>VZZY01022169.1:0-32055 GCA_013400335.1 Eurystomus gularis | reverse complement strand
GCGTGGGGCCGAGCGCCGCTCACCTGTGCGTGGGTACAGCGTGGCCGGGCGCCGCCGGCCTCGCTTTTAAACACAGCTCGCAATGAAATGACGGGAACGAGCAGAAGCGCTGGCGTCGGTCGTGCCCGCCCCGGGTGCTAGGGCACGGCGGTCCCCGCCGCTGGCCCTGGCCCATACTTCTCCAGCCGAAGGGGTCGGTGTCCGGGCCCCGCGTCCTGCCGGGGCCGGTGGTTTTACAAACGGGCGAGGAGGAAGTTTCTGTTTGACAGCGGTTACACCTGTTGCTGCTGGAAGCGGCAGCGGCTCCCTGATTTGGTTATCGATAGGCTGACAGTCATCCTCCCTTTTACATTGCGGTAGCGTCTGACCTAAGCTAATGTTTTGTCACGGGTGCTTCATGCACAAAACCTCCTTGACATCATTCCCGTCTCCTCGCTCACAGCTAGGTCACGCAGCCTGAATGCTAAACTCTTCCTGTGTTTCACCGCTCCCAACGTGGCGAGCGAGTGAATGGCTTGATTTAGCAGTGCCCAGTTATGGCCGGTGAGGTCCCCACGTCCCCTGGTTCTTCTGGGTTCTTTGCTCAAGCCCAGGACCTGCTTCATGGCCAGCGTTGCTGCATCCAGAGTGCCCAACCCAGAGGTGCTGGAGTTTGCAATATGACGGTGCCCCTGTTCAGTTCCTCCCGGGGAGGTGGGTCCTCACTGCTTGTATCAGTCCTACCTCAGTTTAAGAAAAAAAATTAATCTGAATATAATTTGAAGAAAACCTCAAAGATGGAAATAGAAGAAGATGAAGCACCGATGTGGGAGAGAATTGGGCCCAAGTCTGGGTGAAGGTCGCTATCAGGCGAGCCTCAGAGCCCAGCTCTCTTGTCTCCCTGTTCAGTGCTCTCCCCTTAATGCCAATTCCCAGCAGTACACAGATCGTATAGCGTAGGCTCAGTCACATCATTGTATACTGGGGGAAACATCAGGATGTGCCCAGTACTTTATGTCATTAGCAACAAGTAAAGAGCTTTTGTCATTGCTGCTGACAGGCTTTTTCCTGGTCTCCATTAAACCTATTTTATCATTATTAAAAATGAAGGGGATTATTAATTCTTTCAGTAACCATCCAGTGGCTGATTTGCAGTTCTCCAGGGCACCTCCAGAAAACTAATTTGGGGAGCTGAAAATCCAGCACAGTTCTCAGGACATTAACATTGGGTAAGCTCTAGGTGACCCCAGGAAGAATATACCCATTTTGTGAGGGCAGGGAGGAAAACCGATGTATCAGCAGTTCTGCTGGACGTTCCTTTGTCTTATCAGATCAGTGTCTGTTTTATTGCCTGTTGTAACCAGCAACAGACTGCACTGTGAGCTGCCATGGAAATTACGTCTTTCCAGAAGCAGTCGAGGGTTTTCACCCCACAAAATTCCACCTCCCCTTGGCCCAGGGAACTGACTGTGGGGTTGCCTGTAGGGGAGGGACATACAGGGGTGCGATGTGAGACAGCTTGATGTGTGCTGCTGGAAACACAGCTCAGCTGTGTGTGTTGTAACCACACTGAGTGAGAACCATGCCATGAGCGTCCTGTGGGTGTTACCAAACCAAGGGAGAAAACTTCTGTGTGCTCCTGACTCTGCAGATAGTGAAATCACCTTGTTACTAACTGTCACTGCTCTGACAGTCCAAAAATTACCATCAAAATATGTTCTGTGCTAATATGGTTGTCAAGAGCAGAGCAGCTGGGGGCCTCCCACAGTGAGGAGCAAAGCATGGCAGAGCTCTTGCCTCTGTTGTTGGGGAAAGCGTCCGTAACTGGAGCTCTCACCAGTAGCACGTGCTGGGCAGTGCGTGTTAACCTGCTGAGCATCAACCAGCTCTACCTATCTTTTGGAGGAAATGGAATTCTATCACGTATACGTGCTACTGTGCTACAGCTCTGAATGGCACTTTACAAAATAGATAATGATGTCTCATTGCTCTAGAGAGTTTCCAAACTAAATTAAGAAGAGAACGATGGGAAGAGATGACCATACAATGAGGTGCAGATGCTGGGAAGAGGGATAATGAGGGGGCGGACAATATGATTATGTCCTTTCAAAGCAAACGCCTTAGGGCAGCTACTTTTGGGGACAGAGTGTAAAAGGGAGATGGGGAAGATGTGACTCATAAAGACAGTATCTGCACAGGGTTCAAGTCTGCTCTCAAGAGCAGAGCTGTCCGCTGTGGAGCATTTGTTGATTCTCAGACCTGTGCGAAGAGGCTGCCTTGACCAACTCTCAGGGGCTCTCAAGGCCAAACAGGTGTGGTGGCTTAGCACGAGAGCATGAGGCCGTGCTGTTGTTCCTGTGGTCTGCAAGGCCTGGGTGGGTCAAGCACCCCACAGCTCAGGCCACAGCTCTTTGCAAGCAGGATGCTTTGAACTTCCAGAAACAAGCACCTCTCTGCTCAAATCTTGTTATGATGGCAAGTTTCAAAACTAATGTGAGAGGAAAAAGTGGACAAGGTTTTATAAAAAATAACCTCTTCCTCCTACCTCCCTAAAAGTGGTCCAATGAAAGAAAAAGCTGAGAGAAGTGATGGAGGAAGGGATTCCTGATGAGTAACTTCAGATGAGTGAAGAGGGCCTAGGGGAAAGGAAAGGTGGCAGGAGCAGCTGGGATGGCTGTGGGAGGTATGCAGAGAATCAGGATTTTGCGTTGTTTAGTTAGGCATGAGGAACCAGAGAAGATATTTTAGGAGTGTGTGCAGGGGATTTAGTGCTGCGAGTGGGGAATGATTTTTGCAACAGAGCACTGAGCAATGTGTGATGCAGGTTCCAGCTGGAGCTTAGAGAGAATGAGGTTACCCACAGCGAGGAGATGGGTAACAAAGACCTTTTTTTTTTTTTTAAATTGAACTAAAAAGAGAAATTTCAAGGAGAGTTTAATAATTATGGCTAGATTCTTAGGGGATGCAAAACCTTTTTTACCAAAGTTCTCAATATTACACTTATTTATACCTGCTGAAAGTCTGGCTGGTGACGCGCAACAATTTTGTGCTTTGTGCCAAGGGATCAAAACAACATGTAGCCAGCCCAGGATGGCTGAGGAGAGCAGTAGCTCTCATTACATCACCTGACTGAGCTCTGCTCTGTATTTCTTGGCCTTAGGTCTGGGACCTGGGCCAATGCCAATTAAATTGGTGAGGGCACAGACAAGGTTAACGATAAAGTTAATCTCCCATTGCTGATTGGTGAGGGAACCTCGTAACTTGGAGCTTTTGTCCATTTGCAGTTAACAGAAAAGTGAAGCAGAAGGTGGCCTCCTCCTTATTTCCAGCCTGGGTCCTATCACAGTAGGAAGATTACCCAGAAGTATCACTCTTTTCACTGATACATGCAGCACTTCTCCCACAAGGATGGCAATTTGCTTGTACTGAAAAGGGCTTTCTATAAGCAACCATGGGAAATTGTAAGCTGCTCTCAGTGCAGTTAATAGTTTCTATTTAATCAATGGAACTGTTCACTTTTCTCGGTTTTTTTCCTCCTCAGTCCCACCTTCTCTTAGCTGGTACCAAAGAGTGGGGCATCATGAGCATGAACAGCATGATCACTGTTTGAGAACCTCAAAACTAAGGTGATCTTAGATCTCTGGTGCAACCAGAGAAAGCAGGAATGAAATAGAGGATCAAAGCAGAATTTTTAGCGTGTGATGTCTCTCTGAACAAGTTCTTTGGGGCATGAAGGATGGGGCAATCTGAACAACAGCTGCCTTCTTAACCCAACATACAAACCATGAAGCAATGATTCCTGCCAAGGGACGGCCATACGTTTTGCAATCTGCATCCACAGATTTCATTGCCAGAATTCAAGATGGCTGATTTCTTACCTCCTGAAACAGGCTACTGACGAAATCAACCATGTTGAAATTTTTCCCTCAGCATGCCTAAGCCCCTAGTGTTCGCTAAACGGAATGGAAGAGGGAGGTAAGGATGAAGAACAGCTAGGGCTGTGCACACACTTTGGCGTTGTGCTCCCCAGTGCCCTGACGTTCTGCCACCCGTGACAGGACATACATACTCTAATTGGACTTGCTAATGCAGATCTTGGGAGAAGTCACAGGCACTGGAATATCTTTTTGCTTCAGCTAAAAGGAAAGAAATTCTCCCTCCTGCTCCTGCATGACAACATCTCTTTTTTGCAGCCTGTCCTGCAAAATGCAAATATGTGAATGCTCCTTGCTGGGCTTTTCCTCCTACTGGATACTGAGATATATAAAAAGGATGTAAATCACCGAGAAATACTTTGACAGCTGGCACCTGATTCTTTGCCGAGTGCCCTGATGGTCACTCTTCGGCAGCTCTTTGCTGATTCATGAGGACTGCTAAGAGAAAGCTTGTGTGACATCTTTTATAGAGTGTAATAAAAAGAGGGAAGTGCCCTGCGTGGCTGGAGCTGCAGTTCTGTGGTCTGTCTCTGAGATGCTCCATTAGCCTGCTGCTGGCAGTGATGACACAAAAATTGGAGATCCCCGATTGTGCCATTAACATGAACAGATTGAAAAAACAAACAGGAATGTAACAGTAAGCCTGTGCTTTCTTTTTTTTTTTTTTTTTTTTTCCTCTGCTTGTATGAAAACTCAGCAAAGGGGAAGGACAGTTCTGTTCCCTCGTGTATTGGCATGGGCTGCACAAAAACGCAGCTCTGCTTTTATCAGGGTTCTCCCATATTATGTTAGATCTAGATTTCCTTCTTAAGATGAAACCTTTGGCTCATTTCTCTCTGGCTATATTTTTGGCTAGGCTATCTGATATTTGTGATTGACCAGATTATTGATCATGGCCTCTCACCTGCTTATTTTAAAACACTTCTGCCAGCCTTAGGGAAGGGTCTTTCCTTCGCCATAAAGAACAATGGCCTGAAAAAAAGTCCCTCGTCGCAGAAAGATGGATTAAGTTCTTATTTTGGAAGGCAGTCTAAATGGTCCTGATGTACCAAAATGTTACAGCTAATATAAGCAGACGAGTCAATTTACAGCTTTCATACTACATTTTAAGAAACAAAACAAGCAGACAAGACAGCACAATAAATCTGCCTGGTGTCCCAGTCTGGTTGGTGTTAATTGAATGCAGTTGTATCAGATAACTGGATGATGCAGCTTCCTAAAAAAATAGGAAATGCACAAATTTTGTCAAGGTCATGAATTTGTCCAAAGAAAGAGAGGACAGAGTTAAACAATGTATTTGGGAAAAAAAGTCTGTGAGCCAAGGAAGAAACATATGTATGTGCTACCCTATGTACAAAATACAAAGTTCTTATTAGAATAACTTTGATGACACCAGAAAAACAATTCTATTACTCAGGACTCAAGGGACCTACAGGAAAAAGAGGTTTCATATGTGGATAAACCATTTTGGGAAAATAGGAATTTATAATTTAACTATCACAGTTCAGTGTATAAAATGTATAGCTTATTTGCTTTAAGAGAAAAATGAGTTTTAGTGTAAAACAAAACATTAACTGGGAGTTTAGTAAATATATCTGGAGACACTAAGATTTTGGCAGAGCGTAACTCCTAGAATAGTGTGAATGTTTCTTTTCTGTTTATGTGCCTTCATACAAAACTGGGCAAAACAAGTAGGTTGCAAGTGAAAGCAGAAGAAACCACATGGAGCTATTGAAATAGGTTAGCATCTGATTTCAGATTCAGGAATAAATATATATATCTCCACATATACATACACATGTATATGTGAATGCAAATGCGTACACCATATATATATATATGGCATATATGTGAAAGCTTATTTGTATATACAGATTTACATAGGCTTAAATGAAAGTAGGGGACGTTTAAGTCAGATACCAAAAAAGCTTTCTAAGAGTAACATCTTTCTAATAGTAATGTGGAGCACTAGGGTTGCCTGGGAAGGGTGTAGGCTTTCCAGGATTGGAGAATTTTAAAAGCAAGATGGATAAATGTGTAAGGTGTGATGTAAATATTGCTAATCCCACCTTGGGGTAGAAGGATGGACTTGGTGTCTTTGAGGACTCTGTTAGCCAGAACTATTTTCTGTGACTGTAGGATGTAGCCAAAGGAGAGGTTAGGTGCTGCACATCCATATCTGATGAAGCATCAGGAAAATAGCCTGTGATTTGCAGGTGCAGAGACGATTATTACTGAGCACAGAGACAGCTCCTCCCTAGCTCACTGCCAAGAAGAGAAAACATGGTTTTGGTGGTAGTCCCTGGTAGAGCAGCCAAGCTGTACAGACAGGGCTGATCAGCCTATTTCTCCTCTGCTTTACTGCTTCACATTGTGACTTATGTCCCCTTTATAGCCTTTGGCTAGGCTTTGTGTCTCTAAAGCTGTTAGTAAAGACAATTATCTAAATATAAATTACAGATGTACAGCTTTGGGACAGCACACTGTGACTCAGAATCATCTTCATACTGCTCTGTCACGTTCTTCCACCTGCATCTAGATGCATATTGAGTCATATTGACAGTGTAGTTGGCTATAAAGTAAGAGACCTTCAGCAGAGGACATTTAAAAAATACATATTTCCAGTCTTTCAGAATGTGTGTATGAACTGGTATCAGATTGACTAGATTTTAGACAATGTCACAGAGGTTTTGCATCATTTAGAGGATGCAGCAAAGAAAATGGACCACAGACTAAAAGCTGCGGGAATCAGGTTCTACCACTGATGTATGGTCACAAGCACTTCACTATTAATCTACTCCTGCCTCAGTTTCCCCATCTTTAAAACTGGGATGGTAAAGGTTGTCTGCCTCTCACAGGGAGTGGAATGAGCAATTTAACAATGCTTAGAAAATACAGTATGATATACTAATGTGGAGTTGTATTCAGTCCAGAGAACTCTTATTTGTGAGATTGTTCTGAACGTTATGTTTTGTTATGCTCTACCAACTGTTATTAAATGTCAAAATGAGCCAAGTAATACAATGAAAAGTAAAGCAGAAGTTTTATGTACTCTTTAACCAGCCCATTTTCATCTTCCCACAAAAATATGGATCTTATATGGCCATTGGCACATCCCTGCCCCAGTGCTCCTCAAAATATACCAGGCAATTGGACCAGGCACGTGCTTGACAAGAGTTTGAATGTCCCTCCGTGCTGTTTCTCTGCTGTGCCTTGAGCTGCTGCTGTCCTTTCTGTCCGTCACAAACATGTCTTTCCCCTGCATTGCTGTAAGTACTCATGAACGAAGTCAGGGACTGTCTACCATCAGGAGAAAATAGTGGAAGAGGACCAATCAGGACCTTCAAGTAGCAAAACAAACAAAAGAATCAAACCAGCCACATTATTTTAAAGCAGGGGATTTGCCATTTATACACTCCTTACGTTACTTGTGATCATTAAAAATGTATCACAGCCATTTGAATAGCCTTCACTTGCTCTCCCCATGTTGCCATGTAAAGGATATGCAGGGCAGTAGCTGAAGATTTGAGGACTGTGCTTAAGGTGAGACTGGTGTTATTTTTAAGCACTGAAAATCTCTCCTGACAAAGCACAGAATGTACAGTGCTGGAAGGAACCCACTGCAGTAAGTCACAGGTGTATATTTTACGAGCAGGTGAAATGCATACAGCATTTGATGGAGAGCACTTACTCTTAAGGTGTACGTTTTC
The DNA here is from genome assembly GCA_013400335.1 of Eurystomus gularis. Classification (NCBI taxonomy): domain Eukaryota; kingdom Metazoa; phylum Chordata; class Aves; order Coraciiformes; family Coraciidae; genus Eurystomus; species Eurystomus gularis. The sequence goes on along the minus strand of VZZY01022169.1, from coordinate 24,431 downwards.
AGTTCAGAAGCATTAGATATTTAAGCAGGTGTATATTCAAAGTAAGACAACATCAGATTCCTTTTTCTCTTATGTGCTTTTCGTAGGAGTGGCTTGATTTTGTGACTGTTCCTGATGTTTCTGGGATAAAAACAGAAGCAGGGAATTATCCTACTGTATGACGTACATTTGATCTTCATAGGTTTTTTGGGGGTTTGCTTTTCATGAAAGCTGCATTCCAAACAGCGCTTTCTGCCCATGAATATAGAATTAGATTATTACTGTAAATGTAACATGTTATTTGACATTTTAATCGAGGAGCTGGGCTTCTACCCGGGTAAGTGCCCATCAGCATTAGATGACACACAATTAAAGCAGAGTGTCGAAACCTAATTTTCTAAGGCAAATGTTTAAAATCGCATATGTGCCTATTTTTGGATCAAAACCCCTTATCAAGCCGTGCACTGGCTTTCCTAGCAAGAACAAACGTGCAGACCATGGCGGTATGAATCATCAGCTTGCCTCTGATCAGAATTCAGGGTATATTCTGGTTTGTGTATAATACTAATTGAGTTTGGCTTTGCACCTGAAAGCACACACTTTATTTTGACTTCATGGGGATATCATATGAGGAAAGACTGTTTTATATTTCACTGAAATTTACTGTGCATTTGAGGAAATAATTTAGAGTGTTTTTTTTCCTCAAGGCTGCTGCAAGCTTACATTTTGGTTCATGGGCGATGAATGTTATTCCTTAAACTAAACCCAGTATTTCATTATTCTGTAATATTTATGTCACAGTAGTACTTAGAGCCTCCTCTTGCTGTTCCTGTAAAATTCTTCCCAAATTCACTAAATCATAATAATCTCAAAAGTCACTATTTGCACATGCTTAGCAGATGGCTCCTAAGAGATGGCTGCTTAAACCACACTGTATTTAGCATGCTCAGTTTGGGGCTTTGCAATTGCTTTTTTTGGAAGCCAGGGGCTGCTCTGGTCTCTGGCAATTCTGCTAAGTTCAGGGAGATTGTTCTCCTGTTTTCTTTTCTAATGCATCCTTCTCCAATATCATGGAAGTTGAATTAGTCTGACTGGAATGGAGAAGAACAGAGGTTCATGGAGATACAGAAATTCTAGGAAGTTGGTAGGGAATAATGGTGCAGAGGGCAACTGGGACCAGCAGGTGGGACATAACAGTAAGAGAGCGAGTCCCAGGCTCGGGGAACACATTACTTAGAGGAGTGGAAAATGAGCAGGGAGATCTTTCTGTAACAACCACCACACCCACACCCCGCCCTCTTTTTATTTCTGGATCTCTTCTGTTGCTGGAGAAGAGTAGCAATAATCACAACAAAGGGAGTGTTTCATCCTCAGAAAGTTTCCCTGTTGGCTTGTGAGGTCAATGTTGGTATATTATGAGTTGAGCTCTGCCAGTGGGTCCTCTAAGACAATACTGCATTGCCACTCGCTACCCTTTCCCCATTCCAGAATTCATATACAGATACATATTTAAAGAGCATTCAGGTTGCAGAGTCAAGCACCAAAATGTTCAGAAGCACCTAATTTGAGATGCCAATACAACTTTAATTTGACCTCAGTGTGCACACACATTTTACTTACATGGCAACATATTAGCTTTTTTTAGGATTAAGCCCTTATTTTTAGGTGCCCAGGATCAAGTAAGGAAGGAGTCAGAGTTGCAAACAGAATGAGTGTTCCCTGGAGGTCAGACCATGGGTCATTTGCTGTAGGTGCTGGAAGGAAGCTGTGACTAGAAGGAAGAGTAAAGCGGAAAAGCAGAAGAAAGATTCATGCCTTATGTAGCTGTATACCTTCTTGCAACTGAGCTCTCACTGCTATGTCTGACTGCCTGAGGATGCTGATACTTGAGAGCTGGGAAGTGCAACTTCATCTGGTTAAAAATATGGGAGGAAAGGGCTTGAGTGGGAAAGAGCTGCAGTAAGGTGGCTGAGTTCAGCCTTGGCTTCTGAAATTTGTTATCTGTCTTCTTGTCAGGGCTGCGAGATCCTCTGAGTGAAAGAGAAAATTAAGATAAGTGATACTAATCCCTGGGTCACTGATCTGTAGCCGGAGGTCCAGGTGGCTTGGAATGGTGTGGACAGAGGTGAAACTGGCTGCGGCTCGAGAGAGGAGGAAAGGGAGCAGGATATGAGGAGTGGCCAGGCTTTGGCATCATCAAGCTCACAGATGTGAGAAAAAAGGTAATGAGAAAGGGAAACCTTCAGTAAGGTGGATGGAGTTCAGGGCTGAGAGAGATTGCTAAGCTCTGCTGTGTCTTGGTAAGGCTTCGTAATTTCTTCCCATTTGCCATTGCTAAGGCGCTGCTGCTTTCAGCAGTCATTGGGGATGCCACCAGCCCGCCGATCCATCAGCCGCCTGACTAAACACAGAGGATTACCTGGAAAAAAAAGAAGTCAATTTGTTCTTGTAAAGAAAACAGTGCATCCAGTTTACACTGACTGCGATGTTGTAGATCCCTTTTTTCCTCCAGTTCTTGGAAAGCGCCTACAAAGGACCTCGCTGGTGCCCTGGTGATGCACTTGGCCAAACCCTGGCCCTGTGGCAGGGCGATATCCCTGCTTCTGGCGGGCTGGTGCACCAGGCGTTGGGGAGCCCTATTCCCATCCCCGATCCTGAGATTTCTGCTCTTCCTTGCTCTCCTTTAGTCCCCGGTTCCCCACACCTCCTCCCCTCACATCCCCCGTGAGCTCCCGCCGCCTCTGCGGACCGGGGCCCGGCCTTCCCGACAGACAGCGGGCAGCCCCGCGCCCTTCCCTTCGCGGGGCAGATAAAACGGCGAAAAANTCAGGGGGCCGAGGCGCCATTTCGCGGCCGCAGGGGCAGGTGGCGGCTCCGGAGGTGGCCGGGCCGGGCGGCCCGGGGCAGCCATGGGCGGCTTTCTCCTGGTTCCTGCTCCCGGCCCTCGCTTGGCATTCACGGGCGTGGAGGTTGTTCCCGATGCAGACAGCGCAGGGGAGCGCTGGCTGCCGGACGATGCCTTCCTGCCTGCTGAGGGCCGCCGGAGACCGGCGGGGAGCCGGGGGGGCCTCGGCTGGGGTGCGAGTGTGGCCGTCGGACTTGCTGTGTCACTTTGGGAAAACAAGTCAAAATCTGTGACTTGTGTGCGCCAGGTCCCGAGCTGAAAAGGCAGCTGGTGTTGCTGGAGTGAGGCTATATTAAACATATGCGTGTTACCCAGCCAGCATATCAAATACGAAGCAACGCAATATATCTGCCCAAAATAAATGGTCAGCTTCTATTCTTCAGGGTATTTTTATTTATTTATTTATTTATTTATTTTCTTCACCTGCCAGATACAGGTGGATGCTGCTGCAGAGAAGGAAGGCAAATCCAGTGCCACGGAGAAGCAAGACCAAAGGTGTAAGCAGCCAGGGACATCCCTGGTACGGTACTGAAGTGTAGGAAGTCAAAGCCTCTCTGAGCAGCAGCAGCAGCAGCAGACGAGTGTCTCTGAGCAAGTGTCAGAGTGTCTTGGCAACAGTACAAGATGTCTGCAACTTTCCTTCACTTAGGCAGAAAACACGTCATGTAGGCAGTGCAGTGGTGCATGAACACAGCAGTGTAGGCTTGGTCTTGAAATATTTGCATCGAAAGCAACGGCTTGTTTGGTTGGTATAGGGAGACTGAAAATTTTGTGACAGAGGCTATGGCATTTCTCTCTCTGGCCATTAATTGGTTGTTACAAATCTGCAGTGCAGTCATGGTTGGTTCCCCCCCCTCCCTCCCCTCCCCCCTTTCCTCTCCTTCAAATTATTTATTCTAATAGTAATATTAGTTTTAAGTGGTGTAGAACATGAACTAGTTTCTTTGGTAACCAAGTCGGTTACACACCCACACAAAGTTAGAATGTGCTAGGTGCAGACATTTTCCCTTTTAAAAAAGATGTGGGTTTTGAAAACCACAGCAGTAGGGCAGCAGTATATGTTCTCAGGGAGTCATTCCAGAAAAAGTTCCATATACCATATGCAGATTTATAGCTAAGTCCTGATCTTTTGTTTATACACACATAGGGAACATGAATATATTACCTATATATTGATTTTCCTGCTGACCTCAGGATTATATACTTCTTTCTTGTCCCAGTATTTCATCCTTCCAACTTTCCCCCTCAGTCCTCCCACTTGTAGAGAATAGGTGGCTGTGTAAGAGCATGCAGTAGGAACATAGCACAGGTGAATAAGCTTGCAAATACGTGCTGCATTGCCTCTTACTTTATTTGATGTAGGTAAAAATTTGCACTGTTCCTTAATCTGCCCCCTGAAATTATAGAGGTGAACTGCAATGGCTTTTGTAGGTAGCTTCTTTTTAGGGATTTAAATATAAAAGTGGCCTTTGTGTTCTTGATAGTTTTTTGAAAGCAAATAAGTACGCTGAGGATTAAAACTAATTTGTGAATATGGATTGTAACAATTAATATGACTAATAATTCCTGTCATATTGTCTTGATCACAATCAGTAGTCTACAGCAGAAGCAGAAGCTTAGAGACTTCTATTACACTTTCTCTAGCAACATGTCAAATCCCCACAAAATTAAAACATGTACGTTGTTAAACATACTTCCCTTGTTCTTTTATAGGAGGTAAGATGGTATCAGTGCCTGAGAACTGAAAGGCAGCCATAAACAGAGGCTGAGCCTGACAAGGCCGTTTCATCGTTCTTGTCTGAACAAAGTGTTGAAAAGGAAATAAACAGTAAGTAGGGAAGAGTAAATTAGAAGGTTTTGCTTTCTTTCCTGTTCTGAATCATCAGTCATAAAACAGAATAGTGGGTATATTTTTAGTTAAATATAGTTTTTATGCTAATATGATGCCTTTTAACTGCAGTTCTTCCGGAGTGGGAAAAGCCTGACACAGAGAGCACTGGAAAGTGCTCTTACGCAGTGCTTGTTATTTTGTAACAGCCCTTCCTGCGCTACGACAGAGTACCTAACACGCTGTGCAATTCTGCACTGGAAAGCTGGGAAGGTTGCGATTTCTAGCTCACCTCAGGAGCCTGATGAAGATTGAGCTGGGTGATGTGGAGTAAGCACTTTTTGTAGTACTGCATAGTTAAAATTTAATCCATTATAAATAAAAGGTAATTAAAACAGTATTTGGAAGAAAAGCCTGACTTGAAGAAAACACACGTACTGCTATCCTCCTCTGCATCACTTTTAGTCATCCTATGGCCACATCACTTTCTTAAGCCTGCAGGGAACATTCCCCCCTAGGCTTCTGCACATTCTGCTGTCTCCTCCTGGTGCCAGACACTGTCCTCTCTGCAGCATCTTTCCCAGGCGCTTCCTGTCTCTCATTGCCATAGAGACAGCGTGTGCCTATTAGAGACAGCACAGAGATGTGCTCTCTGGAACCTAAGGATGGCTGGAGAAGGCAGACCACCAGCGAACCTGTAGGCTTAAGGTGCCATGGAGAGGATTTTGTGGCCAGGTCCTGATCTGTGTAGCTGTTTCAGTACAGAAGGGCAACAGGCTCCAGAGTTCCTCAGCAGGTGAAATGAGCTCATGGGATGCAGCCAACAGGCTTAAGCAACTCATTCCCAGTGCCCTGGGTTAGCTGAACTATGGCCTAACACTACTTCTGTTAAAGATGATGCACAGCATTATTCCATATTCTCAGTAATAACCAAACTGCTTTGTAGAGCAGGAAGGCTGCCCTTGTAGTACAAGAGCTAAGCAAGGACACGAGGCAGCCTTGATTCCCGCCTCTGGCCCAGTGTTTCAGTGTGATCCTGACCAAACTGTCTCCTTTAGTTTCTCGTCTTCAGAATATTGGTATTATTTTCATTTCCCACTTTGTAGGGTAAGTGGGAGCCATCATCCAACCCAGTCTCCATGCACACACACACTGTCCAGTCACTTCCACATTCACTCCAGAACAGGCCTATTGCAGCCCCTGAGCAAGTCAGCAAGCCTGAGCACCTTTGGTGCCTTGCCATGGGCACATAGTCTCCTGCATCCAGTGTTTGGAGAGGCAGGCTCTAAGGCAAGGTGCCTCGACTCATGGTCCATCACCAGGGATCCTGCTTGTAGTAAGTAACACTGCCAATCGGGGTCTAAACTGCAGTTGGAGTAACAAGAGCATAGGTGCAAAATACATGGTGACAGTGTCTACTGGCTGTAAGTCCCTGCTTAGTCCCAAACATGAAGTGCCACCACTGTTGTAATAGGAGTGTATATGATTATACTTATGGTGAGCAGCAGCTATAGGGCAGAACATTGTTTCTGCTGAGCTGGTGCATGCCCTCTCCTCTGCTTGCATGTGAGAGTAGTGGGAAAGAAATAAGGAGCAGAGCGAATCATGCCCCCCTGCTTCTCCCAGCTGACCACTGCGCTGGGGAAACTGGGGCAGCACACTGCATCAGGGAGAGACACAGAACATGCGGCATGTCTGTGTGCAGGCACCTGGTGCAAAGACCCTTGGTCCTGTGCTGGCCAAGCAGTGTCCCCAGATGGCAAGACAAGGTTAACAAACATGCACTCAGGCTAATAAAGCTTGACTCTCAATGGGGCTAATTAGCTTCTATACAGCAACACAGCAAGATGAGTAGCAGCTCTGCAGTTAAATCACTGGGCATAGTCCCATGCAGAGAGAGCTGCTGTGCTTTCCTTGTCTGCTTGGGAGAGTCTTCTACTGGTGCAGCAGTGGTAAAGCCCCAAGGACAAGGGATGTGGCTGCCAGTGAGGAGTCGAGGTACAAAGGTGGTATCCATCATTACTGTTGTTTCTGTAATGATGGCTAAAAATAGCAAAGGATGTCATTTGCAGATACAGTTTCATATTGATATTCTAACACTTTCAGCCCCAGTTCACCCCATTTTCCTGCTCGCTTTCTTTATCTCTTCAGGAAACACATCTCAGTCCGCAGCAGCCCTTAACAATGTGTAAGAATATGTTAGCCTGTGGACTGCTGTAAGCACTACTGGTATGGACTGGGAAGGGAAATCAGCTTTAAGAAAACTTGGTGTTAGCTATACGAAGAAGCTTCAGAGAACCTGTGCCTACAAGGTGAATGAGCATGCAAACTGCTGAAGAATTTGTGGAGAGGGAATAAGTTGCCCAGAAAAGGAAGTGATGAGGGGCAGTTCCCCAGATTTTATGCTCTTAGCCTTCCGTTGTGAATTAGCAACTGAAACTCATCCTACAACCCTCATTTAGAAAAGCTCCAGTGTGAGCATTTATTACTTTTGGGTTTGTGTGTAGGTGCCTACGTTTGTTTATTTCCTGAAGCCACAGCTGTTGTCCCCACCTTGAATGGAAGGGATGGAGGGCAGTGTGTGGAAATCCTGCATATTTGGTCCCTGAGTCAGGCCTGGGTGTCCTTTTATTTGGAGTCTCTCAGTGTTTAGGTTGCCAGACATCGCCAGCTCTGAAGTAAAAGTGCCTAATGTCACAAAGGCCTTATAAGAACTTTACATTGCTTTCACTGAAATTTTGATTAAGCTCATAATAATGGCCTTCATGTGCTGCAAATACATTAACACACTTCTCTGAGACAGAGCCTGCTTCCATTACGCTGTTTCCTGTGACACACAGGAATTATTGCCTATCAGAGAAGTGTTAAGTGAAGTGTCGCCAGGGGATTATCACTTCTCTTTCCTGCATGGTTTTGCTCAGCTGAGCAGGAGAAGAGGAGCTTCCAACTCCCTACTAGGAAGCCTTGAGGAGGAACCCTGGTTTGTGCTTTAAGTTGGTTTTTTTTTCGATAAGGAGGGAATAAACATTGTTTTGCTGTATGTTTTCCTGGTATGAAGACCTGGCCTTCCACAGCTCACTTCCAACACTTCTAGCTGCCTTTGTGGAAAACACGTCATGGCCCAGGAAGATTCACCTAATGTGAGGGTCTCCCTCTCCCCATTTCCCTGCATGCTCCAAACATGTCTCTGATGGGGTTTTACTATCTGTACATTGCTTGCAAGAACCAACTGTAAGTTTAGTCACTTGTACCTTTTGTGTTTCTTGTATTCCTCATCTGCCAACCTGTGCTGCCAGTACAAGCAAAGGTTTTTTGACCTTAGTGTCTTTTTCTTACGCTGGTTACTCTCATTGTCCCTAAATTAATGTGCTGTACTGTGAACTCTGGTTATTATTCACTGTGATTATTGCCTAATTGTGATTTGTGCAAATGAGTGTCACCTCAGGTGAGGTGTATGTACTCCTTAGCTCATGTACACATGCTGTTGATGGCAAGATGAAAATTGCTTGATATGTTGATCTTTTATGACGTTGGCTGGGTACATCCTTGGACATATTTCTGTTGTGTAGTGCTGTAGTACCAGGTGATCATAAGACATTTTCTACAGCAAATATAATGCCTTGGACAAGATGCACAGACTTAGGCAGTGATAGATTAAAAACTAATTGTGGTGCAATGCTGATGCCAGTTTAAAAGGTTAAACATTGAAAACAGCATTTGAGGTTTTCAGACTTCTGTCATAGCAGTCCTGTCTCTGCCAAGCTGAAGGACTCGCTTCTTTATTTCCCATTTTTCCATGTGCTCCCAAATGCACAAGGCAGCTGATGTACAGAAGCAAAGGTGCAGCCCCTGCGTGGGGAGGGCCCTGGGCAGGTCCCAGCATGAGCAGTCATAGCCCAGGGCTGAGGAGAGGACTGTGAGCTGCTGCACCACTCATGCCTGCCAAATATGGTCCCTCTTCTTGCCCTGAGAAAGTGTTTATTATCTAATGCTTGTGAGAGAAATAAAAATCATAAGCAGGCAAACAGAAGCAAGGAAGGAGAGAAAAGGAGGTGGGGAAAGCAAGGGTAACACCATTTCTCACTGTAGCATGAATGTATCTCAGGGTCCATTTAATTGCAGCCTTTCCTCCTCCTTGTCTTTACCCTCCCACCCCCTCTCCAGACAACCTGTGTGGGAACTGGAGTGAAGCGAGGGAGAGAGCGAAATGAATATAAAGAAGTATGTGGAGCAAAACACCAGAGCTTGGGAGGAGGCACCAGGTGTAGGGACACAAACAGGCAGATGTCCTGGGGTAGATCCACAGCTCAAGGTGACTTTCAAGCAGAGCAGATAAAATCCTCAATCTGGAGCTTTCCAGAATTGTGGCCAGGCATCTTTTATTGAGGAAAAATTAAGGATATTTAGGGTGGAGGTGTTGACAAAGCAGTGGTGGTGGAGTTTGCAGAAAAAGTCCATGGCACAGGGGCAGCAAGCGGGTGGTGTGTGGGACCCAGGTTCCTGAAGGTACAGCTGGGCACCCACAGGGTGGAGGAAATTGTCTGCTTGTCGAGTTGCAGAACTAACGCCTAGAAAACTTTGGTTTCTTGTAAGGCCTCCTGTGAGGGAATTTATTTTCTGTGACTCAGCTTTCGTAACTGCTAAACAGAACAACAGCGTATTTGTCAATGTCATGGGAGTCAGCGCATCACTGCTAGAAAATTGCTGTGAGGTCTTCAGATGGACAGTACTGTGAAAAGCACTTTAGTCAAAGGATCATCGTAAAAACACTTAGCCTGGTATCTTAACCATTTATGTTTGAAAACAGATATTCTTAATACTGTGTTCTGCAGAATGAGATAGGGTTGCTGTTAATGTAAAAGTGACTTGCAATATCTTTTGTGGTTTTGTGATTTTAGAAATGGCTGCTTTGCTTTGCTTTCTGGCTCCTTTTTTAGAAAATGCATAATTTGTATTTATTTTTTATTTTTTTTTAATGTCATGTTTGGGAGGTGTAAGATTAAAGCTGGATGAAAATTGGAGGGATTTTTCCCTAACATTAACTTTTATTCAGGCAAGAAAAATGCTGAATGATCAAACTTGGAAAAAAAAAAACAATTCTGTTAGGGAAACAATGAAATGGGCATGTGAAAATTTTGTTTCTGAATTATAGTTTTTCTAAATTTTATATAGGCTATTGAAAATATTACTGTCATTCTTTTGCCCCAATCAGAGCCATACGTAGGTCTTGCAAGTAGTGGGAAAAGGCTATTTTGTACTGAGGGAGAGGAGTCCGCTCAGGAAAACTGGCCCAACCAAAGGTGGGGCATGGACCTGGAGCTCACAGGAGGGAAATGCACCATTACAGGGAAGTCCAGCCAAACTGCTTCGAAACATAAGCGTTTTATGGCCTGCCTAAATGGGACTACCTAACATTTTTTGTGATTAGTGAAAACAAAAACTAACATCAGATATCCCCCTCCCCACCAGTATTTTATTATGTGGGATTTGCACTATCCACTGCAAAATCTTTCAAATATAAAGTTTCTAGTCCGGTTCTACATAGGATGAGTCCAAAATACAGTTGGTGCAGTGACTGTCTCTTAACCCCTCCCATACTTTAATGTATTTGTTAGGTGCTACTGAGATGAAGCATGTTCTAAAAAGTTATTTGCTGACAGGGAAGGATAATGTTATAAGAAGCATTTTGCTAAATTAGTAAGTTTGTATTTCAGTGAGAAGTATTGTAATATGCTACCTTAGTGTTTCTATAATTTGTTCGAATTAAGTTGGATGTAATATTGTTTAGCTTGATACAGCTGTGAAGTTAGGCATATACAACAAGATGTGAGAGTTCAGATTACATATGCATGTGATATACTCCTATATTTAAGAGAATTCTGTTAAATTAAGACCTAGATTTTAGCTACCGGATATGATACAACACACCAAACCAATCTGGATTCTAATTCTAGCAATATGTTGTTGCTGAAAAACCAGAAGGAAAAGGTGGTATGACACCTAGTGTACACTTATACTGATTTAATTTGCTGCAGAGCCATCCATCAGCAAAATGAAGACTAGCCAACCCTTTTGTCAACAAAACGCTATTAAATTTATCATTTAAGTTGGTGGGTAAACAAGAGAGTTAATGAACCAGAGACAAGTTAGTCATGATGGACAAGAAATATAGGGATTCTGCATTGCCTTCTCCCTTGTTCATCCTTTCATACCTGTGCTATTTTCATTTGGCACCAATTTTACTCATGTTTTACACTTGTCTTGCACTGCAGTAAATAATTACACAAAGATGAAGACAACTGCAAATCAGGCTTGACATATTTCACAGAGCAAATTGCAGGAACCGTAGTTAGGACTCCTTAGGTGCTTGCCCTGGTTTTGCAAATCACATACTATGTGACCTTGGACAATTAACCTTTCTGTGTTTCTGTTTATCTAACTGTGCTACCTCCTGGGGTGTTATTAGGCTTAATTTATCAATCACTCAATATACTCTTATAAAATGTTTTGAAATCTCTTCTGAAAGAGACCAGGTAAGTGCAGAATAGTATTTAGAAGGATAATTCACCTGTTAAACTTGGTTTGTAGCTACTTCGATTTACTAGGTTTTATCAACAGAATTTGATCCAAATTATTTAGCAAGTAGGGATGGAGAAAATCAGGAGAGAGTTACGAAGATAATGGATATTGAAAAAGATGAAAGATTTGAAGAATTGGTTAACGGGTCTCTGTAGGCGTGATATGACACTGAGTCTTCCAAACAAGCTCAAGTAAGTTAGTATTGGCATTAATATGCATTATTCAGGAAGATATTCCCAATGTTTTTAACTTGCAAGTGAACCATGAAAAAGCTGAAAGATTTTTTAAAAAGATTTGTAAATAAATGTAGTCAGAAAAGACAATTTTCAAGTTTTCTTCTTATGTTTTTAATGAACATTTCGGTCACCTCAGAGAGAAGAAGAATTTGCAAAGTATTTTTCTGAGCTCATGCATTTCTGTGACTGTAAGGTTTAGGATTGCAAATCCACACTTGAAGTAGGCAGAAAAGTTTTGTTGCCAGAAATTCCTTCTTGGGCATAGGAAATCACCTTCAGAGAATCACATTTTCTAACGAAGATGATTATTTTTGGTCAGAAAAATTCCTGTCTAGATTGCTTTGTAAAAAATAATGAACAATAAACACTGTCTGAAGTTTTACCCACTGGAGTAACTGCTTACACCAGTGCAAACTGGGAGTGATTTGCAATGGCTGCTTCAAGGTTCACAGCAGAGGAAGTGAGAGCAGCCAGAAAACTAACACCAAACTCAGGTGTCAAGGGGAAAGCACAACAGAAACTAGAGACGTGACCAACGTATGAAGCAAGGCGCACGTTTAAATGCCAATTTTTCTGTTTACTGGAAGAGCACTCCGGCATTAACTGGGGAGCAAAAGAGCAGAGCACTTTGCATATAAGCTGTTGGACATGTTACATTGTAAACAGATAACAAGGAAGGAAAAATGGATATGCAATCACCAGGGAAGGTTGCCCCAGAAGTGGCAAGAACACGTATTTTATAATGAAGAAAGGTTCAGAGATGTATGTATTGTACATAAAATGGCTCAAGATATGGTGTTAAGACTGCATGTTGTTTCATTTAGAAATCAATCCTGCATGCTAAATCGCTGTGGTAACATAATTTCTTTCCTGATTAACAGGGCATTTCTCCTGCTTCTGAAGGCATAGCACTAAAAATCCCAAAACAACCCTTATTTTTCTTATTGGAATGTATATTCTAGGATTTGGAGAACTTGTTTCTCCGACCAGGGAGAATAGCTGGGAGCTCAGCTCAATGCCAGGCTTAGGCTGCTGACTTAGCTTTTCTTCAGTGAGCACTGCAGCCTTTTTGCCTCCTACTCCCATCCCGAGCTGCAGACTAATAAGTTGCTTTCTTCTGTTGGCTGCAAAGAAAGCAAGCAGTTGAAAGAGTGTCATACCTATGCTGAAATACTTGGGAAGGACTGGCATATTATGGGATAGGAGGGTCATAACATTGCATAGATGTAAGATGATAACTAAATTGATGTGAGAGTGACTTTTGCAGTTTGCTCCTTTTTGAGCCGAGGGCACATCTTTATCTTTACGTCTGTTCTGGAAATACTGTGGTTTATTCATCTTTAGCAGGAGCTAAAGGAATATCTGTTTCTGCAGTCACTCAAGTTTGTGGAAAGCTGCCCTTTGTGCTGCCCAGTCTGATCCCGCCATTTACCTTTGTGGCAGCATTTCTGGCTGGAGTATGGGCACCACCTTGTTTTTCATTCTGCAAGGCAAAGGAGGCTTGGACCAGGGGACAGGAGTCACAGTTATGTTGCTGCTCTGTACTCAGTATGGCGTATCTTATGTTTTTAATCTTTTTCCATTCAACTATCACTGCGTCTGATTTAGGGTCTACAAGTTAAAGTCACTCATGCTTTCTTTGGGGATGCAAGCTCATTAGGGACAGGCACTGGTAAAGACTGTCTTTACAATGTAGAAGCCTGCTGAGTGTTGCTGCTACTGAGCCGCCACATTCACCTTCTTAGAGCGCCTGGTATTATCATACCTGGCTGACTGATTATCATATCTCGAGTAATTAGCATATCTTGAGTTGTTAAACACAGGCAATTTATTTTATTATATGGCCATTCAGTATAGGAGATAGCGGAGGCCTGATTTCCCATGGAATGAATGCACTTTTACCTCTATTAGCAGGCTCAGAATGAGATAACATTGCTGGTGGAGCAATGGTGTTGGGGAGCACAGTGTCAGGCCTGATGAGCCAGCCTGTTCTCCCTAAGTGGCTTGTGCACCATTCCAGGATCCCTTACACAGGGTTGATAACACTAGCACAGCGGAAGTTGCTGTCTTGCTGGCTAACACTCCACTTTCTATTCAGGACTGGGCTCATCATTATACCAGCTTTTTTAGCAGCCAAGAAGTTGTAGGAAGCAAACCCCTTTGAAAAACAAAAAGTATTCATCAATAGTTTATACATCAGTTGTTGAATAAATTATTTGTGAGCATCACTGCACTGCTCTGTGTGGAAGAGTTATAAGCTCCTGGCTTTGCTTACTAAGTCCTGGCCAAGCTTTCCTTGGCTGTTTCCACCCTCTGGCATTTCCTTTTTCCGTTGCTTTATTCATAAGGTGGTGATTTTTATCACTCTCTGCTCAGTAATAATGTGGTTCCTATCCTTCCTGCAAGAAGAAATTTCTTATTCTTTTTATTACATATAATCATTCTTTCCTTAATTTATAGCATGTCATGTATTATTCAGTGACATCTCTTGGCTCTGATTACAGGTTCTATATAATCTTACACACTTCAAAAGTGATTGTTTAAATTACAATAAAATAATATCCAGCTCATTTATCTGGTGAATTTGTCTTTCTTTTGCAGTTATTGCGGCCAATGTTTTGTACAAAAGAACTTTCCTCAGGAGCCTTGCAGAGAGGTGGAGCTAATGTGCTGGAATTCCTTGAGAAAGAGAAAAAGACAGCTCTGGGGAGCCCCACCTGCCTCGGGGGAATGATGGTGAGGTTTGGAGAGAAAAGGCGCGGAATCTGTAAATCACTGGAGGCCTGAACCAGAGTGCATTGAAGACGACAGGAGCAATGTCAGCTGCTGGCAAATTGTGGTCTTACAGATTTTTAAATTCTTCCAAAGATGGAAAACTGAATTAAGCATTCTTGGCCTCCTTATTACCTACGGACAGACTCAGAGCTCACCCTAAGGGACATGTGAACACTGGGACCCTTGTGCCTCTATCGCTCTGCTCTGGTTGCCTGAGCCAGCAACAGCCAAGTGTGGTTACGTTTGGTTTGGCTTGGCTTGATTTGAGATGGGAAGAAGTCATACAGAAGGTAGATTCAATAGAGGGGACCTGCTTTTAGGAAGTGAAGAAATGAAGAGAGGCTTGAAAAGCTGCTCTTCCTTGACCCTGATGAGATTAGTTTTCACACTATTTCTCAAGATCAATGAAATCATCTGTGCTGCAGTATTTTCCCATCAATCCAGATACAAATTGTTTCTATTAATAGGTAAGTATTGTGTCAGTGGTATGCAAATGCTTTTGGAAATTTGGCTTCTGTTGTTTTTAGCAGTGGACACACAGAGAGGATAGAATACCTGCTCCTTTTAACTGCTAGTTTCAGCCAACGTTTGCTGGCCTTTCTATTTACCCTTTTCCTATGTATTTAGAATATCTCAAGTCCTCTCCTGGATCCCAGCTACTGCTTTCTCTGCTTTCTGTCTGAGAGGGAGACAATTTCCTGCTTTGCTGTTGAACAAACAATAAACCACAGTGCAATTGCGCCTGGGCTAAACCCTGGAATAAAGCTACTAGAAGTGTCCAGGCTTTCCCCTTTCTTTGTGAAGACCCACTGACTCAAGGGAGGAGACATGTGAGTGGTTTTGCAGTGTTAGCACTGAGTGCAGTTGATGGGAGTTATGGGTCGAAGATGTCTACCCCTTCAGCTCCCTGGTCCTTACAAAATAATGCAAGATGTCCTTATGAACTCGCCTTATTTCCCAGAAAGATCTAGTTTTTCTTGCTTCTTCAGTCTACCTCCACTTCAGAAGAGGCTGATGGATGCTCCTGTAGTGCAGCTCCTCTGGCCACCTCTATGTTTGGCAGGAGCCATTTCATAAGAAAATTACATTTCATAGGGAAATTACTGCTTCACAGCCCTCTTCCCAAGCAGCTCCATGTCCAGATGCCTTGAAGGGAACACAGGTCCTGCCCAGGAATTTATTCTAACTTCATCTTCTTAAACTAGTGGTACATCTAGGTCCTGACCTGCTGGGGCAGCCAAAAATCAATATCAAGATTTCGTGTCTTGGGCCAATTTCTAACCCCTACTGTAAATGCAGAGTGGCAGATACCAAGGAGCAGGCATGTCTCTTTCAGGGTTACTTCAGTCTGCTGCTGTGGTATTTCTGGCCAGATGTCCGGATTTCAACTTCAGCTTTCTCACCTTTGAGGGAGAAGGAAGGTGCTGTGTACCCATCCGTGCCTAGTCTGAGCCCCTTAGCTTATCCTTTTTGCACTTGCTTGGATTAGGTGCGGGGTCAGCTGCAGTAGGCAACTCCTCCCCATCTGGCATTCCCAAGATGGCACCAGAAGCCACTTCTAACATTAAATCAGTTCCTGTTAGCAAAACTGCCCATTGGAAGCTTTCATTCACTCTCCCAATGCCAGGAAAATTAACACATTTCTTACCCTCCTCACACAGTTCCTACAAGCTCTTTTATCAAAGAAGAGCAAGGGAGGTTTTTTTGTTGTTGTTTTTTGTTGAAGATTCCTGACTGAAAACCTGCAGTACCCACTCTTCTCTCTGGTTAGGATCCAGCACTGCAGAAACTCATTTTCACTATAGTTCAGCTGAAAACTTTAAAGACTGCAGACAGGAGTTGGAGCAGTCTCTGGGTGCTGATTCTTGTCAGGTTTATAGATGTATTCCTAAGCAAGTCATTTCTGTTCTCTGCAGGATGTTGTTTCTATCTCTAAGGGCTAGGTTATGTAAAAATAATGGCAGAAGCCTGCTTTAACCTGGCAAAAACTGGGAATCTTGATTATTCAATGAAATGTTGCCATTTCAATCAGTCCTCCTCCCTAATTAGTGCTGCATAGTGGAGCTGATCTTTTAATCATAATGAAAAAAAAAAGAAAAGAGTCATTGGGTTGATGATTGATAGGAGAAAACCTGAATACATTATTAAAAGTACCAATCAGCTGCATCTAGAGGGGGTTTAATAAAAAAAATATTTGACAAAAATCATGAGGCAGATTTTTCAATATGAATGGCTTGAGTGGCTCCCCCATGTAGGCATTATGTCTAATGTAGTCTGGTGTGACTTGGGGGGAAGACGCTGCCCCACTGGCTTTATTTCACATATTAGGAAAAGTGATTGCGGACCTCAACGGGCCTTACTGGAAAAATTGCATTTCACTGGGGTAATCTGAGTATGCAGAAAGAACAGAGTGGGCCAAGTCACCCATGAGATGTGGTTTTGCAACACTAGGAGTGAACACAAAGCTGAGTTGATACAGCTTAATACGAAGACTGATTGTGACTAGTAATTGCTTTTTGGTCTGACACTTTTCTTTTTTTTCATCAGTTTCAGACTAACTGGTCTGAAATTGTAGGCCTAAAATGTCATACTAGCTTGATGTGGAAAGTATTTCCTGAGTTAAAATTCTCTTACTTTACTGCATGAAGGGATATGGTCTTTTTCTATTGACCTGCATTTTGAGGAAATAGAGCTAATAAAACTCATGCACTTATATCCCACAGGCCTTGGTACAGATATAATAACAAGAAGCCAGAAAAATAAACACCTTTCATCTAGAAGAAAAAGGCAAGAAAAATTGGAAAGTCTTTTCTTAGGCCTTTAAATTGCTTCAGTCTTATAATGTCTTAGGAAACACAACATTATTAAAAATACCCTGCAAAAGTATGAGCTTGTGTTCTCTTGTAGCTCCTCCTAGTATAACCTCTTATTAGAAGGTATTAGAACTTCCCTGAAAAACCCCAAACGAAATGTATGAAAGTGTCTTACCCAGCTGTCATTGCAGTGGTATGGCCTGACCAGTTAGTGGTGACAGCTAGGCTGCTGGGAGCGAGGATACCGAGAAAACAGATCTGAATCGTGCTATTTGGAATAGGATTGCATGAGAGAGAGAGAAGCTTTCCTATGCCCTTTCTCAGGCACAAAGGGCTGGTGGATGTCGGTTGTGTGCTATCCTTTTGCACTACTGTCTGTGAGTTTGGAGGTACTGACTTGCTCCAGCTTTAACTATTTTAACACCAGTGAGGGGGTCAAACTCCCTAATGAAGACAGGTTCCTTCAGTGGGCAATACAGCATGCCCAAATTAAACTCTGAATTACCCTCAGGTGGAGCTTATATCTACATGGACAATACAAGACTAGCCTCGTGGTTTAGGTAGCTGAGTTAGTTGATGTAAATACCCCCATAGTGCTGTATATGTAATCTCACATCACAGCTGTGGCTCCTCTCAGTGAGAGCCAGGGCAGAAGCTAACTGATTGCAACCAGGCTTTAAAAAGAAATGTAATTAGATGTAAGTCACCATTTCAGAGCAGTTGTGCTGACAGCTAGGGGATTAATTCTGCTTTTACTTATTAAGCATATGTTCCAGATTTTTGATATAATTTAAGTTGAAGAGAATATTACATGACAGGCATCCCTTTAAACTTTTACAACTTCTTGGATCTCCTTCCAATGCTAATTGTAATCCCAGGCGATGAGCCTACCCAGTTAATACAAAGTCAGTAAAGTGTTCTGCCTCTGGTGAAGTGGTTGCTGGGTGGGGGGAGTCCTCCTGCTGCTCCAGTCCCTGTATACAGTTAAGGCTGGTTAAGGAACTCAGTCCTGCAGTGGCTGGTGTAAGCTCTCTGGTCACAAAGAAAACAAAACCTCCTGTTATGTAAACTGCTTGGTCTTCACTTCTGCTCTGTTCCTGGCTTTTCCCGTACTCTACTTACTGTGAAGAAACTTTGGAGCTTCCTGATCCCCTGGGGCTGTGGCACCCATCACCCTGACACACATGACAGACTGTACTGTAGACAAAAAGACATCTCTTAACTATGACAAGCAAGTGTTAATGTAACACACTGCTGCAACACCAGGAGTACTGAAGCCCTTAGGCATGGGTTTTCAAGGGGCTGGACAAGCCTTAAAGACCTAGAAAACTCAGGTAAGCAGCTGATTTTTGGCAAAACTCAGGTAAGCAGCTGATTTTCGGCAAAGCGTGCTCTATCGTGCTCATGGGACCAGACAAACCACCTTAGAGAGGGAGATGACAACATGGGGATTTCACTAGGTGGTTTTGGAGTTGGAGTCTTTTTTCTCTTGAAGATATGACAACATAGGTGTTAGTTAACCTGCTGAGGGAGACTGGGGTGGGGTGGCTGGTGGCACCCAAGCCACGGTACACAGTGGACCACCAGAGGTTGAGAGAGGCTAGTTGAAGCAAGTGTGGGCAAGCAGTCACCCCTCTGTGGGCAGAACAGTCTCTCCTGTGAGTGGCTCTGTGACAATTTCCCCAGTCAAGCAGCTGTCTCACATTTGTACATAGTCAAAAACGATATTCATGCTGCTAGCTGAGATAAGTGTAATAAGGAACTTGAAACAGGCAAGAGAACTGCATTAGGAAAAGAAGTCTTGGCTTTTTCCCTCAGCAAAATGCTCAGCTATTTAATGTTGGTGTAGCTGAATCTGAGCTGTGTCACCCACCTTGATATTGTATTATTAATTCTATAACAATTGTGTTGCTATTCTGTACCTCAGATGGGGATTTTAACCATTTCATTAGCTCAGTGGGAATGGTACACAGAAACGGTTTAATTCTGTAGGGTTATACTGAGTCACAACACTCAAAGGAGCAAATTCCAGGATACTAGAACAAATTTGGACACCACCAACCTCTTCACAGCACAGGCTTCAGCTAAGATCACTCTGACTAAAATATGCAGCTAAGGCACAGCTGAACGTGACTCATAGGAAATAGTATGCTGACCTGAATACACATGCTGCGTACATGCTGTGGGTGGGCAGCTTAAACACTTTGTAAAGCCATTTCTCTTAGTCTTGTTTTTCCCCCCTCCTGATCAATGATGAAAAACTAACTTTAATAATCTGTGTTTCCCTCTTTGCCGTGTAAAAGCAATAAATATGCTGTCCTCACCCTCCTAACATCAGGGGCTTCTCTGTCACAGATTTATGTAGAAATGCTTCTGAGAAATCTGGTGTGAAGCTTGCGGATGAGTAGTGGGAAGGATTTGCAGCTGGGAGAGATGTCGGAGGCGGTGTGAGGCAAGGGAGTGGGTTTGGGTGATGGGCTGTCAGTGTGGATCTGCAGGGACTGCTACAGCTGGCTGGAGGCATGGGTGGGTCCCAGCACAGACACACATGCTGCACTGGGTGAATGCTTGCTTTTTTTTTTTTTTTTTTTTTGGTGTCTTGCCTAAGGTTGATACAGGTTGCTCAAAGCAGGCACTTACCAGTGCAAAACCACAAATGCTGATAGGATTATAATGCCTGTTAATTTACAATGGAAAAAGTTCACAATACCTAATCCCTACCTTGAACTAGAAAAGGGACAAACAGTGATGAAACTTCTATTTGTCTGTTCAGTTCTTAAGCAGCATGAGCGTTAGGCAGCCAGTGTGGTTACAGCCTCACGTAGCAATTCCCACCAACTGCATTTGGGCACACATTCCACTACAGGCAAAACCTGCCTCTGTAAGGGGAATTCAGGGAAAAAGAGGAGCTTATGTTTTCTTAACATTAATGAGAAGGATCTGGCATTAATGGAAAGTAATTGACAGCATTAGAACAATGACAAAGGGCTGGCCTTCCTGCCAGAAGAGCAGATTAGAGGGAGAGACATTTTTTGAGTCGAAGAATTATTCCAGAGGCAAGGAAGTGCATCCTCTCTAAATCCATAGGGGTATATAATGGATCTACTCAAATTTTCATGTTGCTGCACAATAACTTTCAGTTTTTGAAACAGTGAATGCTTTTTTTTTTTCCCCACTGGGGAAAGTATAGATCAGGATTGTACTGGTCTATTGGTAACTGTTCTATGGTCTGCAGATGAGCTCTTGCTAAAGAAAGGGAATCCATGAACGTGTTACCATGACACTGTAAGTTACTGTGTGCCATCTGAAATGTACTAACTGGGAGAGAAGATTGTACCAATGAATGAAACATATTTTTTTCAGATTTTTTTCTTTCATGTGCTTTTGTGCTAACTACTTCCAGAGGATGACAGTAGTGTATGAACTGTAAGTCACTGGTGTTCACCGACAATGGTGTTTCTTCTGTGTTTGGGCTTTTGATTATATTGCATTGACTGAACAATCCTAAATGTATGTAGGACATTTGATAACTGGGTGCCTTAAGAGAAGGGCAGGACTATACAGCTGGGACTTCATCACTGCTTAAGTATGGAGTGTGTGTATAGCAACAGATCTACTTGAATGGATACTTTAATTTAGAAAATATTTATATCTATGGAACTGATGTAGCTCATATAAAGACATCATGGTCATAACTGTTCTCTTTCTTACAAATAGGAGCAAGACATTTAAACAGCTTTAGAATATGATATACTTTGCATCTAGCTCAACTTTGAACTTTTGAGTCACCAAAAATGTGTGACCAATTTTGACAAATTGGATTAGAACAAAAGAAGGAAAATGTGCAAAATTCTGTACAGAAAAGATATTGATCTAACTCTAGTCTTTTTGGCATCAGTATTAAAACCTACACTGACTTCAGTGCAAGATGAATTTAGATGAACAAAGAGACAAAATGAACAACAGCGAGTCACCAGGAGGGGATAGTATTCACCCCAGCATCCCAGAGGAATGTGGGGATAAAGCAGCTGTAGTATAAAGGCTCTCTTGCAGAACTCCTTGGTTTCTGTGGTTTGTAAGGAAGTAAATAGGATGCTGATTTTTAAGGGGACTATGGAAAATCTCATGGGAGACAGGCATATGTACTGATCAGATCTGTTGAAACAGTAGAGAGTAGAATCCTGGAAAGAAGGATGAATATTGCATTATGTACAGAGGAAGAGTCTTGTTATCTTTTGTAGTGGAAAGATGTGCCTGAAGTGCTGGGGTTGAGTTGTGGGCCCCAAGTTGGAGTTGACCTGTGGATGAATCACAACCTAGCAGAATGTTTTGTTGTTTCTTTTGGCTTCATGTTCCAGAGGCAGAACCTGGCCCACCTGTGTCTCTGTGGCTCTGCCCTCACCCAGGTGGTCATGGTTGGGGTGGTGGGTGAGGCCAGGATTATATTAACCAGGACCTGAGCAGTCAGAAGAGTTTCCTGTTGGGTGTGGCTTCTGTTGGGGCTGGTCACATCTTGCTGAGCTCTCTGGGTGGTGTCCTTCCATGTGAAGGGCCACTGAGGGAGCCATCTCTGTCTGTTGTGTCCAGCAGGTGATGCTGGCACCATACTGGGCAGCAGAGGAGCTGGGCCCACAGGAACTTATGGCAGGACTGTTTGAAAGAAGACTTTTCAGGGGATGTTGCTGAGTTCAGTGTTGGCCTGTGTGATCATGCAGCTGATGGCAGCATAAAATGATGATGGCTGAACCAGCACAACAGTGCCTCCTATTGGTCTTCTTTGCATGTAGCTGCAGCAGACTTTGTTGATACCATCCACATGAATTTTTAGGTCTTTGGACAAAAAATAGAATAGAACAGAATAGAATAATTTCAGTTGGAAGGGACCTACAATGATCATCTAGTTCAACTGCCTGACCACTTCAGTGCTGACCAAAAGTTAAAGCATGTTGTTAAGGTCATTGTCCAATGCCTTTCAAATGCTAATAGGCTTGGGGCTTCAACCACCTCTCCAGGAAGCCCGTTCCAGTGTTTGACCACCTGCTCGGGGTGCTTCCTAATGTCCAGCATGAACCTTCCCTGACTGACACAGCTTTGAACCATTAACATGTGTCCTGTAACTGGAAACCAGGGAGAAGAATCAGCATCTCCCTTTGTTGAGTTCCCCCAACAAAGGTCCATTTAGGAAATTAGGCAGCCAAGGATAAGAGGGAAGACCCTTGTAAGCATAGTTTAAAAGGTAGATAACAGAGGGTTAAAAAAAGTCACTTCTCCCAGGGGAGATAGTTCCAGAATGCTTTGCACTGAGACCTGTGCAACTCAACATCTGAATTTATGAATTCATTTATGAATAATGCTCTGTAAAAGTGGGTAAATACAAACCACTGACAAACCTGTACTGATGATACTAAATTCTTCACAATAAAGATGAGAGCTGATCGTGCAGAACTGCAGAAGGATATTGCATGACTGAGGAACTGGGAAGTAAAATAGGATAAAAGGAAATTTAATCTAAAATGGTGAATACTGGAAATCAACAAGCCTGATTTCATACGTAGGAATGATGAACAGGACTGAGCTGCCCATTAGCGCTCACCAGCCTATGGAGGTTACTGACTACATGGAAAGCACCTCAGGCTTAGAAAGTCCCTGAGCTGCAAATTGGTAGAGGCTGGAGGAGTTTTCAGAGTAAGTGACTTTATGGCTCCCCATTACACTCTGCTTTAGATATCTGCTTCTAGCTGCTGTTGAAGGCAGAGTCCTAGCATCACTGGATCCGCCAGTCAGAGACAGAACTGCTGTATTTTTACTTTCTTATGCTTCCAAAATCTCTCTTTTTATAGTGTTTACTCTCTGAGTCCCTGAGAAATACTTCTCACTTTGTACAAATTGCTCATACAAAACAGAAAAAAAAAATCTCCAAATGTATTGGCTAAATCCAAAACATGCAATGGGTTTTCTTTGTGTGTGTTTAGAGAAAAAGAAAAATGAGATATATTGAACCTGCGATACTTAGAAAATACCACTGTTCTGAACAAGTTAATGCATACTTAGGTCAAGATACATGAAGCTGAGTTACAGGTTTATTATAATCCGTCTGTGGAAACAAAAAGATTTATTTTTAATTACTTTCTTGAATCATATAGCATAATGCTTGCCTGTATTTTTCTCTTCTATAATTTTAGAGATATAGTCATGTACGAACATATATTCAGACTTAGTTGTTTTGGAGGAAAAGGTATTCTTATTTTAAGGGAAAATACCATCCTGTATCTCAGCATCAATAAAAGTAAATGGGTTTTGCCTGCTATTATTTCTCATTTTGATGATAGAGAGAACAGTTAAAATAGAAAAAAGAAATTTTAGAAACCTACATACTGCTTAAGACCCAGGAATTTCTGTATATGCAAATGAGAACATCCATAAGCAAATGCCACTGGAAAATGTCTTGATGAAATCTGCCAAAAATTTATGTACATTTAAATCCTTGTATAGAAAGAATCATACAATCATAAAATTATGTAGGCTGAAAGAGACTTTTGGAGATTGTCTAGTCTCACCCCCCTGCTCAAAAAGAGCCAAATTCAAAATTAGACTAGGTCATTTGTGGCCTTGCCCAGATGAGTTTTGAATATCTACAAGGCTATCTACAAGGCTGGAGATCTCATGAACTTTCTGGACACTGGTTCCGGTGTTTGATCAGTCTTATAGAGAAATGTTCTACATATGTCTGTTTGCTGTAACTTGTACCCATTGCCTCTTGTCCTTTTACTGTACATACCTGAGAAAAGCCTGGCTCTGCCTTCCCCATAGTTGCCAGCTGTGGACAATGAGTACATACCCTCTGAGCCTTCCCTTCTTAGCCTGAATAGCCCCAGCTCTCCAAGCTTCCCCTCAAATGTCCTGTGCTGTGAACCCCTGACCATCACAGTGGCCCTCCACTAGATTTAATTCACTATGTCAGGCTGCTCTTCCACCTCAAGCTACAGCCCTCCGCACCACCCCACCTACAAAGCCACTGGGCATGAAAGCCTCTGAGTACCAATCTACAGTAGCACGCCTTGAAACATCTGACCTGCCTACCTTGACGTGCAATTTTTAGCATTTATGTAGCAGCTCAAAGATGGTCACAGATCATATTTGTGAATATAGTTTAAACATGAGAACATGTGAATATTATAGAAAGAATATCTGGCCACCTAAAGGTAATGGTCAAAAAGTGTGCACAAATGTGGCATATTTTCAAACCAGTTCAGTGTCCATGTGGCCACCTTTACAGAACTGCCTGTGGTAATGAATCTTATAGAGTCATAGAATCA
>VZZY01022166.1:245545-261544 GCA_013400335.1 Eurystomus gularis | reverse complement strand
AAGAAGGAAAGAAAGAAAGAAGGGATGCTGTGTTTAAAATTACAATGTATTTTATTTCAAATCCATACTGTGGGGATGAGATCTGGATGTATCTGCTCATGCCTTCTGGCTTAACTCACACAACAGCCTGTACAGAGAGTCCTATTCTTTTTTAAGAAACAGGACTCTCTCGGAGACAGAACACTTTTCCTCCATGTGTTTGCCCTTTTCGTATAATATTTACTTAGAGCCACCTAATGGGAAATGTCATTGAGGTTTTGAGTATCTTCTGAAGAATGGGAACATTAAGATACTAAAACTGCATGCTGTCAAAAACTATCTTAAGTGGTCTGGTTCATCAAGTAATACAGTAAGTAGAATTGAATTTAGAGGACTTTTTATGTTACAATGAACAAGAAAAGACTCTAATACCTGTGATATACTTGGCTTTTTTTTTTGAGGAAGGACAGTCTCCTAGTTCTTGAAGTTTATTAAAGCTTTAAGCTGTCAGGTTATTACTGTCAGTTTCAAGAAAGGAAAGAGCTACTGCTGTAAAATTAATTTATTGAATAGAATTGTTTTGCCCCAGGGGAATAACATCACCATTTAATTTAATTTCCCCATCATATTGTCTCATTTGCAGAGGAAAAAAATAACTTTCCTTTTTAACAGAGCAAAGTATGTTATGCTGAATGGTGAATTTGCCCTTACAATTTTTTTTTTGTTCTAGATTATTAGTTGTCAGACTTCCTGTGACATCCACTTACTGCCTTTTTTGAAAACATTGAATTGTCAAAGTTCTCTCAGGGGTCCAGTCCTGAGCCTCTTGGCTGATGGATGTACTTCCATTGATGCATTTTGGTTTGGATCAAAGCAAAGAGGAGGAGAAAATAGAAAATAGAATATATTAAGTATTAGAAAGTACAGTTGGACCATTTACCAGTCTGTCCCGTATGCCTTCAGTATCCCAGGCAACCTGACCTTCTTCATCTATAATGAAATTAGCAAACTCAGGTGGAAGACTGCTGCTGAACAGTTCAGTATGATGGGATTTATTTATCACAATTTTAGAGCTACACTGTCAAATCAATACATTGCCAGGTCCAACTTTAATGGAGGTAGAGGGCTTGTAGTTATAACCTTTCTACCACCTGTTTGGTCGAAGTACTCTCACACATTTTAGGCAGTTACACTGTATGCATCTCCTCAGAAGACATAAAATTGTTACTATATTTACTCAATTTATTGAAAGAAAAATGCTTTGGCTTTCAGTTAACTGCCCCTGTGAGGAGTAAAACTGTGGAAATAATTTAGGACACATTTTGGTTGAGCAGCTTCTTATTGTTGTTCCGGTCTTCTCAGTTCCTTCCTTCTTTCTGACAGTATCACTATGCCTTGCAGAGATTATTAAAAGGAGAACACGATGGACATAATGTATTACAATCTCTTCAGTAGCTACAATTCCCGGAGAAAGGAAAATGCAACAGAATGAGAGGTTTGCAATACAATCTTGTGTACATTGTGAACCTGACACGGTTTGTTACAAAAGGTGATATTCTTGCATTGGTATCTGACCCACACCAGCTTCAAAGGAAGAAGTGACAGTGGCTGGAAAATCTTCCACTATAGGTCCAAAGGGCCAAACAGTTTTAGGTATCTGCTGCAGCATCCTGTGTGCCTGCAGAGGGTTGTAGTAAAGTTAAGGTGGAGCACCGAGAGTCAAGATAAACTAATCAAGCCTTAACACTTGAACCTTAAGAGAATTCAATCATGGTACAGTCACAAGCTAATATGTCTACTTAGAAGACTAATTGCTGTGCAGACTTTGTGTGCCTAATAGCTGCAGATTCAAAAGTACTCATGAGAGAACTTGCTGGCCTGCAAACACGTGCAGTGAGAGACAGCAGGGTCACTGTGCTCTGAAATGCTCCTTCTCATACAGTCTCTAAACTAGTGTTTAGTCATGAGGAGAGATAAGCTAAGGGGAGTTAAGACCCGGAAGAAATCCTTCTATTGGTCAGGGAAGTTGAGAGCAAACACAGGAGTCCCTTTGGGAGTCTTGTTGCCCATAACAAAGGCAATCACACAGTGATGGTGATAACAAGCAGAGGTCAGCTTCTCTCTGAAAAGTGGCTGCCAAAGGAAAGCTCTCTCTTCTGGGAAACAGAAGCTTTAGAAATCTTTAGGGCATACCAGAGAACCAGCCCTTGCCATTTAAGTTGCTGCTGTTTGTTAGCTTTCTGTTTTGGCTATTTCAAGTAACAAGCACAAAGGCAGTGATTACAGTCTGTTAATATAATTTTTTTCAAAATCCATGTCAAACAACAGGGACTTATTAGGAAGCTTTGCTTTCTATTTGAGTTTTTTAGAGATTATCTAATTTTTTTCCAGGTTTATTCTCCATGTCACGTGAATAGAAACTATCACCAGTGAACCCCTTCATTTCTTTAAGATGTTTCTTTGTCTTACTTAAATTTACTAAAGCAAATTAGACACTTGCAAGACCCCCAGAGAGAAGCAGCAGATCTCACTGTGATGAGAAATGGTGCTATACGCCACTGGACATTGGCTGTTCAGTGATGTGCAGTAGCTCTGATCACCTGTGTGCAGAAGGACAACTTTCCTCTTAGCAGCATTCATGGAACGGCCTCCCTCTTGGTTGGCATCAGGGGTCGTCCGATGTAAAAGCTTGAGAAAAATAGTTTAAGAAGCACCTAAATAAACTCCAGGGCAGTTTTAAAGCACTATCTAAGGACAAAGCTAAAGGATCAGATTCTGTGGGTTAACATTATACATATTCTATTTGGTTGAACACAGAAAGGATGTGCTTCACATCTGACAGTAGGACACAGGTTATTGCACAGCTTATGTCACTCTTATCTCAGGAAGGGCAAGAAAGAGGACCCAGGGAACTAAAGACCAGTTACCTCAATCCTGGGGAAGGTGATGCAACAACTAATTCTGGAAACCATTTCCAGGCATATGAAGGACAAGAAGGTGATTAAGAGCAGTCAGCATAGATTTAGAAAGAGGAAATTATGCCTGACAGACTCGATAGCCTTCTGCAGTTAATTGGCTGGCTTGGTGGATAAGGAAAGGGTAAATTATATTGTCTGTTTTGACTTTAGCAAGGCTTTTGATACTGTCTTCCATAACATTCTCATAGACAAACTGTTAAAGTACAATCTAGATAAGGGGACAGTGAGATGGATGGAGAACGGGCTGAATGGCTGGGCTCAGAGGCTTGTGATCAGCACCACAAAGACCAGATGGAGATCAGTATTCCAAGAGCTGATACTGGGCCAGTACTGGCTAATACTTCATAATGAACTGAATGATGGGTCAGAGTGCACCCTCAGCAAGTTTTCAGTTGATCCAAAACTGGGAGGGCTGGTTAATACACCAGATAGCTGTGCTGCCATTCAAAAGGACCTGGAAGGCTGGTGAAGCAGTCGGACATGATCTCATGAAGTTCAACAGAAGAAAACATAAAGTCCTGTCCCTAGGGAGGAGTCATACCATCAGGAAAGCAGCTTTGTCAAAGAAGATTTAGGGGTCCTGGTGGACAACAAGTTGAACATGATCAAGCAATGCGCTCTTGCAACAAAAAGGACTAATAATCTCATAGATTGTATTAGGAAAAGCATTGTCAGAAGGCTGATGGCAGTGATCCTTCCCCTCTACTCAGCTCCAGTGAGACACACCAGGGCCAGGTCTGAGCTCTCAAGTACAGAGGAGACAGGGACATACTGGAGCATATCCGGACAGACTGAGAGAGCTGAACTAGTTCAGCACGGGGAAGAGGAGGTTCAGGTGGATCTGATAAATATGTATAAATATCTGATGGGATGACATAAGAAGGCAAAGACAAACTGTCCTCAGTGGTATCCAGTAACAGAACAAGAGTCAGTGGACACAGATTGAAAGATAGGAAATTCCATTTAAATGAATGCATGTATACAAATATTGTGAGGGTGGAGTCTCCATCCTTCGTTATATTCAAAATCTGACAGGACACAGCTCTGGGCAACCTAGTCTAGGTGACCCTTCTTTGAGCAGGGAGATTGGCAAGAGATCTCCAGATGTCTCTTCCCATCTCAGTCAATTTGTTGTTATTCTCTCATGGATACCTCATTTCTCTTTAGAAACTTGAATTTCTTAAGTTTATAAGTAAATGCGACTGGTAAGACAGACATGGCTGTCTCTCAGGTGATAATGATGATTGATAATGCAGTATTCATTTCTTGGTCCCCCTGTTGCAGTCTGAAACGTCTTTGTATGGGTACTAAAAGTAATTTGAGATGTTGAACAGCTCCTGTCAGTGTAAAAATTCAGCCACCACCACTGATAAGGTTTCCCAACAGTCTTTGCCAAAGATGTACAGATACTTCTTGTATAACCTTTGCTCTGCCCTCTCATGGATGGTGGATGCTTCTTCTGGTAGGAGCTACACTTTGTTCACACATAGGCAACTTGAGTCTAAGTGGTTTGAATATAGAATGTGCTTGAAGGAGTGAGAGTATTGTGAAGAGAAATTGGTGCAGTTTCTATTCAGCAATAAAGCAACGCTCTGTCACCTGTACTGGGAAGTAAACTTTTCAACAAAGTAAAGAGAGAACCTTCAAAGCTGTTATTAGCATCTGAATTAGGAAGGAGCAAAGCTCTGGAGCACTACAAGTGAAAGTATCTCCTAGAAATGTACTTTAAGGAAAAAAAAAATAAAATCAGAACCTTGAACTTGTTAATACCAAAGCTCAATATTTAACAATGGAAAGAAAAAACATCTAATACAACATACTTTAAAAAGTTAAGCTGAAAATTTTAGAGAGATAGATGGTGGGAGTTCATACCCATTTGGAGACAGCAGGGAAAATTAGCTCCAAAAGTACAGTGGGTCTCGTTACTGGTTATTGCTGAAATGAGATGACTCTTAAGCAGCACTAAGAGCTTCAGTTGAGAATTTCATTGTGTTTAAATGGACAACTAAAGCTACAGAGAAATTAGGTTCAAGTAAATGGAGAGGTTCCCAGCTGTGTTCACTGGCAGATCACCAGCATCAGAAAGAAGGGAAAGATTACCATTTGTACATTGCATTAAATTGCATAATGTCAAATTGTCCTGATCTTATCCCAAAAGAAAGACGTTGAAGAGAGCCAGAGTGGGGCTTTTATCATGGCATCTAGTTTAAGGAGTAAAGATATGATTCATACTGAACAGAAAGGTAGGGGAAAGGTAATGCATTATGCATTTAATATGGAGGCTGATAGCCCACTGAGGTGATGTTAGTCACATACGTTAATAAAATTATGCATGCACCTTGCCCAGTTGTGTGGAGTGAAATTTCTTCTAGAGATATTATCAGATAAGATCGCATGTTTCAAGGTAAACTTCTGTAAAGGATTTGGCTTGCACAGGAAAAGGGTTTTACATAACACAGGATGCAGGGTTATGCTCATTGGTAGGGATGTCATTGAAATTGCTATTTGATTTTTGTTTACTTATGTTTTTTTTAGACAAGGTGGAGGTACTTGTGCTTTCAGTAGAGATCCTTTCTTTTTTTGCACTAATCTAAATAAATAAATGAAACCAATTTCAGTTCAGCTGTGTTAGAACTAACAGGGATGTTAGTGTAACTCACTACATGAGAGGCATCATTTTCTTAGCTAAAGCAAGAGCTGAATTTGATGGAAATTGTTATGGGAATAAAGATACACAGGATTTATTTTTTTTTTCTCTTGATCTGCTCTTCTTGATTGTGATTTTCTTTCCTGAAAGAATGATGAGATTGTCTTGGCAGCACTAGTTTAGCACTGTTATGTAGCAAGTAAGGCTTCCTCTGCTGTGTCCCCATTTTTCTAAGTCACTAATTAGTGAGCATAAAATGCTATGATTAAACTATTTTCATCTTGTCTCTAAAGAATTGTCGGTGGACTGAGCTGGAATTATCCTGTATTTCTGTGAATGAAAATACAAATGATAGTGTATCTTGAGCTTTTTTCCTCCTCCCATTAAAACTTACATATACTTTTGAGTCAGGCAGAACTGAACTGAAGTATTTCTATTTCTCATGCAAAGTCAGTTTTATTTGTCTAAACAAAGCAATGAACATGCTGGACTTTTTCTGCTTCCTGGGGAGCAAAGTACGGTATAGATGTAGTCAACAAGGCACCCTAGTAGGTCTAATTTGCACACTTCATGACAGAGTCAAGAGTGATATCCACCTTATTTGGGATTAGTATGGATACCAAGTCAAAATATCAGTGTTACCTTGGATCTTCACATTTTCTAGCTCTACATCCCCCTGCACAGCTCTGAACTCCCAGTTCTAGAGGGATAAGGACATATGGAAGAAAAGGGCCCAGTGAAGGACTGGGAAACAATGTTTTGCTCAACTTACACTCCCACTTACAGATGCAATATGTCTGCAAATAGTTCTTTCAATTAAGAACAGCTTTAGCTTTATAAGCCCAGAGTGCTCTCGTGCTAAACCCAGCATGGGATACAAAGCACAGTACTCTGCCGTAAAAAGACATGAACCTGCAAAGCACCTTGGCATGCTTGTGGGTTAAAACAAGTTTCACTTATCATAACTGCCTCATATGGCCAAAATTAGGCTAAGTCTTCCTAATATTAGTGAATTTATATATAAATCTATGTGAGTTTATGCACGTGCATCTGTGTGTATGTTCAGAGAAAATACTATAATGACAGTAAATCTGCTCTCTCAGGCAGGATAATCTTGGGGATTTTAAAAAATTTTCCAGCTTGTGTTTTGTAATTATTAACGATTGAGAAGCCAGTAGTTCCCAATGGTGGGGTTTGTGAGCATTTGACAGCAACTGCTTCCATTCTTACTAAGAAATTAACAAAGAATTCCTTCTTGAGTCTAGAGCTGCCATTGCATCTTAGCAAATATTAAATCACAGAAAGTTTAATGTGCAATAGCCACTTCCACTGCATCAAATGTTTTTCACATATTTTTCCCTTTATTCAAAAGCATTATTATTTCAGTACCTGGGGCATCAAGTTACTGTATTAATTCTTTTCCTAATTTGTATATATTTGATATAGTATCTATTTTTAATTATCGGAAGTCTTATTTAATTTTTACTTCATTAAAAATTACATATGGAATTGTACACATGCTCATCTCTTCTGCATGTGAGAAGATGCAATATTCTGTTAGCTGGAAATAGTCAATTAAAATGTTCAGTGCGTAAACACAAAACTGTTTTCCCTTATCAAAGATAACAGAGAAGAAGGATGGTCTTGTGGTTAAAATGTTCGATGCATAAATACAAAACACTTCTTCTCAACAAATACAATAGAGAAACCTTATGATTAAATAGAAGGAGGTAAGCCATTACAGCTGCATTACTGGCTCTGCTAGAAACTTCTGATATGGCTTGTGGCAAGTTACACGCGGAAGATTTTCAAGCAGAGGTGATACAAGTGCCATGCTGAGAACATGAGTGCTATTATTTTCTAGAAACAGCAGAATATGAGGAAATTTTCAACACTGCTCTGCTGGATTTCTGAACATTCACTGCTGTCTTGGTGCACTGACATCACTTGTATTGCGGCTTAGGGGCTTTTAAGAAGGTAGCAGGAAGTCCCCTGTTGATAGACGTACATATTCCTGCACATTGCTTAGGACCTATGAGTGCTGAGGGAGCTTGACTTGGTCTTTGTGGTCCTTGACATAAAAAAAGAAGTTCTATCAATAGTTGGTGAGCTAATGGCTTCAAACAACAATAATTTGCTATTGTCCTTCATTGTTGACTGCAATAACCCCGCTTTCTCTCTTTGCCCCCTAAGGAGCATTCCACACACATGCACACATCTTTTTCATAGGTCTCAACTTTCCTATGAGGTACTTCAACACTATCCCTTTTGCCTGGCAAGAGGCAGCATGTACCACTGCTGGATCTCAGATTTGTGGGACAGGAGGCCACACAGGACAGTAACAGCTGAGCTCAGCTGCCTGTGTCCCTCCTGCTTCCCTGCTCTTGATTTTCACAGAACTCATAGGACTTCGAAATTTTTTAGAGTTACTGGGGACAATGTAGAGGCAGACAGGCAGACACAGATTATCTTTTCTTCCAGTCTCTATCAACACATTGAATTGCATTTATTTGATGTGTTGCTTGTCTGCAGTTAATTGTATAGACCTTCCAAATATGAACGCAGGTGTCTCCAGGGCTGAACTCTCCCTCACCGTGGTTCTGGTTCATGTAAAGTAAGAATATATAAAGGAATAAAAGAATAAGCAGAAGACCTGGGTGCCCTTCTGTCTCTTAACATTAGAGCTAAGTTGGGCACAAGCAATGAAGTAGTCAAAGGCTTAAACAAGGTGAGTTTTTTCTCATGTAGAAGCTACCTTTAACTTTTTAGAAAAATGTATAGGCAAAAAGGTACCTTCAGGCCAGCTTAATCACCTCTAATCCCAAGCAAAGATTTTGGATGGTAATGCTTGTATTGGCTGTCCATGGTGGTATGGCTATTTTGTACCTGAACCAGTCTCGATCCAAAGTGAAATTGCCTGTATTAGATATCTACAATATGTTCCTTCATTAAGAGGGACCAGGCATCAGGCTGCCTGCAGATTCTCATGCTGCTTATTGTATAGTTTGGTTTAGCTTAACCTTTTTTTAAGCACAGAGATCTGAGAGTTAGTGACTTTTCATAAAAATGAACCTGAGTATCCAAAGAAGAAAAATTTTAGTTTAGTATTTTCTTCCAGACTTTTTTAACAGTAATTTTTTCCCATCATGTGGGGATGCATAGACATGTAGGACAAGACCTCAGAAATGCATATGCAAGTCCTCCCCTCTCTCCAAAAGTGAAAGAAATTGTAAAAAAAGGACAGTTCATTAGGAAATGCTATTGCTATTTTGATATTGCCAATAAGAATGCCAGATTTTATAAAAAATGGCAAGCTCCACAGCATCACAGCTGGATGAACACGAAAGAGTACCAGGGGACAGACATAGCCACATTGAGATGACTTCAAGCTTGTGATCTGTGTATCAGAAGGAAAAGTAATGAGAACTAGGTTTGAATTTTTTCAGAGAAGAGGAAACGCTGAATAACGTTTGATAGGACCAAAACTGTTCAAGAATTCACATTGAATTCAAAGAGTGATTTTGCCAAAAGAAAAAATCTTTTCTTTATATTAATTTAATTTTTCAGACTTGTTGAAAGATTTAATCTTTTTCACAGCAATATGTTTCAGCTACTGCTTTTGGAATAGCATTTGTCAATTCAAAGCTAACTTTAAAAAAGAAAAAGAAAAAAAGATAAAGGACTTCAAAACTGAACAACACATCAAAATATTGAATTTTAGACCAGATGACATTTTGGGGCAAATCCCAAATTAGTCTTTTATTTCCTCAATGGAAATCTGGACTGGTTTGTTCAAACTAGTTGTTTTTTTCTTCTGCTGCTTGCCAGTTTCATAAAGCAACA
The DNA here is from genome assembly GCA_013400335.1 of Eurystomus gularis. Classification (NCBI taxonomy): domain Eukaryota; kingdom Metazoa; phylum Chordata; class Aves; order Coraciiformes; family Coraciidae; genus Eurystomus; species Eurystomus gularis. The sequence goes on along the minus strand of VZZY01022166.1, from coordinate 252,097 downwards.
TTAATTATTTTTTCAACTTTATTGTGGACCTTTTTGACAAGAGAAAAGGGGATTTTCAGTATTTGCTTTGATAGGAAATAGACTAAATCTAGTGTGCCAACCGTCACATCCATTTCTTTGCCCTAAGAATAATTAAAAGCTTTAAAATTTGCTAATTTACAATTGTAAAAGTCTCCTTAACTATTGCTGCCATTTATCTAGGATAAAGCTAGTTAGTTTTTTATATTGATCAAGTATAAGCTGGAAATTAAACACCTGCTTTTTAAATGTGTTTGTCCTTCTAACCCTTCCCATGATACTAATTGAAATTATTGTAGGAAATACTGCATGTTTGCACAGGCAGATTAAGATATGTTGAACACTCTTTTTTCCTAATCATTTAGTGTGCTTTCTAATAAAACTGAATCCCTAGCAATTCTTGTAACCTCGCTGTGGGCAGGTAAAAAGACTGCAAAAGAACAGTGCTAGAGCACTGTTTAGAGAAGAATAGTTTCTTTCCATTGTACACGCATAGTGTTTTATCCCTAAAGCAATGTTTTCCCTCTAAATGCTATATACTCTACCCTATCAATGCTTATAAATATCTGGAGGGTGGATGTCAAAAGGCTGGGGCCAGTCTCTTTCCAGTGGTGCCCAGTGATAGGACAAGGGGCAATAGGCACAAACTGGAACACAGCAAGTTCCATCCGAACATAAAGGAAAAAAATCTTTACTTTAAGCGTGATGGAGCACTAGAACAGGCTGCCCAGAGAGGTTGTGGGGTCTCCTTCTCTGGAGATTTTCAAAACCTGCCTGGATGCTTTCCTGTGCAACCTAATCTAAGAGAAACTGCTTTAGCAGAATCAGATCCAATTCTAACAGAATGTGCATTTATTTATATTTTCATGCAATCCTATGGATTCTTTCACAATATTGAAACCTCAGTAAAAAACAAAGTACTGCTAAAATTCATTCTATTAATTAAGACACAATAAATTCCACATAGGTAACAGTGCTCTTTGTACAGTATTAATATATTTATACCAGTAACTGAGCTGAAGAAGGTATTCTTTTCAGAGAGTAGCTGTGTTTTATGTAACAGTTCCTTTGGTATTAATTTGCCTTTTCTTTTCCTTACCCGGGCATTTTAGTATCTTTAGAGTATTTCAAATTTCAGCACTACAGAAAAGCTACAAATTTTTGTTTGATACACTGGTATTTGTTTGAGAAAATCATAAACTTCTCGATTCAAGTCTGAGGCTGAAAAAAGTCAGAGGTCCTTGTGTTAAAGACACTGCTATCTTGATATTTCACACAGGTTTTCATTCCCTAGAGCACAGGCTAAGTTCTCTATCCTGTTAGATATAGATTTTATTTTTTCTCCTTCTTTTTTTTTTCTTTTAAATAAAGAAGAGGAAACTACATCTAAATAGAAAGGTAAAATTCTTAGAGGACCTGGCTGCAGTCAACACCTTAAATCTCTTTTTTGTCTGCATTCATAACTCCCACCACTGCTAGTGAATGAAGACCATTAAAACTGAAGACAGCTATTCTTGTGGTATAATTCTGCTTCTAACTGACAGAAGACACTAAATACAGTTGCAGGAAGTGTCTATGAAGCATCTTCCTCTCTGACATGTCCAACAGTTTACAGCCACTCTGTGACCTTAAGAGTAGACACTACATCGTCCAGGTCTTCTTATTTGTAAAATAAGAGCATACTTTCTGTACCACTGAGGCTTGCCACAGTATTTTATTGATCAATGAGCTGTGCTGAGATTTTTTTCTGAGATGCCAGGAGGCTGTATTACTGTCTTCATGTCATTATAGTGGAGTTAACTATCTTGTGTGAGGTGACACAGTAACTTCATTGTGGGTTGCTTATAAATATTGCCCAACGACTAACTAGGTTCTCCAGGATCCAGCAAGGGTTATTCATCCATTTATAACTTAAATATTAAGTTTCACTCCATCTATGTCTGTCATTTTCAAGGAAGAATGTCAAAGAAGAGCAGAAAATATTGTGCTGTACTCTATGGCTTGACAACAGTTTAAAGAGTAGTAATGGATAAACATCAAAAAATAAGCATCATTCATTGATCTCAAGAAACTTTAAGATCCAGAAGTGAAATTCTGAATATGCTGGAGTTAGGGACAAATCTTTTACAGACTACAATGAAGCAGGGTCTCCTTTAAGGAAACAGTTTCTGACTGACAAATTGAGGGTAAAAATTTTCAGAAGATTTTTCATTTTATCAGCCCTTGCCCTGTGTATTGTTTTCCAGGCCGTGGCATACTCCTCCCAGAAAAGGTCAGAAATGGACATGACACAAAACCCAGGGTGATGAACTCTGCTGAACTTGTGCTGGAGAAGCAAACAGAGGTCTGAGAGTTCAGAAGTGAGGAGCAGGATGGTCATAAAGAGACCGTGATTCTATGCGAGATGAAGATGACAAGCAATCCTGGATGAGAAAGTGACAGAAAAAAGACAGCAGCTGCAAGGAACAAAAGGTTCAGTATCACTTCACTTTTTCTGGATCAACAATAAAAAAGTTGCAAATCTGAGCTAGATTGATTTGTCTTTCTATACTTGATACAGTTGGGTAGTCTCTAGTAAGTGATGAGTATTTGGCTTATGTTAGAGTAGGTCACTAGAAAGCTTCTCCCAAACCAAGGAGACCCTTCTACATATAATGTAGCCTGCTTTGATTATTTTGTAACTCCACCTAGATTAGACTAAGGAAATAAGTCATGTGCAAGGTCATGTGACACTTCAGTGACTGGACACAGAGGAAGAAATGGAAAAGCTTAGGTTAAACCTAGGATTCTGCCGCACAGTAATTAAATAAAGAAACAGTGAAATGCAGGTAGGTGAAAGCTGGTGAAAATGTGAGAAAATGTGACATGGAGCTCACTTTCTTGTGTCTGCAAGGGATTTACAATATAACACTTAAACAAGCTGTTTAAGCTGTCCTAGAGGTAGTAATTGGATATTTATAATGTTTTAGGGATCTCTTATGATTGTATTTATGTAAGCTGGAATGAATTAAAGTTTAAACTTTAAAATTTCCATTCCCTTCCCCTTTGAAAAAGCAGGTGCAGATTTAAGAAAAAAAAGGCTAAATGAGCAACTTGAAGTGAGGAGATCAATACTAAGGCATTCAATTAAATTTCTCTCACAGGAGGTTTGCTCCAGATCTCATTGAAGTCAACAGAAAGATTCCCACTGACTTCAGCTGGGTTTTGATGAGACCCAGGGGACACAGCCAGAGCAGGCCCCATCAGTGTTTTGCTGACTTAGAGCCCCTCCTCTGAGTCACCTTCTTTTTTTTTTTTTCAAGAGAACCCATTTTTTTCTTTTCTCAAACTTGCGCTTTGGGTCTGTGGAAAGTCTCTGTGCCCTGGACCTCTTCTAGTAATTAAAAACTCCTCAAATCTTCTCAGTAGTTCTGGACAAACAGTGCAAAAATATTTCTTAATCACCTTCCCTATTTCTCATGTGTCCTGGTCTGTTGCAGCCCCAAACAAGATTCACATGTTTATGCAAAATATTAGCTGGCTTTATTTTTATTAAGGGCATGCTTTATTAATCTTAATAAATCAGTTTGTCACGCTTTCTAACTGCCTCTCAACTAAAACGGGGATTGACTGTGCAGTAACACTGTTTATGTCATGCCTGAATAGTTTAAGGTGAGGCTTTGAGTAGTTTTATTGCTTTTGTTTATATAGGTAAACCCAATCTGCACGTTTGAAATGATTGATGAAGTGCAGTCCCACTTGGAGTGTTTGTCATCATTCATGTGCTGAAGTGACATTTCTTTATGTATTTTGGCATAAACATATGCAACTACTGGCAAAGCATTTGACCCTGGAGTCTGACTATTTGTCATTCTAATCTTTTTTTGTACCCCAAAGTCAGGCAAGTTACTGTATTTTCTATCTGCATTCATGTTGCTAATTATTCAAGAGACAGTAAAATAGTCCTGTGGCTGGAATTGCATAAGTTGCTGAATATGCATTCTTCTTTTCAAAAGTTAGGTATTTTGCTGCACTATAAATAAAGTTGGGATCTGTATAAATGTCAAGAGCACCAGCCATATTGAGCTCTAGTAGCTTTTCAGTAAAATCTGAAGTCTATGCTTTGCCAACAGAATAAGACAAAACACTATGCATGGAATTTAGCAAATCAAATGTGAACAGAGATTAAGTAAAATACATTAAATATATCATGGAAGATAATTTTCCAATAACACCGTTACAATGAAAAGCAAGTAACCAATAATTCACATTATGTGGACAAAGATAAATGGATGGTGCCTTAACCTCCAGGCTCAGGGTTCAGAGTGTGTGTTGTCTTGTTGGAAAACAGCTGATTATTTATTGGGGAAAATGTCAGAAAAAAAATTAAACTCTGAAGTACTTTTCCCTGGAAAGCAATCATATGCCATTTATAATATATTTCCTTTTTTTTAACCAAGAGTCATAAAAAGATGATACCTTCTCAAAACTTACTCGTCTGAATATTGTGTATGTACCTACAATAACTGAGGTAGATATAGATATTTAGATAGAGAAAGCAAATTATGCATATGCTTGACAGAAAATAAGTCTCAACCCTTAGATCAAAAGATATGTTTCTTGAAATGACGTATTTAAATGGCTTTCATTCAAATATTGGATAATACTTTATAAATTTACGCTAACATGATACAAAATTGTCTTTTTTAACAAAGTGATAAAGTCTGCTGGATTTGTCCCAAATTTCCATGCAAAGAAGCATCATACAACCACTTCAGAAATACAGCATACTGATGAAAATTTAAGTCTTGGTTTCAAACATGCGCCTAGAAGTACAGAAGACAAATGGAAGCTAGGCAGGACACTGCGCATGAGATAACAGAAGGTGTCTATATGTAGTTGAGTCTGTATCTAGATGATAACTAACTCGTGGAATTAACTCATGGAGCTCTTTAGTCTCCACTGACCTGATTGGTGAAGAGACAGTCTATTTGCCTGCATATAAACATCACAATTTCCTTGAGATGTCCATCAAACTCCATCTGAGAGGGAGCTGTACTACTTCTACATCAAAAGTTACTAAATAGGTATTCAGATCTAGTCTTGGACCAAATTCCATGCTCAGACAGGAAAAATACCCCACCAAGGTAAGATATCTAACTTTGCTATATAACTTTCAATTCATATTAGGCCATGAATTCAGATTCTACTAATACATAGGGTAGTAATAAAATGTCTGTTACAAATGTAAAATAATATATTCTATTGGTACCAATACCTGTACACGAGAGTTCTGCATAAAACTGTACTATTTAAGGTATTTTTTTCTGATCTTTTCCAGAAGTTTCTCAAAGACTGGAAAGTATTTAGAGCTACATCTATTCTCCATGCTCTGAGACTAGTAACCGTGGTCACCTGCATTTTCCTTACCTTTTCCTCTTCTCTTTTATCTATATAAAGGTAGCAGTCTACGGTTTTTCCTACTACACTTGTCTAGAACTTCAATTTCTTCATAGTTTCTCTATTAACATTTTACTACATTTCACTCACAGTGTTAAATAGAATCTATTTCAAGTATTCTTTGAGAACCAAAAAAGAACAGACAAAGGTTACCATCATGTTCACAGAAATACTTTCATTCTCCTTCTCCCCCTCAAAATAACCATGGCATAAAAAGGGAGAAAAGAGGTCAAATGGTCTGCATTTTTTCATGGGGAATACTTGCCCTTTCAATGCTGATACATTTCTTTGTACTTTTTGATATAGGAAATGACATATAGTTGAAAAAATCTCTGAGAAATGCTTCTTATTATCAAATTATTGTATGTAGTAAATGTATCACGGCACTGCTAAAACCCATGATACAAACTAACTCTTTCTGTAGAGGAAGATTAGAGAACAACATGTTGCAGGTGCACTGTTGTCTTACCTCTCGCTATTCTTCCAGAATTGAGCTTATTTAATTGATGCATCAGAATATTTGTGGGCTGAGGAGGAACGAGGGGGTTACTTGTCAGGCTTGTCTCTATTTCTGTCTGGCTTTTTTTCTCAAGTTTGACTCCTGCTGGAATGTTGCTGTTTTGGAATATGTGATAATATGTTGCATTAGATATGCAACAAGTCATGTGTAAAGCAAATACAGTACCACTTTAAGTGAATGTCTCTCTTGATAAAAGAATGTATTCCAATTACATTAATCCATTAATGGTTCATTTCCTCAGATAATTGGCTACTTACATGCATCTTTATTTGCATCCACTAAATACATAGCCTAGAGTTACCAGTATCTATGTTAAGGCCAATGATTTTATCCTAGGTTAGCACTTCCAAGCTAGGACCAGTTAAAACAAAATAACTTCAATGAACAGATTTACCAAGAAAATAAATTTTTTTCATTGATTGATTTCCTACCTTCCAGTTACAGCTTATAGCTAATTCTGCAGGCTTTTGAATTCCTCTTTAAGAACAGTATGTAAAGAAAGGGCAATATCTTATCTGGCTACTGCATTAAAAGCACAAACCTAAATTATAATTTGTCATTAGTGTTTTCTGTTG
>VZZY01022166.1:150783-245472 GCA_013400335.1 Eurystomus gularis | reverse complement strand
TTTTTTTTTTAACTTTTACTAGGGAAAATGGCATTTTTTTTCATCAAAATATTAGATTTGTTTCATTTTGAAAACATTCTCTCACACTCACTCTTTCACAAATATATGGTCTGGTATATTAGAAATAATCCCCGTGTCTCACCATTTAGAAATTCTGGCAGGGTTTGAATTCAGTCTCCAAGTTCTGACCTATTTATAGCTTTCAAAATCTGGTTCATATATGTCTATCTGTTGCTGATTACAACACATAGGTGCACTGATAATTGTTGGTTGATTATTACTTGACAGACGCTTAATTATTCAAAAACATCTGAATAAATACAGGGGGGAAATTTCCCTTATTTTGCAATGCAAGGATCCCCAAATTCCCTCGCCTTCCCTCTTCTCCTTTTTTCTTTACCTATCCACACCTTTATTTTAGTTCATTTTCAACCTTTTGGCAGAGTTATCTACAGTCTCAAATATCGATCAACCCTCCAGAAATTTTGTCAGTGTCCTTCTCCTGAAGCTCCATGGATGTCTCAGTGTTCAGAATCCCAAAGATGCTATCCTTTGTCTTCTAAAAGTGTAACAAAAAGATCAGGGTGTGTTTCTCTTTCTCACATTGAGATATGCAGTATGGGTTGAATGTGGAACTGAACCCTCCCTGTTAAAATGAAAATGTAAGTTCTTCATTTAAAAAACAGTGTGTTTTCTGCAGAATGCTTTTACATTTGGAGTTTGTTCATTTTCTTGTTTACAAAAAGCAAATAACCCAAATGGCGGTTTCAGCTCTTAGTGAACTCCGAGGAAGAAACTAAAACAAGTCCTGTGGCTCATATTGTGGAGGCCACCAAATCAGGTAATCATAGTCACCCCTTCTGGCTTTGGAAATCTGTGGAACATCAAGTGCTCCAATGCGCAGTAGCCTCTTGTAGGAGTTCAGATTCAATGGCTGCTTCTTGTTTCAGGCACCAGCTCACTTCTGAAGAATGAAAGGTCTACCAAGTCATACTTTCTGCTGAGAGACAAAGAAAAGAGATCAACATTTGATCTCAAAATTTCTGCTTGCCCAGAAAAATGGAACTGCTGATGACAATTGAATCTCTCTCCCTGAGTATATAATGTTTTTCTTGCACAGTTGCATGAACCTTATAACCATATCAATCAGAGTTCTTGAAAGTAAAGCAATATATTCTACTGAAGTGTATGAGGAGATGTTGAGGTTAAGAATGTGTTTGAATTTCTGGATGGATGACAAGGTTGTTTTTGTTTCAAAGTTAACTGGGAATATGAAGAAGCTGAGAAATACTAGGCAAAGTGTACTCAGGGAAGGAACTGAAGTTTGCAAGGAGAAGGAAAAATCACTTACATGGAAGACTTTATGTTTCAAGTGTTCCTGGATTTACACATACATAGATAAGTCTATGTAGATTTGTATCAAGGGTGATATGAGTGCAGCAATCGCACTCGTTTGGTTTATTTGGAATTGAAAATGCAGCAGTGGCAGGAACACTGTGAAATTTCAGTATATGCACGAGCTAGGGGCATAGCTCTGATATATCATTCTCTCAAAAGCAGCAAAAAACATGCACTCTGGGAGGAAAAGAGCCTGAAATGTAGAAACAGGTAGGAAAACACGTACAGAACACCAAATTGATACCTAGCTGTTGGATGCATAGGGGCTTACAATGATTCTTGGATAATATAATGAAATTTCATCCAAAAAAAAATATTAAATGTAGCTTTTAGCCTCAAGGTCTTCGAACTAAGCCTAAGTACATGAAACATGGTTATTTCATGCTCCTGATTTTCCCCTTATTGCTAATACAGAGATACCCTTTCTACTGGATTCTTAGATTCCTTGATGAATTTGCTCCTCCCATTCAAATTCCCTGAACAGAGGGGATCAGTCTCCCTGCAGATCTTATTGAATTATTCTAAAACGAATATACAGTCTGTTTCAGTTCTCTTCAGGGTAAGGATTCACAAGAATGTTGAAAGTTTTAAGACATAACAGTACGAGCATTCAGGGTCCAGTCTCCAAACTTTCAAACCAAAAGTTTGCCCAAGTATTAAAGTCCTCAAGTTATTTGCAACTGCCTCAATTCCCACCTGCAGTGATTCTCAGAAGTATCTCCCTAAGAACAGGTGTTACTTCAATATCAAACTGCACAGGGAAGAGGACCACTTTGCTTTCATGGTCTTGCAGAGTGGAAGGAACTGAAAGTTGCTCATCTTTACTGAAGTGTGTTCACTTTTGTGTCGTTGCTTAGATAACAGCTACTGACGCACTGACAGGAAGCATTTATCATTCAACCGGCAGAAAAGAGCATGGAAATTCACCACTGATGGCTCTTTCTGAACTGATAAGTGAGAAACTGTGCAGAGGTGCTTTTCAGGACTTGTTAGCCCAAGGATGAATATAAAGGATTGACAATATGGCCAAATTTGGGAACACAAGATCCCAAAAACTGCTTTGCATTAACAGCCACATGCAAAAAGAAGCAAAAGCCAGTATGTAATTTAGATTAGGAACACCTAGAGAAAACTGTGACACTGGAGATCAAGCTTCAAGTAGTTACACAGAGCAGAGCAACTGCCACAGAAAATGCTCTGTGTCATCACTTCTGTTGAGACGTGCCAGGAAGATCATGTCCTTGATCTTTCAGACAAACATGTATTTGGACTATTTCACAGCTCCCTTCTGAGTTAAGCAATTGTATTTTCTTTCTGTGGAAACCTAGTATTGCTCTGAATTTCACAATGACACAGAGGTAAGGAACAGATTCAGTGAAGATAGACAGATAAGTGCAGAGGGAAGTGTTTCTGAATGCTGCAGTATAGACAAGGACTGAGAAAGTCTTGGACTTATCATTGCCCTGGTTTAACACTGGAAAATGATGAACGAGATTCAGGTCTCGGCTTCAAATCATATGAGAAAGTAATACTCTTTCTCCACTCAAGAGGTAGTTTGGTGCATTCCTCTTGATTTTCCTCAAAAGCTCCAGGCATGATCTTATCTTAATGTAGAAGGACACTCTTTCATATATGCCAAAAATATTTGTGGAATGATAAGTCTTCCCACTGCAGCTTCAAATTAGAACCCTGTGTCAGAACACTTTTATGTATTTTTCATATGAAACCAAGTACAAAACAAATAATACATTTTGTTTATATAAAGGTGTACAGTAACATCTGATACTATAAAAGATAAGAACAAACACTGCAGCACTTTGTATCAGTTCACAGGATTCATTCCTCGCCAATCTCTCGTAACCTCTAATCTGAACAGAGCTGATATCTTCATATAGTGGTCAGTGGCTATGTCTGCATTTGCAAGTAATTTAGCACAATTGGAGTAGATCAGTAGGCTAGGTGATGATGAGGTCCTCACACTTGTCATATGCATTTCAGGAGTTCTTATTCACACAAGATTTAACCTTGTCTCATGGACTGAACATCCCAACCATGCATATAGTTCAATGCTCTTCACAGAAGCAGCCACTGGTGTTTCTGTTAGCGACTAGCTTACACTTGGTGCACACTTGAGTTCTGCAAAAGCAACCTTCAGTTAGTGGAGATATTCAGGAGTTTCATTTCAAAACTAGATTACTGTTCAAAGCAAAACATGAATGTAGAATCAACCTGCATGACTTTATGGAGAAGCTGAGTATTTGAGAATGTGAGTGTGAATCTTGAATTAAACATTAGCACTGAACACAATTCAAAACTTCCTGTATTAGAAAGTGTAAGTAAAGAATTAGAATGTATTTTTAAAACTTTAAAGAAGCAATAAAATGCTTCAGCACATTGCATATGAAGTGTTTGTTGGAGACAGATAAAATATTTGCAAGTGTCAAAAAAATAATGAAAATTTGTCTCTATGATCTAACTAACTTTGAGTGAAAATTTACAATATTCCTGAAGGGTTTTTTTCCCATACTTTGACAGGTGTTAAGAGGGTAATGGTTTTTCATAACATTTTTGCCTAAGGTTGGGTAAAACCTTTGTATGTTTTGAGATCAGGTTCACTTTAAAAAGCACACAAAAGTTCAAATATGTGGTTGGAACTTGAGAAACCCTCCTACTCCAATCCACACACTTCTCCTTCCACATCCAAATAAGCCCATGACTTCTCCTTCTCCTCCAGCTGTCCAGATTTAAAGTATATCTCATGTAATCTTTGGAGAGATTGTGTAGGCTGATTATCCTAACTTATCTCATCAAGAGATGGGCAGATTACTTTTTCATCCTAATTCTTTTTGGTAAGTCTGACACCTCTCCTTACAGAGCATCCTTTCTCTCCTCTAACACATATCTGCATGTTGGCATTTTCTTCTTAGTGTGCCCATAATTACTCATCTGTGTCTCATTATCATTCCTTTCAGCCTTTAAAATGGCCTGGGACACCATAAAGTGTGGCAAAATTAACTTCTCATACAAAACTATAAAAATAAACCTCTTAACAATTGAAACCAGAAAAATTAACTTAATCTAAAACAAACTTTAAGGTTCAAAGTGTTTAATGAGTAGAAGACATATAGTCTTACCCTTTCCAGACACAGAAGTCCATTAAAATATGTGATTTCATCCAAGAACCTGCTGGAAACCTCAGTTCAGAACCTGAGCTGGAAACTCAACAAAATTTAAGCTTCTGAACAGAATGGGGAAGGTTGGATTACTTTTTTCCCCCTAATGGAAACAAGGATCTTAGTGGAATTCTATTCAGTATCTGGAAAAGAAAAATCTGTCTCTCTTCTACCTTTTAACTGCTTTGAAGTAGGAATCTGTTGGGGTTTTTAAAGTGAAATGCATTCTAGGCAAGGGAACTTCTTACAATGTGTTAGTAGCTTTCATTGGCTTTTTACAGTTAAAATTAAAAATACCTCATCTGGCCTCTAACCACTTTAAAGCACTGTTTCCTTTAGACAGTTGCACGTAGCTGAATTCAGTCTCTTTTAAGTCTATCTTTTCCATTTCTTATATTCAAATGACACATGTTAATTTTCATTGTTATTAAAACCAACCCAACCAAACCTTAAGAACACATAGCTGTCATTTAATGATACAGGTTTTTTTACTTGAAGGCCACCAAAGGCCCCCTTATTCACACCAGTCTTCTGCAATCATGAGTGGTGACCTGACTGTTATGCACACGAAGACACTACTAACTAATTTTTCTAACAGAAGACATAGATGTAGGCTATACAGCATCTGTTAACAGTTTGTAGTGGTATATTTTGGTTTTCTGTTTAGAGGCTTGTGTTTAAACAAGAGGCTCAAGAACTGTTGTTTTTCACTCTATAATTTTCTTCAAAAGCCTAGTAAGTTTTCTATTTGCAGGTTCTTCCTACCAGTATCTTTCCTTGTTAATACTTGTTTAGCAGAGGCTGAGAAGTGGTGTTCACTTTTGTACTGCCTGTATTAGACTTAGAAAACTCACACAAAGATTCTAAAAACTGAGATTCAGAATCTTTATACTGACACTTAACCATTTCATAATTTCCTGAAATAAATCAGCCTCTTCTGCTTAGGTTCATGTGTCTCCTTTAGATACCTAATAAGAAGCAAAAGAAAAATAATGTTTATTTCCCCCAAGTTTGCTGCAGGGTGAACTTGGTGCTAATAAAACAAATGTGGTGTTTCTAAGAAGTGGCATTAAATCACTGAAAGATTCCAATAGGCTTGCATAAAGAACAGGACAGGGAAAAACAAAGCTTTTGATGTGATTTTGTATGGCCCTAGCATTCTCATGAACTTCCCTGTAGTGCCTTTAGCTTGATGTGGTTTGACTTTTTAGACACTCTTTATGTGTCTACCTTAATTCAGAAATACGATTACTTCATTTAACTCAAAATTTGAAAGATATGGCCTCCTAGCACAGCACAACATTTAAGTGGTTCAGAATATTTTCTGTTTAAGTTCTCCTTTGCCAATAGAATCCAACCTGCACACATACACACATGCACATACACCCTCATACACGCTTTAGAAGATATGAATGTAGCTCAAGCAGTTATTTAGGGTATGAAATCAGGTTTTTCTCAGAGTATGGCATTACAGTAGTTTCTTTCAGTGATATAACAGCAAACAATTGCCCTGCTTAAGAGACAGACTTCTGTGTTTCTGAGGGAAGGATGTGGAGTCTCTGTGGAAGCTTCAAGACCTGACTGGACACGAGCTGAGCAATGTGGCCTGGTTTTGGAGCTGACCCTGCTGTGAGCAAGAGGTGAGACTAGAAACCTCCTGAGGTACTTCCAACCTGAATTATCTTGTGAGTTAACATCCACCATTCTTCTTTCTTTGCCTGTGATTATCTCAATTTCTTCTGTTTTTCTAACCTTCTAAATACTTCTCTTTTATTAGGGGAAAAAAAAAAAAAGAAAAAAAAAAGGGAAAAAGCAGCAAACCTTCATGTCTTTCTAGATCTCCCTTCCATTGTAACAGAGGTAACACAGGGTTAATTCACCTTCATATAAAATGGTGTGAACATCCTAGAGCACACAGTTTGCCAAACTCCCACATGTGGAGGAGCCAGACTTTCCTACTGTGTGCTACACCTGTGTTAGTATGCAGACCACTAGCCCTCATTTTACCCACAATGTTTCTTTCTACTCACCTCAAGACTCTACCTCGTTTCCATCCCCCCATAGCTCCAAGTGACTAACTCTGTGCCCCCAAACTCAGCGTTCCTTGGTGCAGCTCTAGTGTCTTAGTTCGAGGTGGACATCCCTCCCAGCTACTGCAGCTGGTGCTGTGCGCAAATCCAGGAGAGCGGAAGGGAAAACCCCGAGGCCCAAGGTAGCAAGTTACCACTGATTACCTGCCTGGAAGGTACTGTCACTGTTAGGTGAGAATGGCCCGTGTGAAGACTCTTAGCCCACAGTGCAGAAAACACAGTTAGTGAAGTTCTGGGAATTTTTAATTAATATTAATTTTTTAACAATGACTGTAATCCTCAGTAAATACCTTTTCTGCATTCATGTTTGTTTTTATTTATATATTCTATTTCGTAATAGCAATGACTCTAGGACAGTGCACTTCTGAAGGCATGCCATTTTTCCACCTGTATCTTTCAAGAGCTAGTAGTCACTTGGCCTTCAGCTTCATGTCTTATAACACCACTCTAGGCTTTCTCTAATTGCCACAGCACAATGCTCTGTGGTTCAATTAAATGATCTATTAGAGAGCAACTAAACTGTAATGAGAGATACTGCTCACAGCAGCATTATTGCCTTGAACTGGGGTGGTCTGGCTCTTCTGAAGAAGATGTGTATATGTACATGTTGGTGCAGTGAGTCCTGAGACTTACTGCAGCATATTGCACTGCCAGGCTGCATGACCTGAAATTGAAACCCCCCTATTGTTGGATGATTTCAAAGGAATTTGAGTTAAGTGGAAAGCTGCTGCTAAAGGTGTTCATTTTGTTCTGCCTTTTGTAAATTTCTTGTGATGTTATTCTTGTTCAAATACCCTCTCTGGGCTATAGCTAGTGGAGAAATAAAAGGAACTTTTCTTGGCTTTTTGATTGGTCTTCCTGGTTTTCATTCATGGATATCTTTATGATTCTCCTATATCCATCCTTCAAGGTTGTCTCTGCAATTATGACACATTATTGAGGTAATTCAAAAAAATGTATAGACTTTTTAGCATTTCGTCTCTACTGATGGCTTCCTTGTCCTTTCTTTTTTTTTTTTTTTTTTTTTTTCTGATGATAAAACACAGTTAAAACCAGGCTGTGCTTATTCAGTTTTGTTCATGTTCTCTGACTTATCACCTCAGTATCACTCTTGATTTAGTAAAGTACAAGATGCAAGGCTGTTTATGAAAATTTCTTTTCACAGTACACAGAAAGGAACAAATATCAAACCAGCAAAAGCACAGGCTAAGGTACAGAATACAGCTGGGTTTCTTTTTTCCTCCCTGTTCTTATGAAACAGAAGGAACCATCTCAGCTAGATATCGCTCACCACAAGACTCAGGTTTGATTTCTGCAGGTGGGAGATGTAAAAGGCTTAGTTATGTAGGGACTGAGGATTCAAATGAAGCAATTGGTCAGAAGTTCTCTCACTTCATCAAATACGAATGGGGAATGAGTAAAATGTTACCAGTCTTATTTGGCATCTGATTATTTCTGTTATTGTTTTGCAACCTAGAGTATTAGCAGATAATAGAAAGATGCTGCTCAAAATGTACAGGCTGAAAAAGCCTCATGTTGAACACCTACATGCTTACTAGGGATGGAATAGGCTGCCCAGGGAGGTGGTTAAGTCACCATCCCTGGATGTTTTTAAGGGTCATTCAGATGTGATGTTGGGGGGAGAACTTGTAGAGTAGGGTTGATGGTTGGACTCAATGATCCCAAGGGTCTTTTCCAACCCGAATGATTCGTGATTAGGACCTGCAAATCCTGCTTTTTTTACAAGCAAGTATTTACAGGAAGTTCATAATCTCTGAAGATGCCCTCGTTGCTTATTTATGGATCTAGATTATTATTTTAAGGGACAATTAAATCTCCTCTATAGAAAAACAAGAAAACTGATTTACAAATTAGGACCTTAAAGGTAAATATTTCTAATTCCCATGAGGCACAATCTTACCGTTCTAGAACTCTAACAAATATATACAATGCTTTTCTCAAAGTAATAAAATGGGAGGAATTGTAAAGCAAAAAGATAATTGTGAACCATCTATCTCAGAAGCTGAAAAGTAAGAATATCATCTGTGGTCAAGAAAACTAAGGGGAATAAAACTGATTTTCTAATTATTATCTTTGTGAACATCTTAATGAAACATAGAAAAACAGGCAAAAGATTCTGCAACAAATATATTAAATAAATGCAGAGGAAAAATGAAAGATGTTATTTCCTCAACAAACAGCACATGTCAATAAATGAGGATTATATGATATGCCTTATATCTTACTTTATATGAGTGTCATTGCAATTTTAATATTTAGTTTCATTACATATGTTACAAATCACCTGACTTTTTTTTTTTTAAACGAAGTATGATTAACCATTGCCTAGTGTTCAGACTGACTTTCTCAAAACAGCTTCTCTCTTGAATGGAAATAATTAAACAGAAGACTAAGGCAAACAGGAGGCAAGTGATTGTGAACCTTTTTAGAAACATCTCTCTTATAAATGTTTCTGATACTTGGTTCTCTTATAAAAGGAGGATATGGACAAATGTTGAAAACTCTGTAGTAATTGATAAAGACTGTAATTGTTTAGCAGAGTGAAAGGCTCAAATGTATTTTATTATTCACCTCTCTGTTATTAGACCCAGGCTTCTGAGGTGGAAGTGCAACAACTTAGAGTGACACCTAGCACCTTTAGAATGAAAATCAAGGCTGTTGCCCCTCTTTCTCTCTGTATTAGCTCCTGGAAAACCTCCAGAGTTGGATGGAATTCGACAGACCCTAACATTATAAGATGGAATAGATAGTCCATTAGCCATGTGTTAGAATAACGAGGGTCTCTTAAGCCCATAGTTCCTTGTTGACCTTCAAAAGCTTTGTAGAAAAATGTGAAAGGCAGAGAGAGGCCTGAACATTTTATTTAGTGTAGATTCTTTCACTGCATTATTCTATCTTTTCCTGTAAAGAATTTGCTTTTGTTGTTGTCTAGCCAACAATATTTAAACTAAGATTTGGCATGGACGTGCCTGAACAATTTGCACTGAGACTCATGTTTCATAAAATGTCAACTTAAAAGTGTAATGACTTGTATGTATACTTTTAAAAAATATATTTATTTTCAGAATATCCTTGTATTTTTCCAGTACGATTTTTGTGTAATATAGGTGTCTCTTGTACTCTAACTGCTTACTTAGTAGTCAAAAGAAACTGTATTTTTCTAAACACAACATTTCTATGCTGTCTGTATTTCAGTGCAAAGCTTCTGGACTTAGCTGCTTCATGTCTGTTGGAATATATTTGTAAAAGTTGAAAAACAAATGTAGCTGCACCAAGATTTAGCAAACATTTTAGAATTGGTAATGCAGTATGTTTTCTTATAGATATCAGTGATCAGATGCTTTGTTCCTATGGCAAGAAAAAAAGAATCATCTTAATGAATCCTTGTACACAAGCGTTCAAACTACTTCATTTCCTTTCCTGTTTGAAACCCTTCCTATAAATCTGGATTTATCTCCTGAAGGGCATCAGAGGTAATGGGTACTTTCATCTGATGGATATCTCAACTCGAGAACAACTATTTTTCCTTTTCTCACCTTTTCCTTACCTGTTGCATGCTTTTGTAACTTCTTTCCTCATAAAATATTAAGATCTTGTTGGTTTTTTTATTACTTTTGCATACTAAGTACAGGAGGGAGAATAAACCATTCCAATAGAATACTAGCTTTCTAAATGACGTGAACATTGGTGGATATGAGGTAAAATATTAATCTGCAGAGAATGCTTTTACTGATTATGGTGCAAATTTTCATTATTTGTTTAGTAAATCAGTCTTTTAGGTTTTTATTATTTGCTTCTCAGGTGCCCTGTCCTGCTGTGGGCAGGAACATCTTTCACTAGACCAGGTTGCTCAAAGCCCCATCCAACCTGACCTTGAACACTTCCAAGGATGGAGCATGCACCACTTCTCTGGCCAACCTGTTCCTGTGTTTTATTACCCTCACTTTAAATGAAATTTCTTCCTTATGTCCGGTCTAAACCTGCCCTCTTTCTGTTTAAAATCATTGTCCCTTGTCCTGTCACTACAAGCCTTGGTAAAAAGAAGAGGGAAAAGAAGGAAAAGGAAAGCAGGAAAAGCCAACTCCGAGAATGTAGCACCATCATCTGTTCTGCCTGGCATCAGGAAAAATGGACCTGAGGAGTGTCCTCACTCTGGCATGGGTTGCATTAGGATCTGCACTATCTTCCTAGCCACTTCACACCTGGACTTTGCTACTGGTTTAAAGCTGTGAAATCCCTTGAGTGAACCAGAGCTAAAGAGTGTTGGCTTTCATAACCTTCGTAATAGAGATTATATATAGTGCCTGTTCTTAGTGGTAATAGACGGTAGTGTGCTTTTGCTTCTTTCTACATACCATGAAAGAAGAGGTAAATCATAATAAACAAAGGGATCTGTAATGGAAAACAGTGGTCTAAGTGAGATTTTTAAATGATAGGAAATCCTGGACTATGGTTCCTTGTCTACATACATTTATCTGTCCCTCAAGTCAATTTTCATTCATTTCATCAAACCAAAGGCACAGATTTCTAGAAACTTGCTCTTTTTGAAAAAGCAAGGAAATAAAATAACTTAGAACTGGGATAGTCTCCCAGCAAATAGTAATGCTCAGCAAAATAGATTCCATGATTCAGATTCCTGTTTGCCATTGCTGTTGGATAGATTTTGTTGTTACAGAAAGAAATGAATTCCCTGGTAAAAAGATGCTTAGTGATGTCTATCATCCTATTTTTGTTCCCTCTTCACTTAAGCATCCTGACTGGAAGATATATCTGCTAAGCAGGTGCTGTAGCAACTCTGTTTTGCTAAACACGATCTACCTGACCTAGTAAGGTATGACAAATAGCTATATTTTTAAATACATGTATTTAAGCAGTTTGTATGGAATTATGTAAGTAGACAGGTAAATTCTAGTCTCATACCCTTAATTTAGCAGATTAAAGTTACGGAAACACACTGTTAAAAGAAGAAAGCTGGATGGTCATACTATAAGGCACTAAGAAATTACAAAGTGGTAGCAACAAAACCAGGAGTTGGCACCTGCTCCAACAGGTGTTTATCCAACAGAAAAGGTAACAGAGGAAAGTCTATACTGTAAGAAGCAGACGTCAGAGACTTCATTAGATATATAAATAAATATTAAAAGCAAAAGCTGTTATAATTTGAATATTGCTCTAAGCATATCCAGAATGACAGCTATGGTCACAAGAAACAGGAGAGTCAGAAGATACATTTATGACAACAGCTCCAAATCCCAGAAGGCAAACAAGCAATGAACATTAATTCAACCATATTTTTGGTAAGGCCTCAGAGAGGAGACTGCTAGTAAATATAGGCTGGCCATGCATCAAGATGTAGCACAACCAGAAATAATACCAATCTCTGACAGCATTTTATAAGGGTATTAGTAGGTCTAAGTAATGACACTAGGCACTGCAGGTGCTACTTGAAATCCACTTTTAGCTTAGTTATTACGATGTTTCAAAGCATCTGTAAGTCTGTGTTATACTGATATTGATTCTTAATTCTTAAGTTTATTTAGGAAAGGAGGATGTGAGGTACTGAACCTCTGAGATACTCTTTCTAAGGCAATTAGGGCTGGCTGTTTCCCTGTGTAGAAGCTGCTGTTTCACAGAATATTGATCAGCTGAAACTGGATAAAGCAGAACTGATGACTAAATAATATATATGGATTTAATATATATGAAAATATATAGTCACAGTATGTGGACCATGTAGAACCCAAAAGCAGCCATTAAGCTTCTACAGAAATGTATCTTCATTTAGCTGCAGATCCTCACTTTTGTAACTCTAACACCCTGTACGGGTTTGCAGCATGGTTTACAGCTGCATTTTCAGTGCAATGCTAGTGTCATGGTTTAACCCCAGCCAGCAGCTAACCACCATGCAGCCACTCACTCACTCCTTCCCCCTCCCACTGGGGCACCTGTCCTGGCCATGCTCCCTCCCAGCTTCTTGTGCTTCTCCTCTCTGGCAGACATGGAAAACTGAAAAATCCCTAACTTAGGACAAGCACTACTTAGCAACAACTAAAACGTCAGTAGTTATCTTTATTATTCTCACACTAAATCCAAAGTACAGCACTGTACTAGGAAAAAAATTAACTTTATCCTAGCTGAAACCAGGACAGATAGGTACTCACATCTATTTTTTATTTTTATGACTGAAATATGTATATCTGTGAGCAGAGGTTGGACTCGATGATCTCCAGAGGTCCCTTCCAACCCCTAACATTCTATGATTCTGTGCTTGTCAAATGTCAGGCCATAATTCTCTTCCTCAGCCTCTTTATTTCTATTATCAAGAAATAATATTTACTTATGTAATTCACAACCATTTTTTAAACCTCAGCAAAATGTTGACAAACCACCAAAAAGAGGAAAATGCCCACAAATTTTAACCCTGAATCAACTGCAAGTGTGAAAACTTTACAATTTGCAAATACTTATAAATAAACACACATTCCTGAAATTAATATACATGGAGAGCTACAGACAAAAGTAATGGCTCATTGTTTAATAACAGACTTGTTCTTTCCCCAGATGCTTTGCTCACTGGTGATGCACCTAACATCTTTGCAAAACTGCCCCCCGGTGTGTTCTAAAAATCAGTGACTATAACAACCAAGAATTAAATTAGTGCAGGAAAAAGTCTGTCTTCTAATTATACAGGAAAAGAATCATAATGAAATCAAAATATTTTTCTACTTCTCAGAATTTTGTTAACCCAACAGTGCTGAAACATTTTAAGAAAAGAAAAATGAACACTTATTCTGATTTAACAGTTTAATTTTATTGACTACCAAGGAGTTATTCCTTATTTATACCACAGAGATCAAAATCAGACCCAGTTCCTCTGTGATATTCTTCCTAACATATCCTGTATGGATGAAAATCTAAGAAGTCAGATTATGGGGATTCATTCATGCATATTTGGCAGCCTTTTCGTATTTATTGGTCTAGCAGATATCATTTGAATTTTGTGTCTTTTTGCTAAAGAGTCAAATAAGTTATTTGCTGTATGAATAAGTATTTGATAGCAGATCAGACAAAGATAAGGCATGAGGTATGAGTTTGCAGATGCAATAAAATGGCTAAAAGGCCAATTTATCCCTCATGTAACATTGCTGAAGTCAATGAATTTGATCTTTATGTTGAAAATCCAATTTCACACTTAAATAGATTATTTATATCAGAATTGTTTGGTTTTTTGTTTAGTACTAGCTCTTATAAGAATACCCTGTAGGATGAGACCAATTAGATTTTCACTTGTAACTTTTACACATACAACATGCAGTCTTTTTCTTCCAAATATATCATCCCAACTCATATCAAGGAAATTCCAGTGTACTTGCAATACATACATATAATTATATACACATATAATAGTACATATAATAATATATAAAAGTATATAAAAATATATAAAAATAAAATATTGAAATACATATAATTAGTCCAATTAGTGAACATTAAGGATTTAGACAAGATATAACACTTGAGCTAGAGAGAATTCAGAGAAATAAAAATCAGTGAAGAAGTTGTGAGGAAATACATTTCTGAAAATGGCAAC
Source organism: Eurystomus gularis (assembly GCA_013400335.1). NCBI lineage: Eukaryota > Metazoa > Chordata > Aves > Coraciiformes > Coraciidae > Eurystomus > Eurystomus gularis. The sequence continues at coordinate 231,199 of VZZY01022166.1, read as the reverse complement.
AGGGATAAGTGTAAGGTATTGCACCTAGGAATACATAACCCAGGAATACAGCTCAGGCTGGGATCCAGGTGGCTGGAGAGCAGCCCTATGGAAAGGGACCTGGGGGTCTGTAGTGGGTCTGGCTGAGCTGGTTTTCCACATAGGAGCAGTGTTTTGTGCTGGGAGCTAGAAGAGTGTTGATAACACACCCGTGTTGTGACTACTGCTGAGCAGTGCTTGCACAGCACCAAGGCTCTTCCCAACATTCACCCCCCCAGTGGGATGGGGTGGGCAAGATCTTGGGAGGGGACACAACCAGGACAGCTGACCCAAACTGACCAAAGGGATATTGCATACCATATGACGTCAGCTCAGCTATAAAGCTAGGGAGAAGGAGGAGGAGGGGGAAGGTGTTCCGTTGTCCTCCAGAGCAACCACTATGCGTCTTGGAGCCCTGCTTCNCACCTGGCTCTCAGCCAAGGTTAACCCACCACAGGGTCTTGGTGGATAACAAGATCAACATGAGTGAACAGTGTGCTGTGGTGGCAAAGCAAGCCAACAGGATGCTGGGTTGTATTAACAAGGGCATCACCCACAGAGATAAAGAACTCATTATCCCACTCTACGCAGCGCTGGTCAGACCACACGTGGCTACCAAGAAGATAGAGACTCCCTTTTTACAAGGAGTCACACGGAAAAGACAAGGGGTAATGGGTACAAGTTACTCCTGGGGAGATTCCAATTGGACTCCAGAAGAAAATTTTTCACCATGAGAACAATTAGACATTGGAATAATCTCCCAAGGGAAGTGGTGGATTCCCTTACATTAGATAAAGACTCAGCTTGACAGGGTACTGGGCCATCTCACTTAAACTATATTTTTACTTTGAAAGGTTGGACTAGATGATCTTTGACATCCCTTCCAACTTGGTATTATATGATTCTATGAAGACTGGACTAAGTCGGAGGCTAGAGGAAAAACTCTTTGAGCAAAGAGCAGTGAGTGTTCCATAATACAAAAATGTGAGTGGGCTGAGGCAGGTTGGTGCATATGGCTCAGCAAGATTTAGGAAAGAAGGAAGTGCAAGTAGGTAGAAAAAGCACTTTTTAGTAATACAACAACAATCCCCAGTTAATGAATGAAAACCAAGCAGGGAAACAGGTAGAGAAAGACAGTGGTCAGTCTTTCCATCTTCTGCACCTGGGCTTCAAACCACAGCGGAAGCTGTGAACATCTGCAGGTCAGTGTTCCCATCTCCAGGTACTCAGTCTCCAACACTCCTGTCAGTAAAGTCTTTCATTTCTTTCTTCATTAAATATTGCGTCGGTTTCATCCTGCTGCTCAAACTGCTCCTGTGTCTATTCCTTCTTGAACACCCTCAGACTGTTTCTCCCTAAATGCCTTCAACTAGAGAGTTCTTGTGGGATAACGGGCAAAACACATACTTTGAATTTGCACCAACGCTTTTAGAGATGCAGGATTTAGAGGCATCACCTGTAGCAATTCATATCTCTTTATATGACTTCTAATGTTTATGCATTTAAATCAGAGATGGTTAAAATATTTTAAATAATGAGTGAAGATTTAGGGCTCCAGTACTGATCTTTCTATATACTCAGAATTTTTCTGGTATTCTTAATTTTCCACAATTTTTCTCCAAAGCTGGTTTGGATTGGTCTCACATCTAAAGAGTAACCCATTTCAGAGTGCTGGAACATTATTTAGAAATGAATAAAGTCTCTAGAGTGCAGGTAGGTTTTACTTCTGGTGTGAAGAATCCTATGCAATCTGCATTTGTAAAAAGATACCTTATTAAAAAAATTCACTGTCCACCAAAGTCATCAACATCTGCTTCCTGGAGAAGCTGATCCTTCATGGTTTTGAAAAATTCTGGGAAATAAAGTTACGTTCATCCCACTTTGCAGTGCTTGTAAGCTTACTGCCTGCCAAATTAGAAGTGGTATTACCATATATGTTATTCAATGGTTTGCATTTACCTAGTTATCAATGCAGCATCAGAGTTTTTCCACCCGGGAAATACTTCAGGTTTAGAGTGGGATTGTAGAAGTCAGTTGTCCTAACCCTAGCAAGTGTCCAGGTTCCCTCTATAGTCACAGGAGAAAAAGAGGAACCTCCAGGTGTTAATTCATTCTACAATATGATGTATCAAAACTTTTTTGAGATCCATGTTAATCACATTGATAAATGCAGAATAATCCATACATCTGTTTATTTCTTTGAAGAACTCTGGTATCATTGACTTCCAACTACAAAATCAGTATCGACTTTTCGTCATATTTATCCATGCTGTCTCCTCTTTTTTATGACTTGAAGTGATTTACTGGCTTGCAGTCAGATAGTCTTTATTCTCAAGTGTCCCCTGAAACCTTTAAAACTGTCTGCACATTTGTAACTTCTCTTCTACAAAGGAAATTTAAGCAACAGTTTGAAGAACACATCGTACCGCAAAGTTAGTGATCTAGCGATTTCACATATATGCTCATTTAAAAATTTAGTATGAATATGTGTATCACAAAATGCATTAAGCTTCATTCTCTGATGTGGATCTCTTATTCCTATTAACCATTTTTCTTTTCCTCCTTGCCTTTATATCTGACATTGTTCTCATTGGAAACTGAAACATTTTTTCAATTTTGGGGCCTTACTTGGATTATTTTTAATCCTGACTACATCCTAATCAATTAGCAATGCTGAATCTTCTTTAGCTACTCTTTTTTTTTTACACTGCTACACATGAAATATTTGGTTTAACTTCTGAATTAGGCAACAGAGCAAAGAATTTTGAAAAGTTTTATTTTATCCCTATTCTTACTGATTCATGTGGCTTTTCCCAGTGAGTTTCTTCTACTTTGCTTGGGCTGTTGGTACCTTCCCAATATCCCATTTTAGGTGATTGTTTCCATAGCATGGTCCTGCACACTGCAACACCAGGATTTCTTTTTGTTTGTGGCAGCCACAACTGTATCTCCACCATTGATGTAAAGCATTCAGTTTGATGCTGTCTGCACAACTAGCCAGGTTTCTGGTGACTAAAATTCCTGTATGTCTAAAGGAATGTCTAAAGGTATCCTGGCAGCAAAACCACTTTTTGCCTGAGAATATATCTATCTTCAAATAGTCGGGTGTTCCCTTCATGCATTTTCAATTGCTTTGAAATCCATGTGAAAAGTGATGTAATCTTGAAAACAGAATTCTGAGAGACAGAGGGTAGGAAAAACATGTATAATTAGCAGGGAAATTAACTTAATGCTGAGAGGCAACAGGTGCTTAACCGAGCATCCAAGCAATCTCCTCATTTTTCTATCCTTTGGCTTTCTTTCCTTGTTAACTAACAGATGAGAGGTAATGATGATACTGATGAAAAAGAACCAGTTAAAAAAACCTGATGAAATCCCATGAATAAGCAAGAAACAGCCAAAAGACTAGCAAGCCTACTCTCAGCAGCAATCAGAGAAGGATCTATGTTGATAAGACAGAAAAAAAAAAAAGAGAGAGAGAGAAAGGCACCATCTGGCTTTACTCTTCCCACAGAAAGGTCAGACTCTTCTTTTGCTCTGGAAATACCCAGCCAGCCACAAACCAGAGCTAGGAGACCCTGGAGTGAAAGTCCTGGGTAACAGCATGTGAAAAAAACAGCTTCCAAGGTAATTCTTGGAAGCTTCCATTTTTCTTTCATTATCTCCAATATTTTAGGGCCAAATTCATAGTCAAAAGATAAATGTCTGCAGAGGTAGCTGCTCTAGTCCCATGGCACTTTTAGGAAGAGAGTACTTTGTCCAGTCTTTCTGTTTTTTCCCCCGTTTTATACTCCTTGTCTTCCTAACCCCTGAAAAGCACAAGCACTCTGGGGAGGTAAAGTCTTCTTGATTTCAAGAAAGTGCAGTATTGTTTCTAATAAGGATGTATGTCATTTTAGATTTGAAATTATGTGGACTTTTTTAAGCCATTCAAAACATTTATAGCCATTGAACTTCTTCCACACCCCAAGTTTTGCATTCTTTGCAGAGTACCCTTATTTGGCATGTAATGATTTCGCAGCTGTTAAGTCTTTACATTATCCCAACAACATGTCAATTAAGGGAGGCATTTTATACAGATTACAAAGATTTGTCTGAGGTGGCCACAGCTTTGTTAAAGCTGTTTTGTGGACATCTTCATAATTAATGGAAAAATCATTAGGAATTCAGTCTTTATTAACCCCTGTAGCTGCAGGGGCCCATTTCATCTTAATTGCATTCATTTGGCACTGGCAGTATTATACAGCATAATCACTAATAAATGATCTTTTAATTTGTACCAATCAAGAGAGCTTGCTTTCATGCCAATATTCCTGTTTCTTTGATGTTGACCTGTCTTGATTTTTGATCATTTGAACTTAAGATGATTTACTGGAAAATCAATATCAATACCAAATCTGCCGTATTCATACATCTGTGGTTAAGTTCAATTTGACTGTATTTTGATTGAAATAAGCAGTGCTTGATTATCCATTCAGATTTTATGAAATAATCAGGTTGGGAAATCTAGTCCTCTATTCTTATTCAAAGGCAAATAATTAGAAACTGTAGGAAAACTGCAGAGCTGGGACAGCATTAGAAGTAACACTTCAGATCCCACTAATTAACCAACTTTGTCTGTACTCTCCAAAAGGACTCCTCCAACAGAGTAATATGCTATTACTCATTTAGCAGGGCCAATGGGGGCTTTGGCTACACTTGTTAATAAGAAAATCTGAGACAGTTTCTCTCATTATACCCCCTGTCAGCACTGTCTCTGCAGTATAAAATAGCCATCATTGTTCTGTTGGTCAGTTAACCAGAAACCAGACTACTGTAAAAAAAAATACTCTACAGCTAATTGAAAATGACTGAAACATTCCCTTATCAACCAGTTGCTTTGTGCTATTTGAAGAAAATATAAAAGTTGGTGAGGGAGGGCAACACAAAGTTCAGTCTTTTCAATTAATAACCCCAACTTGAACTAGAATTACTGACTTAGCTAAAGACAAAAAATCCGTACATCTATTACTTCAACCTCTTGGTTATGAATTAAAAGGAAAGAAAAATACATTATATCTTTCCTAATATTATAGCACTTACTCCTTAAGTACTGAATTAATTTATTGAGAATTTACAAGTAAATCTGTTAATTACTATGAGCAATACAGGTTTTGTCAAAACGATTACTGTGCTGTTACACTGTGATATCCCTATGAGTGAAAAATCAAATAGAGGAGGTAGGATGCATGGATGAACCAGGAGCTTCTGGAAAAATTCAAATGCAAGAAGGAAGTTTACAGGATGTGGCTACTTGGGAAGAATACAGAAATGTTGACAGAGTATGCACGGATGCAACAAGGAAGGCTAAGGACCTCTTGGAATTAAGCCTGGAAAATGATGTAAAAGACAACAAGAAGGGCTTCTTCAAGTACATAAGTAGGAAAATGAAGACTAAGGAAAATGTGGGACTGCTGCTGGTTGAGTCTTGTGCTCTATCCTCCCATCATAGAAGATACAGAGGAGGCAGAGTTACTGAATGCCTTCTTTGCTTCAGTCTTTACTACTGAGACTGGCCTTCAGGAATCCCAGTCCTTGGAGGAAAGAGAGAAAGTCTGGAGGAAGAAAGACTCTCCCTTGGTCAAGGAGGATTGGGTTAGAGATCATTTAGGCAAACTGGACACCCACAGATACTCGGGCCCCAGTGGGATACACTCATGAGTGCTGAGGAAGATGGTAGATCAAGAATCATAGAAAAAAAAAAAAATCATCTGATTCCAACCCCCCTGCCATGGCAGGGACACCTCCCACTAGACCAAGTTGCTCAAGGCCTCATCCAACCTGGCCTTGAACACCTCCAGGGATGGAGCATCCACAACTATCCTAGGCAACCTGTTCCGGTGTCTCACCACCCTCAAAGTGAAGATGCTATTGCTAAGCCACTTTCCACCATCTTTGAAAGATCACGGAGAACAGGAGAGGTGCCTGGGGACTGGAGGAAAGCCAATGTCATTCCGGTCTTCAAAAAGGGCAAGAAGGGGGACCCATGAAACTACAGGCCAGTAAGCCTCACCTCCAACCCTGGAAAGGTGATAGAACAGCTCATTTTGAAGGTAAGCATGGGGAGCTAAGCATTTTCTCTAAGCATGTGGAGGAAAAGAAGGTTTTCAGGAATAGTCAACATGGTTTCATCAAGGGGAAAACACGCTTAACCAATCTGATAGCCTTCTATGATGGTGTGACTAGCTGAGTAGATGATGGGAGAGGCATAGATGTTGTCTACCTTGACTTCAGCAAGGCTTTTGGCACTGTTTCACACAACATCTCCATAGGGAGTCTTAGAAAGTGTGGGTTAGATGCAGTGAGATGAGTCGAGAACAGGCAGAATGAAAGAGCTCAGAGAGTTGTAATCAGTGGCATAGTCTAGTTTAAGGCATGTAGCTAATGGTGCTCACTAGGGGTCAGTACTGGGTCCTGTCTTTTTCAACATATTCGTCAATGACCTGGACGAAGGGACAGAGTTACCCTCAGCAAGTTTGTTGATGATACAAAACTGGGAGGAGTGGCTGACACACCAGAAGGCTGTGCTGCCATTCAGTGAGACCTGGACAGCCTGGAGAGCTAGACAGAGGGGAATCTAATGAAGCTCAAGGGCAAGTGTAGAGTCCTGCACCTAGGAACGAATAACCCCATGCACCAGTACAGGTTACAGGTTTACCTGCTGGAAAGCAGCTCTACAGAGAAGGACCTGGGAGTCTTGATGGACAACAAATTAACTGTGATAGGAAAAGAGGAAGTGGCCTCAAGTTCCAGCAGGAGAGGGTTTAGATTGGACAATAGGAAAAAATTCCTCACGTAAAAGGGTTGTAAAGAACTAGAACGGGCTGCCCAGGGAAGTGGTGGAGTCACTATCCCTGGAGTTATTTAAAAGACATGTAGATGCGGTGCTTAGGGACATGTATTAGTGGTGGCCTGGCAGTGCTGGGTTAATGGTTGAACTTGATGATCTTAAAGGTCTCTTCCAACCGGAACGATTTTATGATTCTGTGAGCCAGCAGTGTGCTCCTGTGGCCTAGAATGCCAATGATATCCTTGGGTATATTAAGAAGAGGGTAACCAGCAGTCCGAAGGAGGTTTTCCTCCCTCTCTACTCTGCCCCAGTGAGGCCATATCTGGAGTACTGTGTCTAATTCTAGGCTCCTTNCTGGGCTCCCCAGTTCAAGAGAGACAGGGAACTACTGGAGAGAGTCTAACGGAGGGCTACAAAGATGATTAAGGGACTGGAGCACCTCTCTTACAAGGAAAGGCTGAGCATCCTGGGGCCGTTTGGCCTGGAGAAAACTGAGAAGGAATCTGATCAATTCTTACAAATATCTGAAAGATGGATGTCAAGAGGATGGGGCCAGTCTCTTTCCAGTGGTACCCAGTGATAGGACAAAGGGCAATGAAACAAACTGGAACACAGCGATTTCTGCCTAAAGGAAAAACTACTTTGAGGGTGACAGAGCACTGGAATAGGCTGCCCAGAGGAGTTGTGGAGTCTCCTTTTCTCTGTAGGTATTAAAAACCCACCTGGTACAGTCCTTGGCAACCTGCTTTAGGTGAACCTACTTTAGCAGGGCAGTTGGACCAGATGATTCCCAGAGGTCTCTTCCAATCCCTACCATTCTGTGATTCTGTGACACTGGCTGTGAAATAAATAAATAATGTAGCTCATTTTGAGGTGGGAGGGAATGAGCTGGACCACAATAGATCATCATGGCAGGGATTGTAAGGGTTCTTCCCATCTCTGTGTCACTGCCTCAACCCTCACTGTTTTGCCTGCAGATAATGTAGATGACTGACCTCCTTCCTTATGTCTTTGGTGATTGAGACAATGGGGACTCGAACAATCTCCTATTGCAAAAGGGAGAAAAAGTTTAGTGTGTGTATGCACATGCAAGTTAGATGACATTTCATTTTACATCACTCTGATTTTCAGTGCCAATATTATAAATCCATGAAATGAATAAGAAAGATTAAACAGTTTATCTCTGGTTGTTGAGATATGTACATGAAGAAAACAAATAAAACTGTTTTAGGACTGCTATGCAGTGACATCGCACAGGAGACTCTCCAGGTTTGGGGGACAAAGACTCTTGCTAATATTTGATGCATTATTTGAGTAGCATGGATTTAAAAACTTTCCTTGCTTGCTGACAGTTTTGTGAGTAAACATTAACACATAAATAAATAGAGTGTATCACCACATATTTTCATATATAATCTTGTAGCAAGGACTATACATGAACACAAATTCCTTGGGTGTGACAACATTTATTACCACATTACATGATTGGACATATTTTATTCTCATTAAGACTATTAATGGTTTTCTTAGATATCTTTTTTTCCAGCAACGATTATACACATATACAAAATTCCCTTGAAATCTTAATTTTTCATAGCAATCAGAGAAGTCTCTAATATCTCCTTTTAAAAAAACATGTGGGGTATATATTCAATTTTATAGTCACTTAAGAGAAAAAAAATCTCTGTTCTAAAGAATAATATGTGACTTATGCTATAATTCTACATATAATTTTGTTTGATTTGGTCCTACATGTTATAAAGTCCTTCCTGGGAAAACCTTAACAAAGGTTCCAAGGTAGAATTTGAAGGACTGAATGAAAATAAGACTATCTTCCACGCCACTCTGTGCATGAAGGTTGCTTGTAGCTTTCCAGGTGAGCTTGGGACCTTGGAAGGTCTAACCCCTAAAATTTATCTTGATACAGATAAAAGCAATGAAAGACTTTTGAACTCTAGGAGTATTTTTAAGTTGGATTTTAATAAGACGGAAAGCTAATAAGAGAAGTATAGTGGGTTTATTCATCAGCATATGCCTCTACTTGACTGCTGAACAGCCACTGCACATCACATCAGAATGACACCAGCTCTTTTGCCTCAAATCCTCACTAGCCATGCCATTTTTTTGTGTGTGTTTATTATTCTTGTCATGGATAAGTACTTATGTCTGTTCTGAATTTGTTCTCCTTTAATTTCCATTTATGTTCCTCTTGTCCTATCTTCTTGTGCTGGTCTGAAAATAGCAGCTCATGTTGACATTATCTGTTCCATTTGAAATTTTAAATACTTCAATTAAATCACCTCTTAAGTGATTTTTCTTTCTAGATTTCATAGATTTAGATGTTCAGCTTGTCCTCAGAACTTATACTTTTAACCTTGCCATCTTTTCAAGAACAGCAGTATCACATCTATACTATATATCTAAGGTAACATTTTGCAGCTTGAATGTTGTCTCTAACTTTCTTAAACATATATATTCTGCTGCCCTGGCTAACTGTCCTAGATGGCACGTCTTTGGACAAAGGTTCTTGTCAAAGACAGCTGCATTAGTTACATTCTGTTCGCTTTTAAATGTGCTTTGTATTTCTGAGACCAGAGCTTGGCAATTTTTTTTTAATAATATTAGTTCTTATAATCATGTAAATATCTATTTAGTGGATGGAGCAATTTTTTTTTAAATTTAACTTTGCTGTTATTCATCACCATTTATCTTCTATATTTGGAATCACCTTTCTTAATGAACTTTATTTTTATAGAAATTTACCAATTTTTAATTTGTGGCTCTTGAACTTGTAGTTACATACCTTCACAATCTTCCAATGCTGTTTCCCATTCAGATACAAGGCCCTCTGTAAAGTACCACTACAAGCACATTTTCAGATTTTATAGCAAATAGCTTATGCAGAACATAATTTGTAAAAATACTGTAATAAATTAGAGGATTTAATACAGAGTGTTATTTCCATATCAATATCCAACCAGCAGAGGACTGCTTAATTTCCATAGTGTAGGAAAGATCCAGGAGCATGGAAATTATCCAAGGACAGCAAACCGGCTGTGGAGAAAATACCAAATCGAAGGTAACTCAAGTGAAGTCTTCTTTCTTTGGCGTGCTGTAATTGTAAACATGTGCCTTAGATGCTTGTATCTTTTTTTTTTTTTTCCTGGCAGCCCTACTGAAAAAAAAAAAAAAGTCCTACCTGAAGTGTGTATGTGTCCTTGAAGAATGTCTAAAGATTAGAACTTGTCTGGAGCTTCTACAGTGCCTACTTATGGCTTCCTACTACATTGATGCAAGCAAATATCCATGATGCTGGTGCCCTACAGCTCTCAGGCAAGTACTCTCTGGCAGGGTTTTGTGCACAAGGAATATTTAGTGGAAAGAAATTTCCAGGATAGGTCCTGGAAAGCTGGGAAACAGGAATTTTGCATTGGGATGGCCCCGGACCTTCTGTATGACTTTGGCACATGACTGGGATGAGATGGGGTATAGCAAATCATGGAAGCTTTACCACTGACTTCAATGAAAGGAGGATCCGATGTAGTTGCAGCTGACTCCTCATTTTCTCATCTGTCAAACAGGATAATTACCTTTACTTAATTCTCTGTTGAGCTACAAAAAGCATGATGAATTTCTCCAATAGGAGCTGTTATGAAACACAGCACCTTGGAAGGATACCTGAGCTGGCTCTCAGTGAAACAGCTCTGGAGTTGGCATCACAGCAGCCTCATCAGCTTCAACATGCAGTTCATTAGCACAGATGGAATGTCTCACTAATGACTTTGACTGTTTCCTAGAGCTCAGCTGGTTTCTTTGCAAAGTTTTGCCATGCCTCATAGGCATACCAGCTTGCTGAGACCTAGCATAAAACCAGCTGCCAGAGCACTGCTCTGCACAACGTAGGCACATATGCCTACTCCTCAGGTGGTCATGGCATGGGTGGAACAGAGCCTGAGGCAGGGCAAAAAGGCTCAGTGACTGCACTTCACTCACCCATAGTGAGCCTTCAACCCACATCTCAATTTAGAGGAATCCTGAATATCAATAACTTGCTCCTGGCTGATGCAGGTTGGTGGGTAACCAAGTCTGGTAGCCTTCCTTTCACAGCATTTGCTCCATTCATAAGCTCAGGAAGGCACAGTACATGCCAGGCACGTAGGTCCATCACCACAGTTTCTCTGTGTAAAACCAAGTCTCCATTTCTCAACCTGGATTTCCCCAGTAAAGCAGACAGAACAGAGGCCAGAACCTGTCCTCTAAAATGGGTCATTATTTACTTCATCATTTCAATTAAATATGGAGACTTCCAGATTTACATGAAAGTGAATTTAACAAAGAGATAAAGTGTTCACAAAGGAAAATATTGTTGTCATATAGTACTGTTGCTTGCAAAATGGGTGAGAGATTTTTTTCTCATTTCTCTTGTGACACTCTGCAAGACACAAGAAATGTATTGGTTCTGTTTAAAAGTTGCAAACATGATTTGGAAAAGTCTTTTAAAACTGGGTTTTAAAAGAAAGGAATCCCATCTTACAACTAGCCTTCACAGCGTGCTCTTGGGCACCCTTTTTGGCATTGTGCTGTCAGTGCATTTGATTTGCTATCTGTATGTGATGTTATGTGCTATATTGTCACAATTTAGGAAGAAGCAGTAAATTGAAGTCGAGTCCTCATTGGAATGAAACTCCCATTTTAAGGAGAAATTCAGATCTATTCAGTTTGACCTTGGAACTTGAATTAAATCTTTAGAAACTCAACTTTCTCGAGGGAAGTGTGAGGTTTGTATGAGACTGGATATATTAAAAGCTTATACAGTTCTGGTATAGTGCACGTGCCAGAGTGGTTAATTTTTAATTTAGAGGACAATGAGAAAATCAAAGGGTTTCACCTGAACTAATTTTCACTGAGTTAATTTGTTATACTCAAAGCTGGTTTATAAGCATTTAACAAACCATTAAAAGCTCAGTTGTGGTTTTTACTGAAACATTTTTTGTATGTTTAACCTGATTTCTGCATGGAATTTTTATAGTTTGGGGATGGTATCATAAAAATGCACATAAGTCTAGGCTGGATTCCAATTTTGTATTGTAATAAGCGGCATTTTATGTATGGGTCTGTATGCACATTCAACAAATCATTCAGAAAGAAAAATCAAGTGGATGTGGTTATTGAAGATGAGGATAGCATTTACCTGCTTGAAATTTGATGCATATAATACATAAGGGGATGTCCTTGCTTCAGTCATAAAACTAATCCATTTAGATTGTCAAGTCAGGCAGTTGGACACAATAGGTTTTTGTGAGACTACAGCGTGTCACCACCTGACTGTAGCAGAGCAGCACCCACACTGGAAAGCAAAGCCAGAGCCCTTGCTCCTGCCCTACCTGCAGTAGAGTAAGGCAATTACTAAATCCTTTCTCAGGACTGGGTAAATGAATTTGCCCTGCTCACACGCAGAGGCAACACCTGAGATTTCTAAAATAGCCAAAGGTTTTGCTCCTGCTCACTATCATTGCTGAGTAAATGCTGACTTATCTTCATTAAATCTGCATGCAGCAAATCAATAAAGAGTTGGGGTGATTGTTTGTAGAAGTAACAGAATCATTTGGCATGCTGTTAAGACGTTGATGACTCATTTTAGTGTGACTTCAGGAGTTGCCAAGAAATATTGCTAAACTAATCCAAGTCTGGCTAATGCAGAAATGATAGGTACACTGCGACCTGTGTGTCAGAGTAAAAGGGAAGGAAAATAAAAATCCCATGATGCCCACAATTCCTTGCATTGCAGTAAAACCTGGGGTTTAGGCTTAAATGAGTTTTAAGTCTGTGCTTTTCCAGGGGAAAAAAATGGACCAGAGGAGTTTTATCACAATAAAGAATGTGGGAGGTTAACCCTAGAAGTTCCTTCATTTCTACAAAGTAGCAGATGGCAAATGTACCATTCACAATGTACAATGCTCTGCTGCATTTTTGTGCCCTCCAATTTAGGAACATGACGGAGGAGAGAAGCTACCCACAAGGACTGTGGAGGTGGGACAAAGTGGAAATGGATGGGTCAAGTGCACAATGCATAGTATGTGTTTTACAAGTCGGGGAAAGTCACATAGTGCAACCAGTCTAGAAAAATACTGCTTAACAGTATTTTTTCAGGACACTTCTCTTTTTTGGCCTTTACGTATACTGCAAGGCAGGAAACATGTTTTATGGAGTCCAACCTGCAACATGGTACTGAATAACACACTGCAAAGCATGGATTCCTCTGCTAACCTGCAGAGAAAAAACAGCATGACCAGCATCAGTGTCCAGCTCCATAACTCAAATTATTACCTCTCCTGGGCATGAAGGGAGTTCAGTCTTGGCAGCCCCTTTCCCTTGAATGCCAAAGAGAATCAGTGTGTGCTAACTGCAGTAATATTTTTCTTACATGGACTTTTTTCCATCAGTCTCAAAGATAAAGCATTAGACGGGCGATACTGAACCAGGGACCTAGGAGCTGAAGTCTCAGAATACTCTCAAACTAAGCTATTCTCCTGAGTTGCTTTCCCTCTTAAGGGAGTGATAATATACACACAAATGTGCAAATTATAGTATGTGGGGTACCCTGGGACAAAAGAATTATTGTAAAATAATGTCTTTGTGACTTTTGAAGTTCACAATAATAGCCACAGGAGCAAGGTATTTTTAAAAGTACTACAGAACTCCAGTAATTTAGGCACTTCTCTTCTGAGAAGTTGTTATTATTATATAACCATTTTCCATATGTATTTATCTTTTTCTTCTTTTGCTTATTCATCCATTTCCTCTGCACGTGACTGTGAAGTGTTAATTTGAACATAGGGGAGAGGGAAAAGGTACAATCAAGCTATACATCTGATCTGTAAGCCTGATCTTTCAGTTAATAGAGGCAGTTTCTGGTCTTTGTCACTTGCAGAGGAAGGGCAAAAAATTCACTGGAACAAACAGTGGGAGAAAAGTCGGAAGGGGGTGGGGAAGGACACTGAGGATAGGAGCCTTTGTTCAATGAAACAAATGTTAACAGCAGAATACAGATAAAACTTTATGTATTATTAAAGAATACATTTTGCTGTTGGAAAAATGTAATGCAACCTGGAATCATTTATTCAAACCAGTAATTCTTTTCATGTTTTCACATTACAAAAAGTCTTGACATGTCTTGTGTCAGACTGAAAATACAAAACACTGTGGTAAAGGCAACTAGTAAGAAGGACTACATTTTCTTTAGCCTGAAAGCCACTGCAGAAAGAAATTAAAAAAANAAAAAAAACCCAAACAAAAAACAACCCAACCACATAATTTGATGGGAAAGAAGAAGGGGAAAAAAAGCAAGGATATTCTGATAGGTCATTTTTTTTTTCATACATGAGCATTTAGTCTGCGGTAATCTACCAGGACTGTCAAATTTGATTGAAAGATAATGCAAAATTTTTTTTCTTGCCACAATTTATAGCATGTATCCATTAGGAATAATTATGGTTGCATGATTTTTCTAGCTGTTATCTCTACAAGTGTTACTAATGGTTTTATCAATTACTCCCTGTCCAATAACTGCATGGTTGTAACCTAATTTAAAGACACTCTATCACTAGCCTGATTTGTGTAGTAGTAAATGACAGCATTTGAGACACCAGCCAAACGACTCACTTCAGTGACTTAGTTAGTCTCTAATAATTAACAATTAGTAGGTACCCAGGAAAAACTCAAGAGACTAGAGCTCCCATGTTTCCCTTTCTTATCTAAACAGAAGCAGTTACCAAGACTATCTCCTGTAAATATAACCCTGTAAATAAAATCTCCTCCTGTGGCTGTTAAAAAATGCGCTTTAATAAAGGCTAACAGTTAAGGAATAAAATAGAACAGAACTTTCGGATCTATGGTTGTAAGACATACTGACAACCTAAGGAATACAGGATTATACTTTGTGGTTTTGTGTTAGTGATATAGTTCAAAAGCAAAGCCAGTGTGCTAAAAGGGGAATAGTGCTAGCAAATTTGTGCTATTTTCTTGAACTTTAGAGCAAAAATGCTGGATGTGCAAAAAGAAGCACTTCATTACAGATCATTAGTGAGGTTTTGTGGACAAAGGTATTGCCTGCTCAGAACAGACTGGAAAGAAGTCTGAAATCTATTTTCAATGAGTGTAAAAGATGGTATTTCTCCAAGGATGTTATCTCTGAGGATTTTAAAGAATTTTTCCATTAAAAAATCTCTCTTCCCGAATAAGACTTTGAACTTTTGGTTTAAAGCAGTATCTTCTACGCTGCAAGTACCTGTTTCTTTGTAGGCACAAAGACTTTAAAATAACAGTGAGTGAGCAGGGGTTAAGGTTTTTGCAGTGCACAGGCCTTTGCACAGTCCATTAGTATATTTGAATTTAGCTTGATGGGGCAAAATTGCCTGGAATAATTCATCATTCGGGTTATTGTGTCAGATCTTAGTACATCATCTCTTCCAGATTATCCAAGATCCCAAAGTAACAATCTTTCCCTAGGAGCCTTGAGGGTTGTATGTTTATAAAATGCTGCACTTTACCCACTCAACAGTCTGATGACATTTTCAGGCTTACATGCAAAACCAATATCTCCTATGAAGCTTGCACACTCATTGTAGGAATATAGGAGCTGCCACACTGGATTAGATCAGCGATCCATCCAGCATGGTCCCCTGTCTCTGACAGATGCCAAATCCCGGCTGCTTTAGAGGAAGGTGTGAGAAACCTTGTCAGAAAAAAACTGTAGAAACACCTGCCTGTAAAGGGAGTTGCTTCTTAAACCCTTAGCAAGTGGCTGGTTTATGCCCTGAAGCATGACTGCATATACGCTTTAAAAAGTACAGGGGTTTTGTTATAATTACAGCAGCTGTCACTATCCTTATAATATTTGTATTACATTCTTGATCTCAAGGCTATGTCTGGATTCCACAGCACAGTCCTACTTCCCTGATCATTATCCAGGGTGAGGGCTGACCCAGACAGGCTGCAGTTCGCTTTTAGGCAATGTGGCCAAGTTTCTTTCTCCTAAGAACCAAGTCCTGGCTAGAGACGGGGGAAGATGGGGTATGTCTAGTTCCCCACCCGGTATGGGCACTCAGATCACACAGTTTAAACATAGTCACAGAAACCAAATTGCAATTAATTAATTAATTGGGTTGGTTTGGGCATTTTCTAAGTCTCTTTTGCTGCATTTAAATTTTCTTTCTTTTTCATTGACCCCATGTTTTTGATTCTTAGCAAGAATAAATAGATAGCATCTTTTTTTCCTACTATATGTTTGTTATCTTCTCTACTCTTCCCATTTGCTGTTATTCATCCCCACTCTAAAGCAAGTCATCTCCATCATTTTTACTTTTTTTTCTTAACCCACATTCATTCATCTAAGCATTTCATTGCCATTTTGGAAGCTCTATTTTCTGAGAGGTACTACACACAGTATGCTGAGAGTGTAACATCCATTTACTTAATGCCATGAAAATAATTTTGGTTTTGTTCTCTGCTTCCAAATGCTTTCCTAATGTAAATATTATTTAATAATGCTAAATGACAAAATTCATGCCTCTGATTTTAGCTTAATCTGATGATGATATTCATCAGATAACACAGCATTTGTCCATTCAGTGAGCTGATAAAACAATCTCAAGCCTGGGTTACTAAAGAAGCCTGAAATGATCTTCAAAATGTAGTTTTAACCTCACCCCCCCTTCCTTGTTCATCTGCATATTCTTTTGAAAACCACTCATTGAGTATCTGTAGCCCAAATGATGTCATCAGGCACAGCATGCAGCCACTACAAGTGGGACAATTATAATTTTTGTAGCTGATTAATCATCATGAAAAAGTAACAGTCAATTGACTCAATCATACATCTATGGTGATTAATCACACTTCACTTGTGTTTTTTACAAGTATTTTACCGACAGTGCAGATGTTGGATGATTTTTCTCCTTGAGCCTTTTCCTTGGTCACAGATGTTAAGTAATCACCTTGTCCTGATACTTGACTTATCTATTTTTTTTCTCCTGCATGCCCTTAAAAACAAATGTGTTTCTTATGCAGAAAGAAAAAATTTTATATTGATTATTAACTTTTTACAGGTTAATCAATATCAGAAATTACCACAATTGTCATATGTAGTCATAGAAGTTTTTGATAGTTTTTTTTACTCTTAAATTTGTCCTCAGTTATATACAACAGCAGGAGCACTAATAAAACACTGACAGAGGCAGGCAGCAGAGTTCATCTTATGTTTAGACCACAGTTAGAGCTTCTAATCCAAGTTCATGAAAAGATTCACTTGATTATAACTTATTGACATACAGGCATACAAACAAGCAAACAAGAATCTTCTGACATCAAAACACTGAGGTTCATAGATACACTCTCACCATGGTTAGAACTGTAACAGAAAGTGCTAAAACTTCACAGCAGATGAAAGTGCCTTAGTGTACTGCTAAAACCCTGATAATGATATTTTCTATGGAGTTACATCTATGCTGATGAAGCCAAGAGCATCTACAACGGCTCTCTGTTCTATAGCTATTACATTCTACTACTTCATATCATATGTGCATATACATAGGAGTGCAATTCTAGGTGATTTTCAAATACTTATTTCAGAGGACCCCTTATGGATAAAATCTGTATATTTCCGAGGCTGCCCTCAACATTGCAAATGGAAATGTGAGGGGCAAATACGGTGTTTACCTCAAATCATGCAAGCCTCACTAACTCCAACCATGTTTCACCCTTCAAAAAAAGCCAAAGATCCCAATTCTATTTAGCAAAAGGACTGTACCAACCACTTTGCCCATCTTTAGATCACTGTTAAGATTAATGCATACACTGGAAATTGCTTTCATGAAAAGATGACACAGCTGCATTGAATTCTGCACTAGACTCCAGTCTTGATACTGTTAATAAAGAGCCTAAGGTTGGGTATAATTGTTAATACACTAATTCTAAAAATCCACTCAAATGTCACTTATAATCAGGATTTTCTACTGTGCTAGGACCCCTGGGGAAACCTTTGAAGCTGTGAATGGTGTACACGATGACAGGGATGAACATAAGAAGGTAGAAGGCCACCGAGGCTGTTTAGCTTAGTTGTATAAAACTATCACGTATATAGAAGCTTAGAAATACTGGCAGCTAGGAAGATGGGAAAATAAAGTGTGAGATGGAGAAAACACCCAGATCCAGAAGGAAAAGCTTTACACTAAACCCAGTTATTTCAGAGCATTAGAAGGAGAAGTGAAGGAACTGTATGGCTTGTAATTTACAGCAGGAGTGCCAAGGCAGAGAAGACATTATAAAAGCATTGCTTTGAGAAGACATCCATGAGATGAAACTATTTAAAACAGTAAATTAAAAAAAAAACTTAGTTATTTTATTAGCAGTAGATATGAACCTTACATTAGACGTGAAAATGTTGGATGACTGTGGAACATTTAAAAGGAGAATGAGAGTAACAAAGTAATTTAACATGCAACGTCAGAAAACCTCAGAATGTAAGTCAATGATTATACATTAATTGGGTTTTAAGTTTATTAAAGCTGTGCACACTTACTGTCTCATTTTATCATATCTTTGATATTATTATGTGTAACATTTTGAAATGTAACTTTGTGTACTTCCTTGCAGTTCTTGTTGCACTTTATTTATGATTAGTGCTTGGGCTGGTGTGAAGTGAATGCAAATCCCTCAATAATGAAGTACAGAAGAGTTGGGTGGATTTTTCAGAGTCACAAGGCCTCCCATAAAAAATCCTTCATGAATCTTTTACCGCTATAAGTAGCCTGGCATTGGTAATAGCTCTACTACTATGAGAAGTTTGGCAGAAAACATTTTTTAAAAGCTCCTGAGAAAGAGAAGATGTCAAGATTTATGTGTGGTGGTGCTGGGAGCAGTTGTTTTCAGCAAGGATATGTTTTCTCAGCTTTCATTTGAAATAACTGACTGCCACAGATAATACCAGCTTGCTCTGCTTCCTACTTGTAGTCAACACAGTGTTTTCTCATACTCCCACCTGACTCTATTTTTTGTACATCAGAGTATTTCATCTGAGCTGCAGGTTGCTCTCTCATTACTCACTTGCATGGATATCTTTAATTATTCATGCTAAGTTTAATCATATGCTAAACATAGACAATTCTTCTTTGGGATTGTATTTCTCTTAAAGACAAGTGCAGTAGTCTTTGTAAAAAAGGATGTGTCTTTTCCAGCATCTGTGAGTACAAACCCAAATTTGGTAAGACATAAATCTTTTTTAAAAACCCAAAAGGTTCCACATGTGAAATAGAGAGGATTAGTAGTTACAACGCCACACTGCCAGTACTGCCCCTGGCCAGGTATGGAAGCAGCTTTCTGGGAGGGGTTGTGCAGAGGAGCCAGGGACAGGGCTGGAAGTTTCTCTCCCAAGCTTCCTCTTTTATTAGAGTGCAGGCCACACAGGCACAAGCATTTCACTGATGGTGGAAGATGAGGCAGCAAAGAGAAAGAAATTGATGCTGCAATTGCCATAGGAGGGGGGAGAGGTGCCATCCTACTCTAGAAAAGTGCTGGAAGAAAGAGGAGATTGACAAAAGCCAAGAGAGATGGTGAAGGGCAGGAGATTAGGACAGGAAGGAGACACTTAGAAGGTGGGAACTAGGACTAGTTACTCTGGGATTATGGGGCTGAGAAAAGAGATGAGGAGCAAAACATGGTGAGAGGGAAACAGGAAAAGCCCTTGAGGTTGAGGAGAGGCTGAGCCTACAAGAGTTTACCCTCTTCTAAGGATGAAAGGCATATCAGGTTTTCTGAATGTCATTGCTCCTCCACTCTTGATAATCATATAGCTATGAAACTTGCTTCCACTGTGACTTGTTTCCTTCTAGGACTGGCACTCTAGTGACCCAGGCCACAGGCAAGTGACAGTCCTTCAGCTCAGTCCTTGAGCCCAGCAAAAGGCTAAGTAGTGGGTCACTCTCCAGTCCTCCTGCTATCAGTGCAATACCAAGCAATGGGACATTTTGCTGTAGGCTGAAAGGGGAGCAGGATTCAGTTTGCATCTAAGCAACAAAGCAAAAAGCAGCAGGATAGCTTGGGAAATTAAGCAGGTATATATAAGCTTACCAGAACCAGACAAAACTGTACCTTCTCCCTCCTTCCTAGTTATACCTTACAACTTTGGGGATGTTACATGCCTGCGGAGCTAGGATCTCTAAGATCTGTGCAAGAGTCCCGAGCCTACCTTGGAACAAGGTGAGTGAATTAGCAAGGCTCAGGCAGTCTCTTTAGCAACAGTCTGTTGGTTAAAATCCTCACGTCCATGCAGACTGTTTACACTCTCAGCAGAACAGCATTTTCCAAAAATGTGCTGATCAGCTCTAATTATCAAGGTTATAAACTGAATCACTCAAAAGGTAAGAAATGCCAAATCCATTCTGTCTGGGCAACCTTAATACTCACATGCACCCCCCATTGTACATGCATTATGATACAGTCTTTAATTATCTGATTGCTTGTTATTTTTTCCCCTGTATCACTGAAGGCATGGGATGCACCTGCAGCAGAGAAGAATCAGAGTTAAGTAATGAAGGTGGTTGCTCTCCTTAGACATCCTGTTTTGGTTGATGCAAAGATGTGTAGGCTGAACCACAGATAGCAGGAAAAAAAGGGGTAAGATGTGAATTATGGCAAATAATACTGACCAGGAGACCTAATTCTGTTTAATAAGACTCTGCAACAGGATTCCTCCAAGGTGATGGTCAGGTTACTTAAGCTAAACTTTGGATAGGTGATCCTGTATGAAAGACCCAAACTGGTCTGAAAAGCAATGTCTCAGAGGGAGGTGAAGGAGATTTGTGAAGCTGGGGAACACCACCTTTATTTTATGCTTTCAGGGTACCTTAATTTAGACCTTGGGTTTTGATTTACAGAGCTTTGGAGCAGTCACACCGGCAACCAAAATCAATAATGGGAGCTATACTTTGTGTGCATAAAGCAGTGTAGTACATTGTACAGTGCGATGCTAACATCTCTGGCGGGAAAAAACCCCAAGCATAGCACCTAAACACTGCTGGCTGGGAACACAGAGCTAAAGGAAAAACTGGACCTTCATGTCCCTGTACCCTGATTCTCTACCTAGATAACGTGAGTAATAATAATAATATCCCTCACACACCAAGGATATAACGAAAACAAATTTAATGTATATATGAGAAGCATTCAGACTGTAAAATAAAAAGCCACAAGGAAATTATGTTTTGTCTTCAGAGCAGAGGTTTTCAAGCAAGTGGTAAATAATGCACAAAGCCAAAAAAACAGTGAGGGGGTGCCAGACAGCTAGAGAGGTGCTCTTTACGCAGCAGTGATGCCCACTGCATCCTGAAGCAGGAAGGGATCCCAGTGAAAAATCATAGTACCTTTTTATCTAACTGAAGATTGTATCAGAACACATGAATAGAGAGGTGATTGCCAGTGTTTGATAACACAGTAAATCCAGTTTGTTTCCTAGAATTGGGAAATAAATACAGAACCAAAATGAAAATGGTGATTCAGTTTGAACACTTTCTGCCAAACCAAAATTTTAAAAAATTTTGGGGAAACAAATTTTCACAAACACCCAGGCTTTAGGCTTGCCCAAGTATTATACTTTTCCTGATGGCAACATGGAAACAAGACTGACACAAGTTTGACATTGGGTATTCTGCCTAGTTTAACATTAATGTTACTTGACTGGGATCCAGTTTGAACTGCTAGGTGTGCAATGCTAATGCCTCTGGGAGAAAAACCTAACACAGCTCCTACCTTTTCTTTTGGGTACATTATTTTACCAGCTTAACGAAGTTTTCAGACCTTTTCTCCACTCTTCTGTTGTGTATGGTGAGTTGCTTCCAAAAGTCCCTAGCACACAGGACTTTATGTATTTGCACAAAAATTATGTACTTGCATGAATATATTCAGCAGATAGCTTCATTTGCTATCTATTAAAAAATCATCTATTCATACAATTTGCATACTCAAACATAAAGTCAACTTTTTAATAGTATTTTGATTGTATTACTATTTAGATTTTGTCTGGTATCTAAAATAAGTCCATAAGAATAAAAAAATTGCCTAACATAAACCAAATCCATTTTTACCCTAGCTTTAAAAGCATTTGTAGATGGCAAAATAGACTCCAAAATTCCAAAATAACTGTATTGTAGTACAGCTGTACTTAGATAATTATTTTTCCTAGTATAAGAAACTTTGAAAAAATGTCAAGATACAATTTTCTTTTTCTCTGCTGATGGCTCCTTGGAGACATGGATCTGTTTTCTTACTGCTTGCTAAGAACATCCATTATTCTGAATAATCCTCTTGATCAGAAACAAGTTGAATGTGGTTTTTTTCCAGAAATATTAACACTTTATTTTAATTTTCACTTTTGCAGATAGCCAGACGCAGATCAGTAAAAAGCTGAAAACAATTTTCATTGTTATTCTTGTTCAAAGTCTTCAAAGTTTTCTTTTTGCCAACCTCAAAATTTTCAACAACAAAATTTCATTTTAAAGCTTGAAATAGTTTCTTGTCTTTCCTTTCCTCATTCAGTATAGTCTGCTCTGTGCTAAAAATGAATTTATTCTCCCCAAAGCCAAAACTTTGAGTCAGTTTTTAACTACATTGCACATTCAAGCCCTGAAACAGCAAAGACAGAAACAGAACAGCATTTCAGTAGGCAGTTACCATCAGGACATTGTGGCACACTCTAGTTTGTTGAAAAAATATAATATAATATCAAACTGAGGAAAAATCTGTTCAGTTCCTTGGCTACATGAATTGCTGGATTAGACAGTGCAAGAGGGATGGAGGCTTCTTTAACTTCTCTTGTCGCTTAGATTTACTCCCTTGTACCTGTGAACTGGTAAAAAATTAGATATTATGAAAGGGAAATTGAACAATTAGAATGGTCTATCACAAATAACAAGAAGGCCATTTGATCTTATTGTAACACCATGGTGCTCTTTAACTGTATGTAATTTTAATCTGTACCTCCTCTATAGCTATTTTCACTGCTAATTAGCCAACTAAAGCTTTCATACCAAGAAGAACCAGGCCCACAGTGTTTTTCCTCAGTAACTTCCAGAGCCTTAAGCTGATAATGTTTTCACTGACCTTCCTGAGGAGGGTCCCATGGTGAGTGAAGACTTGCTGGCATTCTTTGGTGAACAAACCAGGAAGCCCAAGCATGGCCTAAAAGACTGCTGGTGGCTCCAGGAGGGCAGGGATCAGGGCGGGAGGAGAGAGGCGGTGCTCAGTGTGTGGGACAAATGTAAGCAAGCTACTCTCTGAAAAGTGAATGCATGTCCATCCATGTTCCTGCCAATCCCTTTTCTTTCTCTTTTCTTCTGGGCATTTTGAGCCGAAAAGCATCAGACAGGCCTTTCTTCTGAAAAAGTTCTTTGTAAATACAGTGATTTGTACAGCACTTTGTTTCCATTGTGTTTATGATTTTGGTTTAAATCTATATTTAGCTGAAAAGCAGTTAAAAGCACTTGACAATGGTACTGTTCAGGAGCCTCCCACAACATGTTAGTATCAGTCCTTTTCAGGATGCAGAAGAAAGGACTGTTCTCTCAAATAATATGGTTTCCTGCAAAATATTTTCATATATTTTCAGCTAAAAAAGGATCCCAGTGGAGTAATTCATCAAGCTGACACTGCTCATATATACACTTAAAATCAAGCCCAAATGTTTTTAGAGTATATAAAATGCAGATTTCATGGAACTCCCTGGCCAAAAAGGGGGAGAAATGGGGCTCTGACAGTGCAATTTAAAGGCTTATGTGCTCAGCAGAAGCAATCAAGTTCAGGACCTGAACTGGAGGAAGTCACAGGACATAAAATGTAATGGATATTGCAGTAGGATTAGATGACCCTTGTAGGTCACCTCCAACTGAAATTTCTATTCTATTCTATTCTATTCTATTCTATTCTATTCTATTCTATTCTATTCTATTCTATTCTATTCTATCCTGTTCTGTTCCATTCCGTTTCGTTCCGTTCCGTTCCATTCCATTCCATTCCATTCTATTCCGTTCCATTCCACCAGAAAAATCTCTGTGAAGATTCACACAGAAATTGTCTATCTCAGATGTCAGTTAAGTAGCTTTCTTAGTTTACTTTTCATTCTTTCATGTTCTCTAGTATTGAATTTTATTTTCACATCTTATTATATGCAGTAAATTCTCATAATCAAGTGTTAACATGTGGCCGCAAGTATGTATAAAGTTCTTTTTTCCTCCATTAGACTTTTGGTTCTGGTAACTTAGCAAGAAAAAAAATCAGAACTTTAACAGTTGAACAATTCACTGGCATTAATATTCCTTTGTATATATTTGGATTTATACTTTGTGTGTTTCATTTTCTGCTTTGTTGTTTTGCTGTGTTGGCTGGAAGGACTGTGCTAAAATTCACCTGTCACTTAGTTTAATTTCTTGTGTTTAGGGCTGTACAACATTCCATGTAAAGCTAATCAATACAAGGATTTATGAAACATCGAAACAGAACAGTCTAAAGGAGGAAATTATAGTCAGTTCTAGTTATTAAAGATTTCCTATAATAAATTTAGTATAAGAGAATCCTTATATATCTTCTTTTAGAGTATTTGTCAAGTGCATAGGCTGAAGAAACAATTGTGGTTGGTTCCACTGCAATGTGTCTTTATTTGTTGCTTGCTATTTAATGCTAGCTGGAAGGAAGCAAACCATGCCATGTGGAGGTGAAACACTGATTCGATTTTAGTCACTAGCAGCTCTTCCATTAATTTCTTCTGAAATTTTACCTGATTTGCAAAGCACTGTGCAATGGAAAAAGAAACAGCAAATTTTATAAGATGCTAAAATAAAAGCATAAATGACTATGTATCCTTTTTGTATTCAACCGTCTCACATTATAAGCTAGATTAAGTACACATGTCAATATGTATTCATACATATAGACATATATATATGCTTATATAAGTTGTATTTATATATAAAAGGAAAGAGTGAATGAAAAATATCTCCTTATATCATTGTCTCATTTAAATGTAGGATTTGTACCTGAATATATTTGTTTCTTTTCTGGCTTAACATACATTTCCTAACCTTCTTTGTTTACATTCAGCATGTATCAAAGATTTCTGCCTCTATTTTAATTCTTTCTAATGATTAATCATAATGTTTTATAGTGACAGCAAATTGTATGAACATATTTGTGTCTCAGTGCACTCTGCCTACCTAAAACTTATATAAGAACTTTCAAATACTTATCTTCAGGAGGACTTGAAGATATTCCCAGTTTTGGTTTCTTGTATCATAGTTGAAGATGAGCAATAAATTGCTGGTTTTTAAAAATAAAATAACGTGCAGATGATGGATTGTCCATCAACACTATATAAATGTAAGCATATAGATATGTTAGTGTGCATGTATGTAAGCACAGACACACACATACTCTATGATGTTTGGCTATCTAATAATATAACACTAGTCATAAAGCACTCATTTGTCAAAATATACACTATTTATATAATTTATAAATCAACATATAAATAACATTTCCATATAAAAACATGCAGATGTCTATTAAACAATTTTTTTAAAAGAAAATTGTAAGCATATGTCAGTAAAAGTCCACTTACTTGGCTAGCTTGTCCATTTCTATAGGCACTCACCTGAAGTTAGAGTACTTGATTATTTTTTTTTATCTCTGCAAGTGTAATTTGAAATCTTGATGATTTATTTGTTTTGCTCCTGTGAGCAACGTCTCAAAACAAAAATTATTTTCTAGGTTCTATTGTTTCCCTCACAGTTGCCAAATATTTCTCTGGTACTTCATGGCACATTACTAAGCGAGTGATTTGCTGCTGAGTCATTCATGATTCAAAATATTTTCTCCTCAGGTTCTGATTTGCAGACAGCTCCCCATCCCTCTTGTCCCTCCTTCACAAACTGTAACATAGTGGGACCTGTGAGGAACAAATAATAAGCTCATTTCATTTGGCTATAGAACACCTAGAAAAGTAGCTTATACAAAAGATACAGAGCACAAACCATACAATTTCCTTTCAACATGGCAAGAAACAGTTTGTAATCTCATTTTTAACAACAACAACAAAAAAGTTAAAAACAGTAAGTACAATAACAAACCACAAAGAAATAGGAGAATGAGGTCTGGTTCCGTTTTTATTGCCTCTTGTTTCTACCAGTCATTGGTCAGCAGGCAAAAGGCAAGACTTCCAGGGTTCCCGTTTGTCCCCTTCAGTTGTTTCTCCAAATGACTCTTTGCTTTACAGGAAGTTTCCTTGAAAACAATTGTCAATTGCATTGTGGGGATTACACAAATGACCAAAATAGACATTTTAGAGCTGCAATTCATATCTGTCTACAAATGGTGGTGGTCTACTGTTAATCGCATCAAGCAGCTTATGATAATAAACATTTGACTGTAGCCGAAGTTGTTTTGCTTGTGAAAAGGAGTTATTTTGGAGCTAAGCAACAATATATATGTTTCAGTCCTCATTCAAAAAAAAAAAAAAAGTCCAGACTTTATATTATTAGTTTTTTCAAAACTTTATATTTCCCCCTGGGACATGTGATATGTGAACTGAAGTAGACAAAACAACAATAAAAAGAATATGATCATATAGCAGCAAACATTTCCAGAGAGGAAAACTACAGAATAAGATGACCAAGATGTGGGGAAATCTCTTCCTGCTGACACAATAAATAAGCTGAGAAGTACTTAAAAACATTAATAGGGATGAGACCCTGTCTGTATAGCTGGACAGGATCAGACTCCTTTTTGGGTTCACTCAGTATGTACTGTAAGTATTCTCTGCCAATATTCAAGACACAATCCTGTAATGTCATTACAAGGTCCCATCACAGTCACTTGCACATTTCCTTTGGCACAGCAGATTTTTTTTGATGGGGGACAGGGTCAACAGCCAAGAAATCCCTGCCCTCTAATAAGACAGCAGGAGAAGAAAAACACTTGCTAAGCACTTCAGCTGTTCTCAGATTCATAAAAAACATAATGTTGTGGAGATTATAATGTTTCTTTTTCCTGTTGGTCAGCTGCTAGAAAACCTTTGAGAATTTGCTAGGTAAAAGCTCCAGAAACTCTGAGGTGATTCTTGCTCTCACCTCAGCAGAGTAGCTATGGCAGAACTTCTAATGCCTGATATACCATCACAGGCAACATTTCCCATAATGCTGGAGGGCAGGACAAGAGCAACAGTCTCCTCCCAAACATTAAAACCAATAAAGGAAGCTCTCCAGATCTTCAGAATGCTGATGGAGAGCACAAAAAGCAAGATGAAGTAGAGGAGAGTGGCAAGACACTGATACCTCCAAGAGGGGAAGGAATTTGGGGCCAGAGGAGAGAAGACACTCTGGAAATTTGAGTTGGATTTAAGCTCACACTCAAACCCACAGCCCCTGGGAATGAACACAGCACGTTTCAGTTTGTGCACTACACTAACAAAATCTCACAGTTCGTCTTTTTCTCTAATTTCACACCCTTCACACTGCAGGAGAGTCTTTTTATCAATCTTAGTCTGTATCCCAACCTTCTTGCGCAAAGGTTAAAAAGAATGTATTGATTATACTGTGAAGTGTGCCAATGACATTTCTAAGGTTGTGTAGTACAAATCTATAGATAGCTAGGGAGTGTTCATGCTTGATCAAGTTCTTGTTATTACTGGGAGAAGCTCAAACCTTAACAGATGAAAGATGTTTCTCAAATTACTTAGCTCTGTAAAATATTTTTCCTGATTCAGAGCATTTTAACTTCCCCTTGCTATTAATGTAACACAAATCACAGATGAGTCTACAGAAAGGAACCAGGATGAAATCCTGGTTATGGGAGATCTGTCACCAGCTTCAGAGTGGTCAGTATTTCACTTCAGGTTCTTGATATAAACAAGGAATATAAATCTTCATTTGTAAGCAAACATTGATAAAGGAAGTTGTGTCAGATCTGCTCCTGGCCCTTTTTTCTGCCTGTTTTGCAGCTGCGACATCACTCTTAGGCTATTCTCCTCTGCTTCTACAATGGCACAAGAAATTCTGGAGCTTAGCTCCCTACTGCTGTCTTACTGTGTATTAGTAGGTCCAGGAAAAGTGGCATCAGTGAAGCTTGGCTTCTCACAGACTTGCGTGCTATAGTCAGATCTCCCAGTGCCTTGCCATGGAGGAGCTGTGACTGACACTCTTTGTGCCATTGGGGCATCACAGTGCTTCTCCTTCTGGGCAGGTTCTCTGGTTTGACAAGGATTTCACTGCCTCTGAATTTTTTCCCTCAGGTTGACACAAGAAGGTCTCCCTTCTCCCAGCAGTCTATTTTCATGAACTTTTTAGGAATCTTATGAGTGTTAAAACTGCCAGTCAGCTGAAAATCTTCTTTAAAACTTGTCTGGTCAGATAGATACATGTACACAGACTGGCAGACACAAATGCTTAAGACTTGCTTCTGCAGAAAGACAAGTTAAAAAGAATTAGACTTTAAGCACATTTCTGACAGGATTCCTCTCTAGACATACTGGCATTAGTCACAAGAGCTCAGAAACTTTCATCAGCCCTATCCACCCAGGAACCGCTCTGTTCCACACAGTTTTGATTGCTGTTACAAGTCATTCTGGAGCCTACCGACAAAAGGAGAGAAAACATGTGATAATAACCCTTCAAGGGAATAAACAAATCAGCCTTTGAGTCTCAAATGAGTGCTGAGACACAGGTCTCAGGGCTGACACTTGAGCTCCAGATTTTAAAATCTGCTTTGCTCGTGTGTCGGCCTTGGCTGTGAATACAGAAAGTCTAAATGGCTTTCTTGCCGACAGGAATCACGTATACCAGAGAGCAGCTCAATTCACGACTCCTTGGCTAAGCAGATGTCAGAAAGGATGATATCTAAAGTTGATTTCTGATGGAAATGTCAAAGGAGTTGTCTCTAATGCTGAAGTCACTTCTCAGTGACGGCTTGCTACTGGTTCATAACCACTATCTGCTCTGCATCCATCTACCATGAAAGCTGCTGTGGTGCTACCTTGCATCTGTGCTCAAACAGAACTACATTAGATCTTTTTAAAGGAATTGGATAAACTAGTCACCTAACCAAAAGTGACCTTTAGGTTTTGGGCAGAACTAGTGTGCTGAAACTACCTCTATTACTATCCCTTCATCATGGGCCAAATATAAGAGTCTGGAAATATAAAGTATGACTTATGTGTAGGAGGAGAACTCATGTTTCAAGACTTCTTCCTAGAAGTGATTCTTTTCACAAGGTCCTGAGCATTTTCTAGCAAAAAATGTTACCCTACAGACACAAATTTGGCCTTCTTTTCAGACCCCCTTCTCAAAACCTGATAGCATAGAGTCAACTTCACTAAGGGCCTACTATTTATGAGGGGTTCAAGAGACTTTGATCCAGGACAAAAAGATGCGTGCAAGATTTGCCTATAAAGGAAGTGCTTTTTCTTCCTGTCTATTCAGAGGTACATTCAATCTGCTGATCTTTTGTTCTCAATTTTTTTTTTTCCTGTCAAATAACTAGGTATTATCTCTGAAATATCTCAATCAATTCAAGTAATAATAACAATAATAAAGCTGTGCTTTGATATTGTCCCTTTTATTTGGAGATCTTGAAACATTTAATACAAAAAAGTCATTATTATTAGCTTCCTTTTATACATTTGGAGACCAAAGCATGGAACATTAAAGTTACTTTTCCAAAGCTACTCTGCAGAGCTAAGAATGGAAGCAGACTTTCTTTTGTCCTGGTTCCCTGTACTACTCTAATTCCACAAAATATTGACAAGTTATATGATAAGGCATAAATGTATCACATATTCAAATATAGAAGTAAACAAGCTCAAATAATTGAGAAAGGCTCCTCAGTAAATTCAATGGCACATGCTAGGATCAATGTCAGCTCTCCTAGACTGTATTTTCTCTGCTGTCTGCACAAACTTCCACAGCTTAAGAACTTCTACACTTTACCATATTCAGATTTGTCTTTAAAATTCACATTTTTTGTCTGTTCTATCTTGAATTTAACACTGTGTTGTTTTTCCTCTTTCTGAACTTACCATTTCATCACCTCTCAAAAGAGCCGCACTTACAGTAGTTATCACTTCATCTTGCAGAATGTGTAAAATGCAGACTTTGGTAGGTCCCTCATCAGCTTATTCCCTACGGTCCAGATTTTTTTTTGCTAAAATTGTTTCAGGTTTTTATTCAAATAAGTTTATTCATTTACCAGTATCTTTCCCAAGCTTCATGACTCTCCCATAGAGACTAAACTTCATACACTTGATGTTCTTAGAGCTATGTCCTTTCATCTTTCTAGAACAAAGCCATTTTGAAAATCTCTCAGGCTTTTTGTAGCTTTTGGTAATAAATCCAGGGGGATTTTTTTCTTCCCAGAGGCTCTCAAAGGGGTTTTAAATTGTATGAGGGTCTCACACACATTGAACCCTCTCAATTAGGGCTCACTTTACTGAGGCTTGGGCAACATCTGTAGCTTGGTTTGGGGAATCCCTACTTCTGCTCTGTGCAGGGCAGCTACTTGAAGTCAATTCTCAACAGACACTGCTTCAGGATAAGAACTTCTAGATGAGGTCCTCCATAGTTGTTAATGAGACAAACATTTCATTTCCTGTCTTCTTGTAAGGTAACAAGTAGTTGCTTACAGAGAGATCCAGGTGGACCACTGCTGGAAGAGAGATTTTCTTATGATAAAGTTCTCTGGGATGTTTTTGGGTAGATAGATGGGTAGATGTTGCCTTTCCTTTCCCACTTGTGCAGAGTCATTTTACCAATGTTTGTATGGATACATCATGAAGAAACTGAGACTACTTTGCCTTTTATGTCCTGTGTTATAACATACAAGCGTTTACAGCCCTGGAAGGTACATCTGGCTTCAAAGACAGGTGTATTTATTTGTGATGTATACACACAAATACCTAGTGAGATCATGTGGCCAAAGATGAGTCTTAATATTCATGCCATAAAGCCATGCTACCAGAGCACCAGTTCCTGGTGACCTGAGGCATAATGGCTCCTGTGTTCTGTTTTACTGATTTTGTAGGCTTTGTTTATTTTTCCACAAAATAAACTCACAAGAAGAAAAAAATATGCAAAGTCTTTATTTTAATGTGTATGAAGAGTTCAGGTCTTCATTTCAGTTGTATGAGCTGTTCATGGTGTTGTGTGTTGAGTTGATCATTTAACTGCTTGCTTTTGCTCCTTTTAACCTTTATTTATTTATGACTACTGTAGTACTCAATATCATGTAGTATTAAATGTGTTAGAGACTAACCTTTAGAACAGGTTTATCATTACAGCCGAAATGACTGGATACCTCAGAAGGATGTCAGGGACAATATTAAGACTTTGTTTTATGGAAGAAATTACTAAATTTGACCAACTCTACTGTATTCAGTAAAGAATCACAGAATATTTTGGACTGGGAGGGACCTTTCAAGGTCATCTAGTCCAACCACTCTGCCATGGGCTGCAACACGTTCCTCTAGGCCAGGTTGCTCAGAGCCCTGTCCAACTTGATCTTTAATGTTTCCAGGGATGGGACATCCACCACCTCTACGGGCAACTTGTCCCACTGTTTCACCCCCTTCACCACAAAAAATTTCTTCCGTATATCTAGGCTGAACCTACCCTCTCTTAGTTTAAAACTCTTACTCCTTATCTGATTGCAAAAGGCCCCACTAAAATGTTTGCCCCCATCTTTCTTATAAGCCCCCTTTAAATATTGAAAGGCCACAATAAGGTCTCCCTGAAGCCTTCTATTCTCCAGGCTGAACAATCCCAACTCTCTCAGCCTTTCCTCATAGGAGAGGTGTTCCAGCCCTCTGATCATTTTTGTGGCCCTTCTCTGGACCTGCTCCAACAGGTCCACGTCTTTCTTGTGCTGGGGGCACCAGAGCTGGACACAGTACTCCAGGTGGGGTCTTACAAGAGGGGAGTAGAGGGGAAATCACGTCCATTGACATGCTGGCCACACTTTTTTTGAAGCAGCCCACGATACGGTTTGCTTTCTGGGCTCTGTGTGCACATTGTCAGCTCATGTCCAGCTTTTCATCCACCAGTAGCCCTACGTCCTTCTCCACAAGGCTGCTTTCAATCACATTATGCCCTAGCCTGTATTGATACCAGGGGTTGCCCCAACCCAGGTGCAGAACCTTGCACTTGACCTTATTGAACCTCACAAGGTTCACATGGGGGCACTTCCTGAGCTCAAGTAAGAACAAAGCTTGGTCTCAGGACTGCGTGCTCCCAAAATCTCTGTACAAATGTGAATATACGGTGAATATATACATTTTTAACCTCTTATAACCTTTACCTGCTTTTTGCATGAATCCAGGTTCTGTGTTTTCTAAGGTAAAAGTGCGACAGGATTAACTTCTATGCTAGTATTTTTATCTAAAATTATGTGTCACAGTTCTAGACCTTTTTGAGATAGTCTAATTTCATCTCACGAAAGGAATGAGTGATTTGAATAGTCATATAGATTCTGTATATTTATCTCAGCTAAACTAAATATCTAAACATCTTAAGGTCAATTTGTGAGACTGGACGGCAGATGATTTGAAGTTGAATATGAGACTTAATTGAGCATGAAAGGGATGAGAGTGACTTTCCTCACACAAGTATGTGGGTACCATTTTCATCAGGGAAACAATTTTTTTAACAAGACCAGGTATCCAGTGTTGCTATTTACTCTGTTTACATTTCAGTCAGCAAGGCACAGCTGGAGAGGAACGACAGTTCTTTAAAAGTCTCCTCTCTCTCTCTTCTCACCAAGTCACAATCAATACAGCAGATTCAGTACCAGAGAAGAAATAAGCTCCAAAAAAGAACAGCATAATCTCCCCAGAGGACTAAGGAAGGCAATAGATTGCTGTGAGTATACGGCACTGATTATTGGGAGATCCCTCTGACACAGCTGTGCTTTGGTCTTCATCCATAGTTAGGAAAAAAAAGCTGAGTCACATATTTGAGTTCCTAAACTATTTAGCATACAAAATCACTGATTCAGAAAGAATATGAAGGGATGGAGCATTTTTTACAGCACAACGTATCTGATGGACATCTAGCCCATTAATTAGAGAGTGACTCTGTTGCAGTTGATTTACAGGATCTAAATATTAAAGTAGTTTCGAAGTCGGAGGTTGAAAACATTTGGAGAATTGTCAGCTTCTTGCCAATGCAAGAAGCTTCTGAGCTAAAGGATGTAACTGATAATGGATAACCTTTTCTGGGTCCTATTCTTATTTGCCAAATTACAGATGAGGAATAGGAAATAAGACTGGAGATGACATTTGAGCCATGAGTCTTAAAAAATAATTATTATTAAGGACAACAACTGTGTTGTGTAGGAAAGGTCATGATTTAATTGCAAGATTGTGAAATCAGGATGCTAAGCACTGGGGTAACAGGTTTGAGAAACAAATCCAGCTAAATGGCTCAATAGAATAGAGGACATTCCTTTCATGTTCTGGATAAAATAACATCTGAAAACTCTTGATGAAAAGAAAAACCAACCTCCAAATCCAATTTACCTGAGTAAATCTGATGGGGTTTTTTTAATGATAAATTACTTCTATAGGACCCTTCAGGAAAAAAATATTCTTACTTGAAATACCTTTTACAATATCAAGCTTCAAAATCTGATCCCGAAATACTTATCTAGATTTTATCAGAATCAACTGTATGAAGAGTAATACTGACACCCAAGTAATTTTAGCAACAGTAGCTGAGGTGAAAGAACTGAGTAGCATATAGACAGCCATTCTTGACAAATATGCTATTATTAAAAAAGACAATGCTGTACCTGTAATTATGAAGGAATATATATTCTGAAGAAGATAATATTTACAGTATGTCAAAATGATGATAAATGACAAGACACTCTCTGCATCTAGGTAGCTTAGAAATGTAAATAGTTTGTATAGTATTAACCAGGTGGTTTACTGTAACTTATAGCAATGAACTTTTGTCTTCCAAAATTGATTTCAGTCTTGATTTCAGTAAAAGAAGCCAGATTGGCATCATGTGGGGCTGAACTCCCCCATTTATCCAAACAACAGATATGTTGCAGGCAGTGCAATTTTCCGTAAGCTATCTTGTCAACCTGTCTCAACCCTGACCTACTTATGGCACCTCCAAAGATGAACACATTTTTCAGTCTCCATGTTCATTCAGCCCTTGGTATCTTTGCTGAGCTTGCCAATTAGTGCCCCTGAAGAAGAGGGAAGGGGGGGCTGTTTGATGTGGACACCGAGTTTTGGACCACCAAGTCATGCCTCAGAATTGTTTCCATGAACAAGCCAACACTTACTAAGCTTCCCACCGTGATATCTGATATCAGTTTTGTCCTTTTACCTATGCTTACAATGTGAAATAGCTGAGCTGTCTCACATTCTAGTGCGTGAAAACTGTTGGCAAGTGTTGACGTATTTTTCCTTAATTCTGACTGCCATACACCTCCGATTAGCCATTACATAATACAATCTGTTCTGTATTTGATTTGAACTAACAGATTCTACTATTATGGACACACATAAGCACCTAGAAAGATGGATAGGCCCAGTGCCATGGAGGTGATAGACTGCACACTCCAGCAACAATCCCTCTGTCATCAGTCTCCTGTTGAGCGTGAATTTAAATCACTTAAATCCTGAACATTTCTGTCCTTTGAATATTATAAAATTTAAATCCTTTAAGAATTCCTTTGGAAAAAAAGTGTGAATCAAGAGCAAATGATAAGATTAAGAAACCAATTGTTCACTGGGATTTAAAAATCCGTCATGAATTTTCTAAATCTCGAACTGTTTAGTTAGGTTTTAGTTTTCACATTTGATGTGCTTGATCTTAAATCGTTCACTAATAAAATGGAAAAATTACAAATCAGTCTGGTTAAATTAGAATATGCATAAAGTGATGTGCCATAAGAAAGTCATTTAGTATCTTAGAAAATTCACTTACATAGTTCAAATAGATGAAAAACACTCTTCAATAAAATATAGTGTATATATCAGGATCAACACTAACCCTTTTCTACATCCATGGGATTTTATGAATCTCTGGGTATTGAGAATAAGCCTCTACTAATATAAAATTCTTTGGAATTCTCCTAAACTTCTGGACATGATGACTGAGGGAATGGTTGTTCCTGGTCCAGTTTGAGCCAGAAGAGAAGCCAAGCAGGCAATCTATCTGCAAACCTAAAATTAGAGTGATGCATGCCACCATCTGTCATTCCCACCTTACCTTATGTATGTTAGGATGATTGATTCTAAGAAATTAAGTACCGGTCCTGAGTAGAACTAGACTTAGGAATATTTTAGATATTTTTACCTTTTCATTTTACAGCCTCACTTTTGCATGGATAGATGTAGATAGAGTATAAAATAATGTAAGAAAATGTCAGGAAATAGCAGAAACAAATGCTCTCTTATCTTTAGTAAAAGTGGAAGAAATTGGTGGAAAGCTCAGAGGGTCAGAAGACCCATTTCATCTATTTAATGAGAAAGCTGGGCCTCTGGGACTTGTTTACAGCCTCTCTGTGAAAGGCCTTTCACAGGAGCCATATATGTGGAGGACCTTGCTCACACCTCTGGCCTTTTTACATGACCCTTATTTGGAAGGCAAGAAAGAAGCAAATTGCTTTTATAGTGTTTGGTGCTCTTCGACAGTTCATTTGTTTTTCACAATGACAGTAATTTGAAAGTTCTTGGAAATATAAAATACGCATGGGAAAATTTAATGTTTGGAAACCACAGAAGAAGTTAAAACAGTTCAAATTAAGAGAGAATCCTTAGGCTAAATGAAGATGATGATTCTGTTCAATCTTCTTCATCACCCTCAGTGTTCAGAGACACCTGGCTCATCAGTCTCCTTTATCAGGAGAGCATCATCTGAAAATAGTGGGCTGCAGAAGTGTAACAGCAGTCTCATTGCTTCAAACACCACCACACAAACTGACAGGGTGCAGACTGACCATAGTGTGACAAAGTGAATGCAGAGCCTTTTCTTTTTTCCTTTTTTCTCTAACTTTCAGAATTTAGCTGAAATGTAAGATTAAGTGACAGTGGAGTCAGGAGGAGGGCAATGTTTACAACTTACATCAAAATAACTTGAACTACACTTCAAAGTGTTCACACTACAAAAGTTCAAGCTTCTAATTCCTGGCAAGACAAGGCTTGAAGGTCTTGACTAGCTAAACTGACAGTTACTTTTAAGTTCAAACTGTTCATAAATCAAGCCCTTTTTTTCTTAGCTCTTTTCCAATCCATTATGAGTTGGGCAAACAACCACCTATGGTTGTGCAGATTTTGTGACCAGATCTTTTTTGTAGTCAAATATCATCTGTTTCCTCAGATCACTCTGTGCCCAAATCACTAAATTTACATCACAAGGACAATGTAGTTTCATGGAAAAAAAACTTAACGTGGTTTCAAAGCTTCCCCTTTTGGACACCTTGGCAGGTTACTGAATATTCAGTTTCTCTAAGCTTGTATATTGATTTGAGCTTTCTCGTTTTCAGAAGGGCTGTTGGGAAAATTGAAAGGACTGAAAGTACTTTCTATCATTTTCAAGAATTTATCTGCATCCTGATGTCAGACAGTGCCTTCCTAAAACACCCAGTTCCCACCAATCGACAAATGGGCATTTAATTTTTATTCCGCAAATTTAATTTTCATACGTCATACATTTTGGAAGACCTAAAAGCCTTATTTTGAGAAAGTTTGTTGTTTCTAGTAATCCAACTGACGTAGTAAGGAAGTCAGCTGCATAAAAGCTATTCACTGAGTACACTTGGGGGTATTTAATCTTTGACTGTCTAAAGTGTAGCAAGGAACATAAAGCTGGTGCTTAATGAAGACACTATTATCTTTTGAGTTATGGTTTTGTATTTGAAACTTAAACCGGATGCTCATAAACAACTAAACGAGAGGACAAAAACTAATCAAAATAGTTCACTTCTCCAATTTAACATTCAAACATGAATCCAAATCTTAGCTTCTGTTTACAGTCAGGTAAGATCCAGGGATGCCTCTGTGCATTGTGTGAAACTAGACCTCATAGTTTTTCACCTGGTTTTACAATTATCTTCTTCATTACCTAAGAGTATTTGCAGAAATACATTTCACGTCATTAGAATGTTCCCAGAAAGGATGTGTAATTACTTCTGAAAAGATATGTCTAATATTTTTATTTAAGATCAGTACAAATGTAGTTAAACACTGTATATATAAAGCTGCAATGATAAAGAACTCTTCTTGCTCTGGCTCTCTGCCTCACACACTCACTCACTCACTCACTCACTCACTCACTCTCATGCACATAGACATATACAAAATGAAGTTTTTGGCCCCCAGCATCCCAAATCATTCAAATGTTTTCAGCTGAAATGCCAATAAAGCAAAAACTGCTGAAACCACATAAGGATGCTAGAGCAGGAAAAGGGAGAGGTGAAAAGAGGTATCTGTGCTGTGACACCATACCTGGGAACTCTAGGGTGCAAAATACAGTCACATACTGTGAAAAAGCAGACTCGCTAAATCACCTTCCACTGGTAAGTACACAGGCCAAGGACCCTTGCCCTGTAGCAGCCAATAAGCTCCTACCTATTTGTAATGCTGCAAACACAGTTAGCAACATATTTGTTAGCAGGTGTCACTGTGATGAGA
This sequence comes from Eurystomus gularis, assembly GCA_013400335.1. Taxonomy (NCBI): domain Eukaryota; kingdom Metazoa; phylum Chordata; class Aves; order Coraciiformes; family Coraciidae; genus Eurystomus; species Eurystomus gularis. Next base: position 193,616 of record VZZY01022166.1, on the reverse strand, counting down.
AGAGCAGACGGCAGTCAGGCTGTAATTATTGTGTGAACCCAATAGGCGTTACACACTTCATTTTGGAACACATCACAGAATTCTTTAATAGCTGGCCTGATTATTAGGATCTTAACGTTAATTTGTGCAGAATGTTATAAAAGTTAAGCAAGAAGATATTAACATTATACAAATGAGTGTGGTTCTGCCTGTTAGCTTGAACATACGGCAAGAAACAGAATGACACTATCCAACACTGCAAATTTACATTTAACAAAATCGCTAAGTAACAATTTTACAGTCATCTTAATTTGCATCACTAAAACCTGGCAGCATTTCACCCAAAATGCATTAGCAGGAACTATTTATAAGATCAGTATCAAGCCAGTGAATTAATACGATTGTTAGAACAGCCCTTGCAATGGTGATGCCTTACTTCCTTAGAAAAGTACGGTTTAAGGATCACCATCACTGCTCCATAAACACTTGTTAGAACAATTCATAGCAAAATGACTGTGAAAAGGTAAATTGGGGTCAAAGGTGGGAAAATACAATCCAGCTTCTGAGGGTGATCAAATGTCATCATATTGCATGCTATCTAGGGTGTGAGCATTAGCACTTCACAGTGGGGATGTTTTCAATCTCTATTTGTCCAACATGGCACAGAGAAGACATAACTTGCATTGATTTTGTCACTGTGCAGCACGTGTGAACTAATGGAGGCAGGGTCCTGATGCCCCAGCTCTCCATGTCAGGCACCAACCTCTTCTCCAAATGAAGTCCTGCTTTTCTCCCCAGTGCGATGAGGAAAAAAGCAAGGAGAGATGGTGCAGGTGGAGCCAGACTGTTGCAGAAGATGCACCAAAACATGGAGACAAGAAGCCTCCAGGTCCTACAGTTTAAGAAATACATTAGTACCAATAATTGATTTAATTATAGAAATTTAATTAACCTTGCTTGCCTTTGAAAGCATGATATATTCCTAGAAGGCCAAAATTCCCTCTCAGATCTGCTCTATAGCTCTTAATTACATTGATCTACTGTACCGACATACATATCTTCCTTTATACCATTTGGAAATCTGCACACCCAAGGAGTCCAGAATACTGAAGCAAACAGCTATCATGTGATTTGAAAATAATTTTGCCCTCAGATTAAATAAAAAAAAACACCACCAAAAATCCCACAACAAGAAAGGCTGAGTTTCTGACAGAGTACACCACTTGTATGCTGCTTTATGTAATATGAATAATTTATATTGCTAAAAGTGCTTCATCTGAAATATGGGTAGAAGCAGGTAATTGCCCATGGATAATACTTTATATATTTTGTAGGAGGAACATATCTCAACCCAAGAAAATACACTGGCACTAGGGCACAACTTTCAGATATGAATGACTCAATGAATCATGAATGACTATGATTTTCTTGCGATCTAATGGTTTAACACACACTTAAATACATAACAAATGCATGGAAAACCCTACACAATCTAAATTGCGTAGCATAGAGTGGACTGTGAACTCTTCTGAGCATTTTAACTGCTTGGGATTTAAACAATAAATGAATATATATGTACAGGGGCAGCTTTTATCTGACTGATAGTAGCATCCATCTCCACTAGAAATGTATAAATCTTTCGGAAATCTTTCTCTGTTGCTCTGTCTTAATAGTGACATGCAGTGGCTGCATGGTGCAACAGAGGTTTAAGGAAACAGTACTGCACAAATAAGACAGCATTTAACACGACAGCATATCGGAACTTCTTATGCCACAGAGTAAGTTCCCATAGACATTGTTTTTACTGGTATTTAACCATGTTGTAGAGTTACTGTTCATTCACACATCCATGCACTTGCACTCAGAGGGGATTTTAACAAAAAACATATTGCAACTCTGAGACTTTTATAGGCTACAGCACAGGGCTGCCTGTACTGCAGTATCTAGAATATCACAAAACAGCACCAGATAGAAAGCAGCGGGGAAGTAATGTTCCAGAAAATATGGAGTAGTTGTATATTTTAATATTGGCCTTTAGATTAGATGACTACTTTACAGTTGGGCTGATAGTGAAGGTGGCCCTCTTATCCCTTTTCTTAAAGGTTCCCTAAAGGTTCATTCCTCTTTCACACTTGCGCCACTGATGCCTGCTGCTGTTACTGTAGCTGCCCTTTCACTGTCTCTGCTTTTGACCCACTCATCTCGGTAAACTGCGTGGAATTTCATTTTGCAGAACGTTCTGTATCTCCTGTGGATTGGTGATTTAGCCTAACAAACCTACCAGGGTCTCAAAATGAAATTGATTGTGCTGGGCCTAACTTCTATGAAACAAGGAATGCATAAGGCAAGTCTATTTCTTTGTCTGTTTTAAGTACCAAAATCTAAAACATGGAGCTCAACCAATCTCTATTAATACTTATTCTGGCCTGTCAGGTATCATTTCACTCTAGTTACAATGCTTCTTTCTTATTAACTCTCCTAATGTTGGGCATATGACCATCTGACCTTCCTCTGGAAACCATGTTCCTTCCAACATAAAATGATATTTAGATATTACTGCAAAACTTCATCTATCTGGAGCAAAACGAGGGAGGAAATGAGCAATTATCTTCTACAAACAAAATAACTATTAAAATCCTGATTAAAATAGGTGTCAAAGTGTTGATTATAGTCCTAAGGAATTTGGATTTATAGCAAAAAGACTTAATTAGGGGATGCAGTCCAGCTAAGTCTATTTTCCAGCAATATGAGAGAGGAAAAATGGAAAATGCAAAGCCATCTTTAGAAATCAGCTTTACTGAGACTAGAAGTGTTACTGATAGTCATGTATGCATGCATAGAGACACTATGGGGTATAGTTAAGGTGCTCTCTATGTTCTTCTGTATCTTAATTTCTTGTCACCATTTTTAAATGCAAATGTTAATTCCGACATTCCTATGGCTACAATGAAAATTGACTGCTTACTCTTCTCAATCTTTTATTTCTTCTGTGTACCTCCAGGCTTAATTTTTCAGGTTAAATTGGGCAAAGGTTGTTTTTGTTCTCTGTGAAGAAAATATATATTCCAGGAGCAGAACTGTCTTGATTGATATGTTATGCATCCATCAGTTGGGTTACATGGACTATGAGTCAGGGTATAATTCTGCCCTATGTCAGCGTTTTCCTTTCCAAGTGCTTGAGACTGTGCATTGCAGAAACATGCTTCTGGGGAGAATACTTCAGAAAATTGTGCTAACTCCTTGGTTCCTTCCATCACCGCAATGTCATATTAGGAGGCACAAAGTGACATCTTGATATATTGCTTATAGCCTCATATAAGGTAAAGTCTTATTAGAAAGTAATAAAAGTGACCTCCTGCTTTTTTTGTCCATAATCTTGTATTACGTTAAGATGGAAAATCAGAGATGGTTATGTTTGCCATTATTTTGTTGTATTTAAAATAATATTGTGCAACACCAAGGTTGGAGTTTGAAAAATGCTAAGAAATAATACTGTCTGGAGCAATATATGAAATACTGATGAAAATAGAAAAGACAAACATACTTCCCTGTGGTTCCTTTTAGGTGTGTCTGATGAAGAAAAGCAAATAAACTCTCTGCCTTCATTTACAGTGTGTTTTCAACCTAAGTAGTCACAGCACACAAAATGTTGTAGTCTAAAAAAAGTCTGGCAATATTGTAAAAATCAGTTTAGTTGGAGTGAAATGTAACATGCAAGTACACTATATGGGCACTACTGGGGTAAAGACATTTTGTAAATAAGTGGGAAAACACTGTGCCACCTTAAATGATCTTTCTCTGCTAGAGAGCATAAGTTATATCTTTGAAGGAAGGGTTAGATTTGGAAGCCCATCAAGAAGTATGATTTACAGTGGAATTTAAATGAAATATTTTTGACACATTTAACTTCAGAAATGTCTATTATTCTATCTATATAGGCCAAAAAAATCATAAAATCGATTTAATTTAATGCAATTAAAGTTTAGCTTGTCCTATGTTAGGGATGTTACTCTAGGGGGAACAAAACTGGTTGCAATAGTGAAATTATAAAAGTTGTTTTATGTCACATTAGTTAACATATGCAAGCTTATTTAACATGTGGACCACAAATAAGTGTAATTATATTAAAACAAGGATCTGTAGCTCAGAAGCAATAAAAATAGACTAGGTTGTATTATTAATTCTTGTGTTAAGGGTTTTGAGCCATGTTGATTGGCCTGAATTTTTTGATTTTGTTATGGTACAAAGGGATTGTTTGAAGTAATTTGTCCCCGAGAGAGGCTCACAATCCCAAGCGGGTTTCAATTCAGCAAAGCAAATCTAATTTTGTTTGCTTTATGCAAACCAGAAGGGGCTGTGGTTCATTCTGTTTTCACTGGAGGGGAAAGGCGCACTAATGGGACCTGCTGAAATGCATGCATTGCAAACATCATACCCCTGCATATATTAAATTTAGCTATGTGATGCACTGTGTTCATCATCTCATTGTGTACACAGATACGCTTTAGAACAAAGCCTTTAATAGTACAGGAACCTTACTACATTATGCCAACACACTATTGTATTTATATTTAATGCTACAACTGGAATTTCTTCCCTTGGATAAAGTGTATTGATAGGTCGCCTTTTTTTCCCCTCCTGTTACTTGTTATAGTAGACAGTATACTGAGGACATTACACGCTTAAGCTTCAAGCCATCTGAAGATTAATTATATGTAGGTCTCATAATGGTTTTTAATTTTCCCTTTTTTACAGCCCAGAGTTAAATAGGAGACATGTTCAGGATCTGATTGCCAAAAGAGCAATAATCCCCAATCCATCAGATCAAGGCTGGAAGATAAATGGAGGGGAATAACACCTGCAAGACAGGTAATGCTCCAGACAATAACCACTGCTTTGACAGATTGCTACCCTCTCTTCAGAGTGGCTCCTTTTTAGGCTTTACAAATGCAGTATTTATATTGCCTAAAAAGTATACTAGATCTGAATAAATACTGGATATAGGAGGAAATCCATTTCCCTGAAAGCCAAAGGAAATGTTGCCATTTATTTCGCTGGGAGTCAGCGTAGGCCACTAAAAAATATTTGATGGCAAAGTTGAAGGATAGATAAATTTATTTGCATATAAGTCACATTATTTATTTATTGAATTTTCATAATAGTGCTATGGTTCACATAGTGTTGCTCAATTTTTTCCAGGGTGCTTCTGTTTTGAAAACAATTTCAGTATTGCACAGAGACAGACACATCTCAAAACCCTTCAATTTGTCATTAGACATTTGGCTGCTTGCCTATTTTACTGATAATATTGCAAAACTACATTAATTTACTGAATGATTTTTGTGAATCAGTTCACACAGAATTCAAAATGATACTTGTCATGCATCAGATGATTAACTATTAAAAGCATAGGTTTACTTGTTATGCTTATTGTGTGGTACAGTTCAAAGTTTGCTTAAGTGTGCAATTTAAATTCAAAGATGGGTTAGGAATAATGATTCTTCTGCTTTTAAAGTACCTTCATGAAACACTACAGGAATATTTTTCCCAATTGTGTCCTGTATTGCACATACCTTTCTCTTCAGCCAGTATTCTTCCTTAAGTTCTCATGAGATTCAGTAATCAGAAAATTTAATACTGTAACACAAATGTTCTGTCTCAGTCCCCAAAACACTGATCACACAGGCAGCTTGGATAGATCTTCCAGCACAGAAGGTCTCCTCATGAGTGAGCCTGATTGCAGTGCATGGTATCAGAGCCCTCTTCCATACGTCTTCTATAGCCCAGTGTGTGACTGAACTCTTGATACTGAGAAAATACATCCCAATATTTTCTAATCTTGTAAAGCCATTCAGAAGTAATGCAAACAGGTAAGATTTTGGTTGTATGTTATCTTAGAAGGAATATTTGAAAATAACTATATTTTCTATCGCTGTATGACACCTGCACATTCTTTAACATCTAGGTCAACACACATAAAGTTTTGATGCATTCTCTTCTGCTAGATTTAGGGAAGAATTCAACTTGGATGTAGAATCAGATTCTACACAAACTTAACTTTTTATCGGGAAAGTTCCTTCCCTCAAAATTGCAGTTGCTTAAGTAACCAAGTAAATGTTCAAGTTAAGCTGAAGCTTCTAAGAATGTAAAGAAAAATTTTAAAAGACAAATAGCTGAGAGGTTTTTTTGAGAAGATAAACACTTTTGAAATTGGAGGGAAGACAGTGGTGTGATCTGCTCTGATGTTAACCGTTTTCTGTGATCTTCACTGAGAGGGACTGGGCCAAGATCTTTCCGTGGTGTAAAGGAAGACAGGAGATCCGAGTCAGCATAAATCAGTACCTGCAGGTCAGTTGTGCTCTTCAGAGCTTTACACTTTGACAGAATGACTTTGAAACTACTTTCATTTATGCCAACTGAGGACATGGCCTGCAAAAAAAAACAGAAGTACTATTTACAATGCTTAAAAAAGAAGTACTCTGATCAAAGCACTTTTATTAGCTAAGCTTATTGAACAAAAGTATCTGAAATAGAGTTTAGAATGAAGAAAGAATGTTTGTCAAAAGAGTTTAAATTGAGATAATTTTACAGAGAGGGACTGGGGAAATGCTGAAATTACCATCAGTTGCAGTCATAAAGAATTTCATTGCTAAGTATGATTTATTACTTGTTTTCATTTTTATCATTCCTCATCTATATAGCACTATCTACTTTACAAAAATTAATAAAATAGTGCCTACTTTTAGAACCTTAAAGGCTAACTCAGATGAACATAAAGAGAAATGAAGGGAAAGGATGCAATGTCACTTCAATAATGCAATACATACAGTAAGAGACAATCCTTGCTCCAAGGGGTCTTCTGTATGAATAGACAAGGCAGATAAAGGAGCTAATATTAATTCCTCAGTTTATGGATGAGGAACTGAGGCACTGAAAAATCAAGGGATTTACCCAAATTGACAAAGAAACTGCCTGAGCCAAACATTGAATCCATTTGCTTCATGCTCTACTTCAATGCTTTTCCCTCCCAAAATGTTGATGTATATTAAAATAACACAAACTTTTTACTGTCTGAGCTATTCAGCAAGATCATGTGGGGCCTAACTTATTTCCGTTTATCCTTAGCCGAGGGTCTGGCAGAGTAAAATGCCCTATTAATTTCTACAGTGAATGGATCTAGACTATAACAAGAATTAGAGTCCAATTTTGAAACCAATTATGTAATTTAAAACATATAGATAGGCTTGTCAACATTATTAGATCTATGAGCAGGCTTACAATTAAACACTTACAAATGTTGTATTGATTAGCAACTAGTTAAGAAATTATAATTTATTACTAAGGTCACACAAAATGCAATCTTATTCATAACAAACATTTCTATCCTCTAGAGGGGTTTGAAAAATAGAATGAGTAAAAGCTAAATTTAATATGTTTATTAATTACGCAAAACTCCAAAAGAATTTAAAGAAAAGCTTTATTTGAATAAAGTAGTAAGATCCGGTCATCAGCAGGACTTCAGGAGATAGCCTCAATCAGCTTAAGGAATGGTTGAAAAGAATCAGAACAACAGAATTAATTTTTTTTCAGTAGATTTTTCATACAATATGAATAAAAGTAAGTTGGAAAGTTATTGTAAGAAAAAAATGTAAAAGCGTTCCAACTTTCTCCGTTCAGATAAAAGGATTTGTGTTTCCTAATACATCTCAGGAATAAATCTGGTAATGACTTACAATATTTTTTAAAAATCCAAATACATACAAGTTATAGAAAGGCATAAAGGATCTAATTATGTAGAAACAACTACTCATAAAAAAAAAAAAAGTAAAAACCCCTGTACATATGAATTGCCCTTTGCTAGATCCTCTTTTTTAAAAAATAGATTTTTACTTCTTTTACTAATAATACTTGCTGGTTTTCTATAGGGAAAAAAAAATTGTTACTGATGCCAAAGCATTCTGTATTAACATATTTTTTATGCCTATTCTTGCCATTCTCATTGAGAATTCTGCTGCAGAAAGTCCTTCTGAATAAAACCTTTAGATTTTCTGCAGAAAAGCTTCAGTGTTGTCCTAACTTTACAAACGGAAAAAAAACCCCTGTAATACAGTATTGCATAAAGAGCTGGATCAATATTTTTCTTTTTTCTCAGGCTTTTAGTTTAAGAGATTTTGGATGCTATTCAATGAATTATTGTTTCTGCAATACCTATTGAAAACAATAAAATAACAAATTTGGAGATCAGAATATACTAACTCAGTATAAATACATGCTTGTTCTCTCTGTGACAGTTCCTACAGAACAGAGCATGAGCAATGTCATTTAAATTTAAGCTAAAGAAGCTAATTTTAAAAAATATATATGCACTAGTTCATGCAGCTAAATACACATATATATGTAAGTGTATAATGCACATATTTTATATATGAAGCATGCAATAAAACATGGCCCTAGGTGATTCTTTCCTAGGCCTGGCACTTGCTCAGCTCACAAACTACTGACTTGTGGTCACAAAGTTTGTACCTTGAATAACAGGAAGGCCTGATGCAATGTCATCTGTTAAAATTCTGATTAACTTTAATTTTCTTGGAGGAAAGACACTGAAGTGTTTTGTGGAATCTCTGCACATTGTTAGCACTGCCCAAGGGCTGATGGTGTTTGTACTCTATGTGCAATACACTGCATAGGATTTTATTGTAGCAATTATAGTAGTTCATTAACTTTATTACAGCTGGATTAAAATAAAACACGGCTTAACAAACTCTAAACTAATAAAACCTGTATTGTTTATTCAAAATGATAACTCTTTAACAGTCAACCACTGGGATCATTTAAAAGGACTGACAAGATGAACAGAAGTCAGGGTTAAACTGATCTGCAAGAAATGCAAGAAAATGCCCTCCTCAAATGGAGGCCACACTGCCTGATGTTCCTTGTGGCATTTTACCTTGTTAACACAAATATTATGTTCCTGTCCTCAGCTCTGTACTATCAGCTCAAGGACTCCAGCCTGCCTTCTGGTGATGATGTGACCTACCACTGCACCTCATTCTGCAGGACCTGTGCAGAGGCTTGCACATTCATGCTAGTTAGTGATAAACAGGGCAAGAAGTCCAGGCAACCTGATGATGAAGGCAGTCTTGAGCAACCAAGACGGTCAGACCAAAATGCAGAACACATAGCAAGGGACCTCATTAGAGTGATGGGGAACTGCATCTGCTTCTCTTCAGACATGTCGTTCAAACCCTTTGCATTTATAGGTTTTAGAAATGGGCTTGGAGAGTGATCAGACTTAGCAGCATTAGTGCCAGGTTCCTCTCCTGTAACTTGTCTCCTTAAGTTTGCCAATCTTCTGCTGTGCTCAGCCATGTATGAGTAGCCTGGAGCCCCATGGGTTCCTCTAGGCCTAATCAATTCCACTGTTTTAAGTGTCTTGAACAACTAAAATGCTTTATTGCCTGCTACAAATGTCTTCTCCAGAGTTCAGACAATCAGAAACTAGAAAGAAGATGTTTCAGATGTCAGAGATGTCATCCTGCCCAAGTGCTGGTGGTACCAGCATGCTCTGCCTGCAAGTTACTGCATGAGGTTGCCATGAAAAGGGCAAGTGCAAAATTAGGATGATCGAGCAATGTCTTTCTGGCAGGGGTTCAAACCTATAGATACCTTTATATAATGTTATATTCTTTACTGGGAATATTTTTTAGAGCTCTACTCACTTATGCTCAGTTTTACAAAAATTGCAGGGTATATACATTTGCTGGTATATTTGGAATACTGACAGAAAAATACTGTGATGGCCAGGGACCCCAGGGTCTGTCATATTAGAAGGAAATCTAAGATCTCAGTAAGTTTAGCAAAACGAAGCTCAGGTGGCTGGCTATATACACATCAGGCTGGAAAATGCCTGGGAGAGTGAAAAGCTATTTACACAGGTTTAAAGCTATTTTGAAAAGACTGACACAAGAACAAATAGGTACATACTGCCCATGACTAGCCTCAATCTGGAAACTAGGCGATTTATAACCAGGAATGAGGTAAACATCTGGAACAGCCATCCGCTGTTATGTGAAGACAAAACATTGTAACTACTTCTAAGCAGCAGTAGCTTGAAATATGTCTTGTCTTCCCGGAAGATACAGGATGGATTTAAGAAGCGAAGTTTACTTTGCTGACCTGCAGATGTGACACTCTGGGGTTATCTGAATCTTGGAGGTGTTGTTGCCGATATCAGCATTGATAAAGATATTTTAGTGTTCGTGGCCATTGGCAATGAATGGTATTTGATCTGAAACTTTTTAAAGAGTCAGTAGAAATTGTTTGCTGACCAGTAATGTAGTGAGCATGTCTCACCTAAGCCAAAAGATTCTCTAAATATCCTTCCCTGCATTGTGCAATTAAATCTGCATATAAGTTGCCCCTAATATAATTTGTTGCATGCAAATACCAGATCCAATTCTGCCAGCCATACTAATAGTAAATAACCCTGAAACAAATAGTTTCTAAGAATTCCCAGAGGGACAACTCACATGAGTAAGTGCTGCTACACATGATGAAAGGTGGCAAAGCTTGGCTTGGAATGAACAAGCACGATGCTTCTCCTTACTATTTTCAGCTTCCAAAGTAATGCTACCCAAACATCATTTCATAGCTGATTGCCAAAAGATTTTTCCTCACATTTGGGCCACCTCAACAGAAAGAAATTTCTCAAATGTATGCATATATTATTGAGCAAGTTTATGATTTGTTCTTTGATTTTCACTGTTAATGCAGGCAGTTGCAAGTCCAGCTGTGAGACAAAGGTGACAAAGGCAGACCAAATATCAAATGTGGGAATTTGGTGAATAGTACTTTTCAAAAGTACTCAGCACCAACAAAGTTACTTCATCGCATTATACCCACAAAGCCAGCTCTGGCACTACCAATCATCAGTGCATTTTGAAAGGCCCTCTAGCAGTGAATTATGGATCACACACCACCTTCCTCGGCAGCTTGTTGAACCAGAGTCATTTATTCAGTTGGTATTGAGAGTCTGGGGGCATGACAGTACATCTGACCCCTTTTGGGTAAAATTTGATCTGGCATTTCATTTCACAGGCTCAGCCACCAGTCTGTCAAATCTTCATTTTGCTGGTGCCCACTAGAACTGCTGACGCTTGTCTCTAACTCCTGGTGCTTTCATCTTTCAGCGGCAATAAACATGTCACACTGCTGAGGTGAAACACAATCTGGAATTAAATTTACTGCATATAAAATATGGTGCCCTCTTTATTGGTTCAAATACTTGTCACTCATAATTTATTTGAAAGTGTATGGCATTCATGAGGCGAGAGTGCTGCTGGAAGTGGAGGTGGGGGGAGCTGCAGAACTCCAAACCACAGCAGTTTGAAAGAGCTCTTCTTCTCCTTTAACATCCATTTCCCCATCCCTTGGCAGTCCTGACTGATATAAACACATCAAATATGATATCAATGCCTCAGCCAATAAGCAGTATGTATCTCAGTAAAAACAAGCTTGAGTACATTTGGCTGTGCAGCTGCACGTTAGCTGCAAAGTGGCTGAAGGAAGATAACCAGTATTGCTCTCAGATGAACAAGTGTGTAGATGTTTATACATGTGTGTCTGGGGAAGGGAAGGGTGGGAAGGATGGGAAGAAGCCAGATTTAGCCCTAGTCCATTTCAAACTTGCTCGCCATGCCTTTCCTTCTGGCACTCAACTTTTTCATTATTTATTCCAAATACTGTCGATCAGCTTTAACTAATACAGTTCTTGTATGAAGCACCTCTCTAATCTCTTCAAACACAGATGTGGAAGCGCGGCTTAGAGCATGGAGGCCAACAAAAGCACTTTGCCTGTACCAGTGATTAGCTTTGATTGACATAGTACACTTCTGCTTTCACAGGCATACTTTAACACCCATAAATGATTGTTTTAAAATGAGAAGCACTGGGTAGTGCAGCTCTGGCTTTAGTAAATATGCAGTACAAATGTAGTAGCAGATAACTGAGAGAATACAAAACACTTCATGTTCTTTTCTGGCTTTTCTTCGCCTTTTTCAGATTTATTTTTTTTTTAATCCAGCATATATTCCTAATTGTCAAGGAAAAATGATGACAATATGTATTCTGCTTAAACCTGGACTTTTGGTCCTGTTCTATGTGTGCTTTATAGTTTTTGTGATAAGAGGCAGTGGGAGCAGTAGTCTGGTTTTGAAAAAATAATCTAATGCAGAACTTGAGGGGTTTTCCCTGTTGTAACACAGAACTTTGCTTGAAATAAGGAAGGATTAGAAAGAGGCAGGCAGTTTCAGGATGTGTAAAGACATCCAGACTACAAAGCACAGGGTGCCAGCAAAAGAATGCCAAATATGTGCAGCAAAAAGCATTTGCAGATACACGTTCTGTAGCTAATTGCTTAATTGCTAATTTTTTCTGGAATCCACTTGATGTGTTTATGAATACAGCCATGTGATGCCTGAATACACACTCAAAAATTACATTCTAAATTAGAGATAGTATCCAAAAAACTAAAATAACCTCCACGTCCACCCACCAAGCATTCATAGACCCTTACCAATCAATACAACCTACTCTTTCTTTCCCTCTTGAAGAAAAGCCAGGCTTTGCTCTATGACCTATCAACCAGCCAGCCTACGTTCTGGTGGGACAGCTTGGGAAGCAAGTTACAGTTTTCATCCCCTTTTGCTAATCTCAGCCTGCTGGTCACACATGAAGGGAGAGGTGTTTTTCTTGCGTATCAAGGAACCAAACCATTTAAAAGCACACAAATTTGAACCAGCGTATAACACTACACTTGAAAATGTACTGGAAGCGAGGGCAGACAATGGGGCACAGATGTAATGAGATCCTGGTGAGAAACACCCATTAACAAGTGAATAGCCACTCTATGAAACAGGTGAAATTTCCAAGCAATCCTAAAATGCAGATTTGTGTAATGTGTGTTACCAGTAATCAGTAACCCAATAAGGGAGATACTGTTGACAGATTGGACTCCTAAGTACTTCTGCATTTAGACTATGGTATAAAGACCTGAATGCACATTTTATTTACGTGGTTTCTTAAAATGATGGGATAGACAGGCTGATGTGACAGACATTGGAGTAGGAGCTAGTGTCAAACCCAGTTGTAAGACTTCTAGTCTGATCTGTAAGAGCAAACAGGGCACTACGTGTAAATGCTGACACTATACATAGCCACAGTGAAGTAAAAGCAAAATAGAAAGATACCTGATTGCAGTACCTCTGAATTCCAAGCCATATCCAGGATTTCTTTTATCCTCATGAAGAAGAAATTTCAAGTAATGTACACAAGCTGGGCAGTCATATATTTGCTTTAATAATTTTATGAGTCTTTAAATGTTTTACATATAAATGTGTCAATTGATAAACTGGTATCTTTGGTAATAAAATCCACAGAGCTTACTAAATTGACACAATTAGCTGAGTGATAAAGTCTGTGTTCCAAGTTTCCATCTCCATACGGGTTTGTGTGCATATGTGTCAATGCAGTGCGTACATTCCAGCACTTTTGCATGTATATGCACATATGTATCATGACATGAGAGAAAAAAATCAGACAAGTAACTTCTGCTGAATCCAGAGGTTTTAAACTCATTGAGCAAAGGCTAAATAAATGCTGGTAGTGGGAATGTCTCATTCCCTTCTTTGTTGAACAGCTCCATGGCACTTTTATGTTTTTTTAAATATGCAGTATTGCACACCAGGAGAAAAGATAAGATGTAACTAAACTAGCATAGATGCTGGCTATTCATGGTCTAGTTAAATAGTTTTCTTGGGAATGATCTACACTTACACAAGGACCTAGGTAGGTTTTATGCAGATTTACATTCAGTTTTCTTGTATTGCAAACATAGTCAACACAATTCAACAAAAATGCAAACAGGACCAAGCATCCACCCTGCAGAAAACAAACATGAATTCTGCTCTTGCAAGATTCACAGGACAAAAATCACTATGGCACATTTTGCAAGAATAAATATCAACCTTTTTTCATTTGAAAATGTTTCTGTTCATTCTTTAGCCTTCCTGTCAGACTCCAAGGATACTCTGGACTTGCTGCACTTTGCGCTTTGTCCAGAAGCTGTTTGGTTACCCATGCCCCTCAGAAAGTGAAGTCTTCTCCATGAAAACTACATACAATTTGACCGGGGAGAGAACAGAGGCCTGAACAGCTCTTTCCTGAACAAAGGATTTCTTAAGTGGAAGAAATTCTCTTCGTCTCGCCTGAGTGGCTGGGCTGACATCCGGGGAAAAAGAAAATCCTATTCCCATTGTACGCTGCTGATGGAGAGCCTTGTGCAGTCTTAATTGTTCTCTGTCTGTCTGCTATCTGACACCTTATACAGAATGGTACATTTCAAGTCCTCTTCCAATTTTTGTCTTCTGACAGGGATCAAAAATGCCTTTTCATATATGCTCTTCCACATTTAAAACCCATGGCAACCCATTTTTCAGGAAAATCAGCAAGGTCCCTTCCTCAAAATCTCATGCAGAGGCCCACAGCTCTGACTGTCTCCCAGTCAGATTCAGAATCATTTCCCCTTGGGTCAGTGCTTTGTGTTGTCCATGAGTGGCAAGAGTCCTTGGGTGGGTTTTCTTCAGTCATTTCTTTCTCTTGTCTTCACTGCAGCCCATCCATTTTTCTCCAGCTTTTTCTTTCATCTGTGCTTGCACTCTTTACTTTCTCCTTTCTCTTCCCAGTTCACGGTCTCCAACTTGTAATTTCCCCTTTTGCACATGCTTTTTATTCTTGTCCAGTGCCTTCTCCTCTCCCTCCTTTTTCTTCTGCACCTTTGTTTGCTTCCTGTTCTTCTGCCCTTCTTCCTGCAGCAGATTATTAAAAGCTGTGAAGCCTGCAGCCATGAGCTCTGCCTGATGAGGCAACTTGAAATGATAGCTGATATACTTTTTTAAACAAAGCCAATCCTCAGCTTTACTTTCTGCGAAGTTAACATAAATTGGATATATTCACCATCACTTCCTACTTATGGGCCAGGGTATGTTTTCAGGAGCTTAATGTTATTCACTTGGCTTTAACATTTTGGTCATTGTCTCTACTGCATGAAGACATTATAGATATGAAGTTTTATAAGTGGGGCTTTTTTTCCTTCATCTCGAATCTGTATGCTGTCTAACCAATGCTAGTTTACATCAGCAATCCACGTCAATCTTCAGGAAATAGTAGAGGGAACTTCTACATTGCACATGCTTCATTCTCAAGCACACAGATCTCTTAAAGCCCTGTCCCAGCTAGGTCAAAAATGTAACCCTAGCAGTAGGTTGCAAGCAAATCCTTACTCTCAGTCACTGTGACTTTCTCCAGTTGTCCTGCATGACAGGACTCTATGCCATAAAATGTCCTACACTTGGCCTCCCTGAGTTTTAGGAAAGCCATGTGAAAGGATTCAATTCCTGTGGTGCAAAACAAAAAATGTTATAATCTACAGTGTAAATTGAGAGAAAGATGAATACCGCCTTGTGAAGGTTTGAGCTCTTTCAAGTTTTAGATTTGCTAAAAATTCTGTCATGTCAGATATCATCTATTTCATCCTCTTTCCCAAACTTTTGCACCTTTTTGAGGCTTGGGCTTGATTCCTGCAGTCCTCCAGGAGAGGCAATCATCACGTTTCTGTTTCCTTTATTAGCATTTGTCTTAACGCCACTAGCACATGTCTAGTTCTCTCTCATTTTTTTCAGATTCCCAGATGTCTATATTTGGCTCCAGCAATCTGTGTTTCAGAGTGTTTGTCATGTGTCAAGTTAAGATTATAACTTGGACCATCTAGAACTGAAGAATTTGGACACAACGTTCACAAAGGAGGACAGGATACTCTTTTCCCAGAAGGAAAATAGCTCCTGGCACATCCTCTACCCCATCAGTTCCCATCTTCCCTACAAATAGGCCGGTAGAAAGACTCTGCTGGGGTGACAGTGAAAGGAGATACACTGGCATCACACTCATATTTAATGTTTCAGCCAGTTCTGACTTAGACACTCTGGGAAAAGATTTTAGTCTAGACAGATCTGTCAAATCTATCTATTATACCTCATCAGCACTCTGCTGTCGGTATGAAATACAGAGTGCAAGGCAGATCAGAAGAAGAACTGTTGACTAAGCAGTGTCAGACATTCATGAGTAGTCTTCGTTGAACATGGACTAGGTAATGTATCTAGGCATTCTCTATGCTTTTTGAGGGGTTTAGCATTATTTAATGTAAACCTCAGCACTAAAAGAACACATTCATCTTCTTTTAACAAATACCTGGTAAATACCTTTTAACAAATACCTGGCATTTTACAAAATTCTAGATCTATTTGGTCTCATAACACCCTCATGGATCATATCAGAATATCAGAATGTGCAGAACAGCACTGCAGATACAAAGCCATGTGGATACTTTTACTCATGTTACCTTCAATCTAGTTTGCACATGTTGTAGTAGTATTCAAGACATGGTAGAGCACACTTCCTTACAAACTAACAACATAAGATCACACTGAAGGTCTGTGGTTTCCTACAGCACATGTTGGAGTGTGTGCCATACTAGAATATAGGCAAACCTACCTTCACTTGAATTACTATTAATTGCCCGGATTAAATCTAGCCAGATTAAGTTTATGCTACTCAACCATGAATCACAGAATCACAGAATCGTAATGGTTGGAAAGGACCTCCAGGGCCATCAAGTCCAACCTTCTCCTAGCATCACTCTAACCACTACACCACTACACCATATCCTCTCTAACCACTACACCATATCCTCAAGCACTGCATCTATTCGTTCTTTAAACACCTCCAGGGATGGTGACTCCACCACCTCCCTGGGCAGTCCATTCCAGTGCCTAACTACCCTCTCAGTGAAGAATTTCTTCCTAATATCTAATCTAAACCTCCCCTGATGCAACTTGAGGCCATTTCCCCTCGTCCTATCATTACTAATTTGAGAGAAGAGACCAACACCAGCCTCGCTACAACCTCCTTACTTAACCTCACATTACTTAACTGTAGTGGCTCTTTAGCAATACATAGGAGACTAAACATTTATATTGTCTATAAGCATATGTGCCTGTAGGCATGTGTATATTTATGCATATACACCTACAAGTCTGCATATATATGTGTGTCTGCATGCATATATATACATCACAGCAAGAATTCAAGGCACTTTGCCCCAAAGAAAAGTACTACTGTTTGTGTTGAATCAGTTACAGGTGTGATTTAAAAGCATGGTTTATTTTTATATTCACCTCAGCCTGGATTTTAGCTTTTATCGTGGACTTCCTCCATAGAGGAATGAGATGGATGTAGTAAAAAAAGATCGATTTCAAAATTGTTGCTTTGCCTACAGTATTCTTATAGCATTTGTGGACATTGATCAAATCTTAAGGTTCTATTAAAAAAATGCCATCAATTTTTTATTTTTTCAGAAAAGGAAATAAATCTTTAAAGGAGATGATCACTTAATTAATCACAGGAAAAAAGTGAGACTAACGCCTATGAGATTAGTGGTTAAGAGAGAACAGAATGGAGGACTGGATAGTTTCAAACAGTGCTAGGCAAGTTTTGCCTCACTGCAGACTGGTAGCAATGGAGAGTCTGTGGGGCAGAACCTGACTCATTCCAGGCCATGTTTTCCCTGAATTAGCTGCCATCCTGTTGACTCCAACCTATAGCTTCTGGCAAAACCAGTGATGAAAGCATTCTGCTGGAGAAGCTGGCAGCTCATGGCATAGACAGGAGGACTCTTCGCTGGGTTAAAAACTGGCTGGCTGGCTGAGCCCAGAGGGTGGTAGTGAACGGAGTGAAATCCAGTTGGCGACCGGTCACAAGCGGTGTCCCTCAGGGCTCAGTTTTGGGACCTGTCTTGTTTAATATCTTCATCAATGACCTGGATGAGGGAATTGAATGCACCCTCAGTAAATTTGCAGATGACATAAAATTAAGCACAAGTGTCAATCTGCTTGAGGGTAGGAAGGCTCTGCAGCGGGATCTGGACAGGCTGGAGCAATGGGCTGAGGTCAATTGTATGAGGTTTAACAAAGCCAAGTGCCGGGTCATGCACTTCGGTCACAACAACCCCCAGCAACGCTACAGGCTTGGGGAGGAGTGGCTGGAGAGCTGCCTGGCAGAAAAGGATCTGGGGGTGCTGGTGGACAGCCGGCTGAACATGAGCCAGCAGTGTGCCCAGGTGGCCAAGAAGGCCAACGGCATCCTGGCCTGTATCAGAAACGGTGTGACCAGCAGGAGTAGGGAGGTGATTGTGCCCCTGTACTCGGCACTCGTGAGACCGCACCTTGAGTACTGTGTCCAGTTTTGGTCACCACAGTACAAGAAGGACATTGAGGTGCTGGAGCGGGTACAGAGAAGGGCAACAAGGCTGGTGAAAGGGCTGGAGAGCATGCCCTATGAAGAGCGGTTGAGGGAACTGGGTTTGTTTAGTCTGGAGAAGAGGAGACTGAGAGGAGACCTCATTGCCCTCTACAACTACCTAAAAGGAGGTTGTAGCGAGGCTGGTGTTGGTCTCTTCTCTCAAATTAGTAATGATAGGACGAGGGGAAATGGCCTCAAGTTGCGTCAGGGGAGGTTTAGATTAGATATTAGGAAGAAATTCTTCACTGAGAGGGTAGTTAGGCACTGGAATAGACTGCCCAGAGAGGTGGTGGAGTCACCATCCCTGGAGGTGTTTAAAGAACGAATAGATGCAGTGCTTGAGGATATGGTGTAGTGGTTAGAGAGGATATGGTGTAGTGGTATAGTGGTTATGTAGTTATGTAGTGGTTATGTAGTGGTGATGCTAGGAGAAGGTTGGACTTGATGACCCTGGAGGTCCTTTCCAACCCTAACGATTCTGTGATTCTGTGATTCTGTGAAAGACAGTGTAGGAAAAACACTCAGCATTTACATAGTGCCTAGCCAGTACATACCCCAAACTGGAGTAAGCAACTTAAAGCTGAGCCTTGAAGTTGGTCTGTGTTTTGCAGGGAAGGGAGTAGCTGGGCACCTAGTAATCTTAGTGAATTGCAATGACAGTCACAAATGTGGCCTCCATTCCAATCACTGCCTCACAACAGGCCCAGCCAAGTTTGCCTGCTTACAGATCTAATGCAATATAATTTAGTGTTCATCAATAAAACGAATTGCTTTTCAGACAGGTTGTTATGATGTGCAGGTAGGTAAGTTACCAACTATCAGAAAAACCCCTCTGTTGCAGGTGTTTGTAGTAGTTGTCATCTCCTTCAGCAGAAGTCTGGTCTTACTTAAAAAGGTGAATCTGCTCTTCCTTCTCTTTGTATGATCCTTTTGCTTTATCAGGAATGAAAGCCCAAGGCAGAGCAGGAATTACATTGCTGGTAATATCAATGAGACTGCTTTCTTAACATGTTTTCTAGGGAATGTTTGTCAATAAAAATTATTCTAAGGACAGAAAAAGTTCACAAGGACCTTCTTACCATTGGAAATCTTCCAACCCACATTCCTGGCTGGGAGGAGGTGTGCCTCCATAGCAGTCCTGTGGGGCCAGTTCATGCTGCTCCACAGTCACTGCCTGTCTCCAAGTAGTGGCGACCCTAGTTGTAGGTTCCTCTGCAGAAGCACTGGGACGTGCTGGTGCCACCTTCACTTCTCCCAGTCCATAAATGCTCTGACACCCATTAGTCATCCCTCTGTTGTGATCTGTCACCAGCAACAAGGACTAGAGCTCTGTCTGGCAAAGGATGGAAAGTACAGCAGGGTTTTCACTAGAGGACTGTCAACTTATTTAGAGGCTGTGTATTAGTTAATATAATTAAGGCATTGATGCTGTAAATTACATAGTATAGAAGACATTTTGTTGGCATAAGATCTGCACAGCATTTTCCATACACTTGCTTATGAAGCATGAAAAATGAACAAAATGTACAAATTAGAAGTCAAGATGCTAAGAGCTGCTGAAGGGCTTTACCAGTAGTATTATTTCTGTTCTGAGGAACTTTCAGGACATTATCATAATGGATAGTTATGAACTTTTCTTCCTTCCTTTCCTTCTCCTTTTTTTAAATGATAGCTGCCAAATTTCATAAATCCTATAATGTTCTGCGCTGTAATTAGTTTGGAAGCCTGTAATTGTTTAAGTTTAAGCCAGCAGATAAAGGCTGCCAAACCACTTGAGCAGAAAAGTTGTATTAATGGCTTCATATTTTCACTTGCTGATTTATTTAATCTCTTCCGATCAAATTGTGATTCTCAAACAAACCCAAGAAAAACTCAGCAGTTGTTTTTTACTGTGAGGAGGAAATGGGCAGAATGGACACACATATACACAAACACACAGAGACAAAAGGACCTTTGTGGCAGAAAGGATGCATCGACAGTCGTGAAGGTCAGTCATGATTCAAAGGAAAATATGCTGTGGGAAGAGTTATATTCAGTAATGACAGCTAAAATTATACAGCATTTGGTTACAACTAAAAGCCTTCTCATTGTGTAGCATCCTGGAACACCTTTCTCACTGTTAAATGAAGAGTAGTAGAGTAGTTCTAGCTACTAGGAGTACAGTCAGCTGCACTGTTTGCAATTTTATACCATTACCATGTCTCCCCTCATATACATCTTGTTCCTACACTTTAGCAGCTGAAGTAGCAGGAGTTTAGCACTGGATGTGAGAAAAGATGAGAAGTGTATTGAAAAAATGATATATGTCTTTGTTGGCATTATTTATAAGGGTTAGAGAAAAGGTCCTTTTAAAAAACAATTAAAACAAAAATATTGCAGGGTTCACATGTCATTAACAGCCTGTGTGTTGGTGTATGCCATTTATATAATGCTGTCATTCAGATATTCTGTCATCTCCTTGTGTAAGATACTTTTACAGTAAGCATAAACAGAGAACAGCTCAAACCCATGATATAGGAAGCAATCTATCTAGCCACTATTACTTCATCTTCGAGTCAACACTGAATTCTATACATAAACTCAGCTCAAATGTATCTATTGAGAAGTAATTTTACTAGTTTTAGAGTAAACGCATTCAACTTTTACAGCCAGTATTATGGTTTGGTCTTACACTTTATACCATAGCTCCCTGAATGAAGTTATTTTGCTTCCAGTGGAACTTAAGCACATGGAATATGGGAGCCATCTCATTAATATTAGATTACTTTCTGTGCTTTAATTCAGCACATTCTCAAATTCCTAGATGGATCAAGGCTTCTATGAGGAGAAAATTATACTAAAGGTTTGACATCAATAACTCACAAGGAGATGGTGCTGCCTTTATTGCAGCCAGCAACAATTATAGTCTCTTTGAATTCACTTTTTGGGTGTGGTAAATGACAATCACTGAAGGAAACATGGTCCTGGATTTGCCACCAAAGCCAAAGGAATGTTTTCTTTTAATGACAGTTCACGAGGTTTTAACACTTGTTATTATTCTGGGTTGGAGTGAAAGCAAAATCTTTCTAAAATTTTCATGTGAAGAGAATTGTGTTCTATGATCTCCAATGTAACAACTTACATAAGCATAGGCTTTTAATTTTAATGCTCAAATGCTTTATGGATATGGTTTTCTGAATCCAAGCCAAAGTAGCCAGATTAAATTTACTGTGGTTTTTAGGGTTTGTGTTTAAATTGAGAAATTTATTGTGATTTTGAGGGTTTGTGTTTTAAATTGAACCATTGCTCCGAACCTGGTGAGTAGGCAAACACTAGTAAATCTGGAAAATAAACATGGTCCACAATACTTTTCTGACAGTTATTTGTTTCATAAAATAATATTCAGGTGTTGTATTAAAATAATAGTAGTATATGTTATTAACTCACCAGTAGTAACTGTTGATTATCATATATGTAAGCTTTAATAGATACATTCAATAGGAACAAAAGGAAAAAAATTCAAAGGCACTTGCATGTGTAAATGAGTTACAAATCCTGTTTGAAAAAAAAATCTGAAGGGAAATTTAATTTTTTATAAAAACTGAAGGACAACAGAGGTATTATTTCAGATTTCTGATGTACTAGACTTTCTTTCAGACATTAATTTTCCATTGGAAAATATTTTCACAAGTATTTTTCTCTCTACCCATCTGACTTTTATAATTTATATTTATAATTATTATATTTAATAGAATTAACAAACACCACTGCTTTGATAAAATGTGATTTCCTCTTCTAAATTCCTAAAATACATCTTTTCATCTATAGAAAGCACTTTGATATTAACATCTTTAGCACAGTTCCTTATTGTACCTCTTGATAGGTAGAAATATGAAAGTATCTTATTTTAGTGACTCATCTTAAGACATCTACGTTGTTAAAGTCCTACCAAAGGGCTGTTTTGAAGACTGATACAGAGACCTTGTACAAGGCCTTCTACCTCAGTAGAATCTTACCCTTTATAAAAATAGATACATAATGCTGGATTTCACACATACAATCAGATAGAGCTTGGCCAACTATATCATCCAGCTGACAGGAAGCAAAGTATTAAGTACATACTACACAACACTTAATTTGCTTAACAGCAATTTGTTTAAGTTAATTAGCAGCAGGTAGAAGGCACATAGTTCCTCTAGCCTGGATCCCTACAAAAGGAGAACCCTGTATAAAAAGGATACAAAGCCTAGACCTCTGATGTGAGAATGTCATAATTATGATTTAATGACATGCTCTGAGGTTTGTCTGATATTTTGAGGTTCTCCATTCAAGGAAAAAGTTTTCATTAACGACAAAATTAATTAGATGGCATGTGTAAACAAAACACTCCATCTGTGATTATGCGTAGGTGAGACTTTGTTATTTTACTTGAACAATTAAAGCTTCTCCATATGATGCTCCTCTTAACCTTGTTGGGTTTTTTTTAGTACATTTTGTACCAAGTAATTTGAAGAAAACAAATTAAAGCAGAGGATTTATGAGAAAGCCTCACAAAATCCCAGAGATTATTTTTTCCTTTGCAAACTCAGGTAGTATTCAAAAAAAAGAGAGGTGGGGGAAGCAAAAAAGAGAGTACAACATCTAAATTCTAGAAAAAAATTAATTACTAAGATCTTCAAAGCCACAGAGGAGACGTATGCCTGTAATCAGATTCTGGGAAACAAGCCTCTGAAAACTTTCGCATTTTAACTTCCAGCTCACTACCATTTCATGTTCAGTTTGCGATGAAGTGTGAGTCTTATAAAACAAACAAATAAACAAAATTAGTTACAAAATTTCCACTTGTCCATGCAACTGAAAAATCCCCCGTGTTCAAAACAGTGAAGCGAGCTGCCTTCCAAACTATTCAGAAATGAGGTAATGGCTTTGCGATTTCATTCCTTTGGTTGGAGCAAAGAATAGAAGCTGGGAAAAGAGAGTCTCAAAAAGTGTGCTCTTTATCCCCTCCCCATTGGCTGCCTTCTGCAGCTTTCAGCCCCAGGAATGCAAGGGATGATGTAGTGCAGCCGGTATGTACAGAAGCACTTGCAAACCCATTGTACTTAATGAGACTTGGAAACCAGTCAGGACCAGGGCACTTCTTCTTGTGATGCTTTTCATCAAGGCTACAAAGAGGGGCAGTGGAGAGGCGTGAAATGTTACATAGTTTTTGTAAATATTTAGGACAGGATTTTTAAAAACTAGCCGGCTGATTTCCAAACATCCTCATCTCCCCAGAAGCTCCTGTTGAAGATCCTGTTGCCTTCAAAGATCATCTGCACCCAGTCTCAGATCTCAGCCTCAGGAAGTGCTACTGCAACACCAGACCAGCAGACAAGCAGTCAAATAGGAGGAGATGCAGAGCAAAACTCCTTTCCATACAGAAGGAAAGTTAGAGGAATAGTATGCTCTTTTGAAAGGTTTGGATTTTATTTTGTGGTTTACACCCAGCTTCCTGTGCTTTTCAACTCTACAAGCATTTTAATATTCCTGACTTCACAGTTCTTCACAGAGCACTGCAAACAAAATATTTAGCTTTAGGTTATACCAAAATCCTCTTATCTGGAGAAAAATGGGTCAGAGGGCTTGTGTCCAGCCTTTGCGAAAGTGTGAAGTGGCCCGAGCTAAGCCCAAGGCGAAATAGACTTAGCGCAGCCACATGAGAAGTACCTGAGCTGCCCACATAGTGGTCAGTCAACATTGTCCAAGATTATAACTCCAAGGTCCACCAGAGAGATAATTCAGGCTTCAGGTGTGCTGTGTTTCATTTAGTAAAGGGCACATTCATACCACTGTGTATGTGGACGTGTTTGTAAATATATGCATCTATAATTTATTAAGCCATCTATTTAAGATTCTTGTCTTTTCTCAAGATGCTTTTGAGACTTGATTCCTTATTTTGCAGACCAAATGTTAACATTTGATTTAATTTATTAACTCAATTAAACGAGGAATGTTCCACATTAGAAAGCATAATGTCGAAATTAATCCCCCAAAAATGCGGTGATGCTTTAACTAATATCCTGTGACCTCTTGCTACTTTCTGACACTCTTCTGATGAGGTTAGCATAAATAATCAGATCAGAGGTTTCCCTGCGAGCTCTCTCTAAAGGATATCAGAAGTCTCCTCAGAGTGGGTGCACCTGTCCCTCTCTTGGTCAGAGAATGCAGAATGCACTCCCCATCTTCTCCAGCCCTCTTTCCCTCCTTCCCTCCCTTCCTCCATCCCTTGCAGTTGTTCTTTAACAGAATAAGGTCACAAACCTAGCTGTGGTGACCTTCAGAAAAATACTCTGTTTGCTGACATTGATCCCAGACAGAAGCAGGATGTGGACACTGGAAGACTGCTTAAGCAGGTTGGTAGATGGCCCCTATAAGGACAAGTACCTGGAGACAGAAATCCAATCCACAACCTAAAAATACCTCTTTGATAATAGTCACTATCCTGAAAAAAAAAAAAAAAAAAAAAATTGCTAACTTTTAACAAGCAAGACAAGTGGTTATTCCTTTGTCAAGACTTGCCAAGTGTAGTCCAACTTTGTACCAGCCAAAGCAACAGCATTGAACCTAGCTCACACGTGGATAGACTGCTACAGAATCCAATCAAGGCAGTACAACCTGTCACTGACATCTCACCAACATACTGTCTGCCCTGCTCCTCACCTACCAACTAGAAGTAGGATCTTTGTCACCAAGCTGATAAATAGTCTTCCAGCCCAAGCTCTCCTTGTAGGTAGGCTGTTCCAATTCCAACTGAACAGGAAACAAACTCATTAAAGGCAATGCATGCAACAGATTTTCTCATAACCACTGCAATTTGCAATCTAGAAAGAAACCAGAGGCAATTTTTGCTGTGCAAAAAGAAAGAGTTAACCTATTCACAGAGTAGCACAAAATTCTTGAACACTGAAGGTGTGGACACCATGCCAATTGTCGCGGTCGGGCGCGCAGAGGTCTGTAAACTGCCCTGTAAGGAACAATAAAATACAGACATGCTGCAGGAAAGGTTTCTTTATATAATTTTAAGAACTCATGGAGGCCTGGCTGTATTCTCATTTCTTTCCCCATTCTGTTATTCCATAGACATCTTCTATTAGCTACTATTGGAGTAAAAATATTGAATTGAAATGATCATTGTTTCATTCTTAAATTATTATGGAATTCACCACTCAAAAAGTATTATTTAGTTCATAATTTGTGATTATTATTAATACCAGGTTTGCAATTTCTCAGAGAAAGAATTTGCATGCCTTGATTCACTCAAGATGAAAGTAAAAATGTCATATTCCATTGCACATTCTAACAGCAATGATAGAACCATATATACTCTTGTATATACAGTGTATATACATATACAACATATATGCTATGTATACCAGCACTCTTAAATAATAGCTGTATTTTCTCTCACATAATCCCCCTATATGAGATAGCTTTTTATGAGTCTTTAAATACTACTCTCTCCCCACACACTGCTCCACTCAGAAGGAACAAAGTCTATGCACTATTGTCCTTCAATATGAAAAAAAATAAATAGTAAATTATTTCCCAAATTATTACCCTACTGGATCTTCCCTACTGTCAGTGTGAGTGACTTGGAGATGTTTAAGGAGGAGCCACTGTTCCGTTGCAGTATGAGTCCCAAATGTTAAATGACTTGGTCCTGAGAAACACAGGAGAAGCTCCCATCAGCTTTTAGTGTGCATGTTCCTGGGTAGCTTGGGCCTAGCATGTAGGTTTGCACTTAACCCTACTAGACTATGTTTGCATGATAGATACTTATGAAGCTTAAAGCATCTTTCCATTATCATGTCTATGTTCTGATTAGTCTTTGACAGAATCACCTCTTTTGTTGAAGAATGGTCTCAAAATTTCAGAAATTAAATCCTTCTGACACAAATCTCTCGCCTTGCTTATTATTAAGCTTTCTTTTTTTCTAGTTGCCAGCAGTGACTACAAGTCTCATTGAGTTTCTACCTTTCCCTTGTTTTCCTTGAGAACAATTTACTGGATTTCAGCCCCAGTGAAAAGAAACACCCATTTAACAAATGCACCATATTCTATAGTCCAATCAATACCAACCCTCTTTACTGATCATCTGGCTTAATTCAGAAGAAAAGATGTCATGCTTCACATAAATCACTTTTTTTACTCAAAAGAATCCCTTATTGAATAAACTGTAGTGTCATTTCAGTCAACAAAAATAGAGCACAATGATCCTAGGCACCTCTTGCTAGTTTGCATTATTTATCCACCTGTAAAATGATGTGATTCTGATGCAAATTAAATACATTTTTAACTTACATTTTCTCTTTTAATAGAAAATTACTACAGAAGGCTAGAAATGTCCCAATTTATGTAAGTGGACTTTCAATTACTGTAATCCCACAAGCACTGTACATGCATATATATGCCCATGTTCATGCACAGTTCTAGTAAAATTGAACCCCTTAGGTGATGCTTCACTTTGTTCTTGTTGGCACTGCCGTCCAGGTGCTTTGAGTAAACAAGCAGACAGAGTCCTTCTCCAATGGTAATTCAAAACTCTTCACTCTCAGCTTTTAGTTTGGATCCAGGTGGGAAACATGACACATTGCAAAATCACACTGAGCTGGATTTATGGCATAATGTAATAGATGATTCACCAATACTTTTTCTCATGCCAGACTGAGACAACAGACCTTAAATCAGCAATCAATGTCAGGTTTGGAACTGTATAGTCTGTCTTTAAAAATAACAGAAACAAAACCTAATCTCTACAGGACATTTTTTTTCAGTTGTGGAGAAACAGGAAGTACCATAATACTAACACTAACACGAAAACTTTAATTTCCACATTTATGTAAATTATCTACTGTAGCTTCATGAATGTAAATACATGAAGTTCTCATTAACTCCCACATGCAGTACAAAATATGGACGAACAGGAAAAAAACCTACCATACTTCATTTTCAGGAATCATGGGAAAAAGTATGTTTTGCATGACAACTATAACTGCTAAGTTGTAAGCTACATACACATTCAGGGCACTCAGTGCATCTCCTTTTAAGCAACTGCGTACTTGAGTTTGCCAATAATATGTTCTGAATTCTTCTACAGATACTGGAAGCGTGTGTGTGTGCATGTATGTGTGCTGTCATAACCTATCTGCCCAAGCATGGACTGTCTTGAAAGATTAAGTGCACCTATTTTGAACTGGAGGCTGCATGCCATAATTTTTAGCTAACTCGTTTCCTTCTTAGTGAAAACAGAAATAAAAATATATTGTGCACACTTCATTGCTAGAACCTTTGACCTCAGCTGCCTGTCTAGCTGAGACTGTGATGAATGCTTTGTGTCTCTTCATTTTTAATTGCTCATAAATTGTTATCCCATGAAACACAAAACTAGCCTTGTCCTCATTTTAGTAGGGGTTGGAGGTCAGCCTAACAGTAATACAATTAAGGAGTGTCTTTGTGTGGGGGTGTGGGAGTGAGGAGGGCAGGAGGGTTACAGAAGGTTGTGGTAGTGAAAGATGTATTCCCTTCCAAGGAAATACAAAGCAAATTCCACACTTTCAAACAAAAGTCTTTAATGCTTGACAGTGTTGAGAAAAGCTCCTGGGAGGGCATTTAGAAGGGCAATAAAGTAGACATGATTTTCCATATCTGTATAATCATTCTTAAACATACATGTACACGTGGCTGTATATGATAGCACTGATCTTCTCTTTGCAATGGCAAACTTAAATCCTATGGGTCAAATATTACCCAGGCATGCATGTTCCGACTTGCTGATTTCAGAAGAAATGATAGCCTACCTTTGACTCCTTTATAAAATAATCTAAACCACATCTGCGAAGATAACACTGCAGAGTTACTTTGGTTAATCTTCACTCAGTTGTCACACATTTCCTTCCTGTTCTTGAAAAGCTGGGCTACTCTTAATTCAACTAACATACAGTATGCCAAGACACAACAATATCTTTCACCTTCAAAACGTCTGGTAATAAATAACAATAAAATATTAGCTCACTGACATCAGGGAGCTTAGTGTGCCCAGATATAAACCTCTTGATTTTGGCTGAATAAATATGCAAATAAAGAAAGCTTGCTGAATTTGCTTTTACCTCACATCATACATAATTCTGTTTAACAAAAAACGTTATCAGATGTCGCGGTCGGAGTGCAGATATGTGGGTCTTAATATGTGGGTCAGTTCACCACATCAGGTTTTCAGTAACTAAGCATGCCTTTAGATTCCTACAGACCAAACCATTCTGGTAATACTGGGTTCTTCTTGGGGTTAATTTAGGCAAGTTATTCCAAATCCCATAACCACCCTTTTTCTCTGATTTAGATCTAACAAGAGGCGGTACCCTTAGCAAAGCCACCAAGTTCTCAGAAATCTGCCACAGAGCTTGGAAACAGTCTCCTCCAGCCCATTGCACAGACTAATTTTAACAGCCATTTTAAAAATGCTGATAGCTATGAAGAAGAATGGGATTTAGAACCCACTGTTGAATTCTTCCTGGAGGACAGACAATTCCACCACTTAGTCATAGTACAATGGATGCTATCAGCTCATACAGATTCCAGAGGTCCAGATAGCAGAATGGGAACTTTTAGTCCCAGTACATGACACACTGCTGAATTCAGCAGCTCAAGAGTCTGCGCCTTCTTATCTGCATGCTCATCAGTGACCTGTTACCATACTTCCACAAGAAGTCCTACAGCTTCATCAGATACTGCATAGCAAGAGATGCAACAAGTTACTAAGCGGGGCTACTAGGGTCCCAAGATACAAATTTGAATTGGACTTCCAAAGTGTTCAGAAGCTTTCCTTCAGATCTATGTTCGGTTTATTTTTTTCTAAACCGGAATGTGTTATCTGTCAATTACTAACATTTTATCATTTTACTTCATAGAATATAAATTACTTTCCCATGAACACTAATGAAGTGCTACTAGGAAGGAGAACAGAAACTATTGCAGAATATTGTTCTTCCTCTAATGAAGGATTTCTGCTTGCTTTAGCTGTGCTAGTAGTTGAAATTGCATATGTTTGCTAATGGTCCCACTAAGATTAAATTATATCTCAGGCCTTCTGTAAACTGAATTCTTGCCTTATCTTTAGCAGATAAAATGCATATTAGCATTTGCATGATTTGGGATGGAAAAAAAATGTATTTCCCTGATATATAGGGTCTATCAA
Source organism: Eurystomus gularis (assembly GCA_013400335.1). NCBI lineage: Eukaryota > Metazoa > Chordata > Aves > Coraciiformes > Coraciidae > Eurystomus > Eurystomus gularis. The sequence continues at coordinate 164,014 of VZZY01022166.1, read as the reverse complement.
ATTATACTCCAATGTTTATAATGAATTCTGCAAGATTTACTGTTTTACTCAAGAAACTTCGCTCCTTAAGACTAGTGATTCTATGAGATTCCTAGCTTCCTTGTTCAAAAAGTAAAGGCCTGGTACCATCCCTCTGTACCCAGTCTAAGTTGCGATTTAAGAACCAAAGCTCCACTCAAATCACTAATAACAATCTGTACTGCCTACACCCCAGCATTATTCAAAGTCTTCAGGGCTAAAACCCAGTATGTTCTTCCACAATCTGTGGAAAGCTCCCAAGCTGTCTATGGTTAGAGGCAAACTTACTCAGAAACAGTCTCTTCTTGTGGGATAGGAAACTACTTCTAAGAAGGAGGAAATTTAGATCTAGACATTGAATCACTTACATTCTCCCTGCTGGAACTGGCAAGTTTAGTCGTAGTTTAACATAAAAGTTGCTCTTGGGTCTCTTCTCTGTTATAATTTAGTAGTTAAAACACCCAAAGAAGAGAAAACTAGGTGCTAGATCCCCCCACCTCAATGGATATGAACTTAAGGTCCACAAAAATGCCTCAAACATCAGGCCAGGGCTATGCTAGGTGTACACCTCTCTCACTGCAAGCCACACAAATAGGAAGAAGCCCAAGAAGCCTCCTAGGATAGGACTTCTATTGAGGAAAGGTAGTCCTGGGAGTGTCAGTGTTTTATCCATGATGGTGCAATGTTAAACCTATACTTATTTCAAGGGCCAAGGTCTGGAACTCTAGCTATGTATCCTCCCAAATAGGTCAGGATCCTACTTTCCTGCTTTCCGTTCAACTCCGTAAGGGCCTCACACAAACTATTGGTGTCTTTCCTGACTTCTGCTTGAAATCGCCACATCTGGCACATAGGACTCCTCAACTCCTGAGCGAGTCACATCTGTGCATTGCTGCCAGTGCCTCCATTTCTCATAAGAGCACCTTGCTCCATGAGATCCTACCTGCATGAGAGGTTGCACAGCCTGCTTCTCAAACTGAGGGAAGCACAGTGTTGATTTCCTCCACATTCACATTAAAATCAGATTGAAAAGAAAGCTATCTCCCTATAGAAGATGTGGTTTGTGGCTGGATTTTCTGATGCTGCTGATAAAGAGACAAACAGCTTTTTCTCCTTATGAGTCCCTTTCAAGGAGAAAGGATGAGCAGCATAGGCCAGCATGACAAGATGACTGCTACAAACCTTCACCAAACACGTCAGAGAAAAGGAGGGCTGAAGTCTGGCTCTCTCTCAAGTAGAACAGATTGCAGACAAAAGAAGGCCAGTCCTGGATGAGTTGCTGAAAGACAGTTCTCAGGTGTGTTACTTAATGAAGCAGCGACTTGCCCAAACTATTGTCTATGTATTATCCATATATATATATATTTATTTTTTTTTTGTGTGTGTGTGTGTGTGTGTGTCTATTCCTTTGATGCTGGGGAATTCCAACACTTTTCTAAAAAAACACTATGTTTTTGAGAAAATAGCTGTAACTTTAGTGAGCCTAGAACTGTGAATTGTATTTAATTTTCATTTTAAATATATCTGAGTCTCTCATCTTCAGAAACTCATGCCTGAGATATAGTGCATCACACACTTTTAAAACCATTTAGTATTAATTATGTACTACAGGGGTCTTGAATGTATGAGCTATTTTTCTTTAGGGCCATGGATTTTTAACACAGTATGTTTCTCAAAGCAAAGGAGGCAATGAATTGGAGACTTCAAGAAGCCAGTGTTACAGCAAAGATAATGATTCTGCAAATATCTTTTCCAGCATTTGGCAGCTTCTGAAGGCAACCATCCTGGACTACAGCTGTCCCCTTTGAGGTGGCAAAATCACTCTTACAGAGCAGGGAACTCATAGTGGAGAGAAATAGCAGTGTTGGGAAAGCAAGTGGTGTTTGGTCAGAGGGCAAAGACTAGTCTGGCTTTCCAGGGCACCTGGTTCCTCTTCTTGACAGGAGCATGTTGCCACCTTGTTCTTTCTTGCCAGTCTCATGATGAGAACCAGCAGAGCAGTGAAAGCTCTTAAATGTGGTTCATAATGCAGCCTTATCTTTGGCCTTAGCTCCAGAAAGCCCAGATGGGAAATAAGGGTCATTTAGAAACAGAGCACTTCCCACAAACTAGAGAGAAATGTACAATGTACTTACCTACTCATAATTTTCTTTTTCTGAAGTGGATACTGGGTCCTCTGTGACCCATTAGAGCTGGATTATTCTTCCGCTCTAAACAAAGAAGCTATCTGATTATTTTTTTTCCTGCTAGCTTCTCAAACTAGTGCCAACTGCCCAGAATGGGAAGACAAAGTACAAATCCTGATGAATAAACATGCTGCAAGATTAGCCATCTCCAAGCAGGAGATGTTCGCTTTTATCTATTTAATTTATCAAACAAAAAAATGGAAATGAAGATGGTAAAGCAAGATACCAAAATGAGGAAAACGAAGTATTTCTCCCTTAGCTCTCAGCAGGAGTGCTTTCTGAGGGACAAAAGGACGATTAAAGACATGATGCAAATGAGAAAGCGTTCTGGGTGGGGTCTCTCCACTGTAGAAAAAGGAAAATTCCAAGCAGGTAAATACATTTTAGCTTGCTCCCTTGTGAGTATCTGGTGCTTAGTGATGCATCACAGGTGGGACATATTGAACAGTAAAACAAATCTCTACAAGCATAAGAGACATTTAAGATATCAGGAAAATTGAACCCAGAGGAAAGTAAACCTCTGTTAGAGGGTGGCTGTATGTTTTATTGTGTTAGGTTTTGATTTTTTCTTTACTGCCTTCCCATACCATAGGAAGAAAGCTGTTTTTTAAAAAATGAACAAAAAAGTCCTCTAAATATTGCAGAATTCAGAGTTGGTTTAAACAGTACATATGGGAAAGCATAAAAGAACAGGTATGCACACAAGAAGAGAAGCACTGACCTAATGTAGCCTTTTCCATGGCAGTTGCCAAGCAGAATGCTCGTCTTTAAATAAGCAACCTGATGAACTAGTAAACTTTTGAATTTATACATCAGGAAATAGCAGATGTGGCTGTTTGCCACCCCTTCTTAAAGCTGCCCACATAATCCTAAAATTATATCTGATGTTCTTCAATTATTAATTTTTGCATAAACCGAATTTTTAAGTTCCAATCACATCCCAAGTGCTTATGTGTATAAATGACTGATCTTCTGGAAGGAGTCAGAGCACAGGGAAGGAAAGTGTTTGGTTCAGATGACAACTTAAGAATGTTAATACAAACTGAGAATCAGTCAGAGAAGATGCACATTATTATTGGAGAGGGAGAGTGGTCTCACGCATATTAGTTCTCCTAAAGTGCAGTATATAAAGTAATAATTCATTGTAAGTTATTAAAAGGGTTCTGAATAATAGAAAGTTTTAGCAACGTGTTCACAAATAAGTTATTCTGTGCAGTCTAAGGCAGCTTGGTTGCCAATGGAGCCTTGCTCTCCGTCACCATCCCTCTAATACTTTATTCTGCAGAGTCCTGTTTCTACACACAGCCATTGTGGCAACACCACAGGGCAAGGGAGAGTCTACACTGGGACTAGTTTGAACCTAGTGGAATATCTATCTGGCCAACCACACAATTGTGCGAATACACACAGCCTCACTTTCCTTTGGAATCTGTCAAATGTGGGTCTCTCAGCCAGCTGCCGCTTTTTGTAAAACCTGTGAGAATGTGATTATTCTTGTCTCCTCTTCTTAAATAGACTTTTTAACCAATTTTAACAAATTTAATCAAAGATAGATTGCAAATTCAAGGTAGAGTTGGAGAAAATCACAATACAATCAGATTAACAAAGTAAATACACCAAGTTTAATAAATTAGAAAAAAAACCACTACTAGGTGTTTAATTATATACAAAAACTTTTTGAGACATGGCTTCTAAGAACTGGCAAAGATGATGGGTCACACAGAAGAAGACTGTAATGGACTAATTTTGTGGCAAAATCTGTATCAATAACACTTGGACACCTGGACTAAGATCCAATCAAGTCTATGCTTAAGAGACAGCTCTATTACATCCTTAACCATGAGGTACACCCCACAGTTGCCCTTTTAAAGGCACCATTAACAGAATTTTCAGAACTCTGTGAAACACCAGCATCTTTTTCATGAAGTCCCTCAATGGTCCTGAAAACTCATGTAGCAGAAGGCAAGAAACCTAAAGTTAAAAACACCAGGAAGTTTAAGAAAATCCAGAAATAAACACATCCATTGATTCATTAAATATTCTGACTATAAAACATCATCCAAAACATCAGGAGTTACTTCGACTGCATGCTCAGGAAGCCAGTTGGCAATTCTCTGTGGAATTCATTTCACATGGTCACAGGCACCTACAATTTATATGGCAGTTCTCAGAGCTGAGTCCATAATCCATGGGCAGGGGGACAAGAACTTCCAGAGAACAAGTCATTCCACACCTGACACTTCCTCTAGCATTGGATTATCCGGAGGTGCTTAACCATTTTCATCAGCTGCACAAGGTTCTTGGACACTAATCCGCACTACCTCCTAACCTCTATATGACTATAGTTAGGCAAAATGAGTTCTAACAGTCATGGATAACTCGTCCTTCTACTCAAATGTAGGTAAACATATTCATCTGATTTATATTTTGAGCTCATGAAAGTAGAAACAATCACAAGGCCTGAGAAAGAACTCTACACTCAGTATTTATTTACTAACATCCACCATTCCAAAAGCAATTTTCCTTCATAGCAGATATTCATTGCAAACTTTCACGTCCAGCTTGTCTTATGAATGGTAATCAAATACAGAGGCAAAATATCAGAGAAGACAATACTACCGTCTTCAGTGCTTGAAAGCTGAAGAAATTTTTTGCTTTTGATGTTGTTTATGATGTTACCTTCAATCACTGGAGCCTTTTTATTTAAATTCCTCTCACAATTCTCTAGGTGGTCACGTTGGTCTAAACACAGAGGTGTGCTTCCATCATTTCAACATCTGATAAATTGATATATGGGCAAATGGTCAAGGAATTTCCAAGGACAAGAGCGGAAAAAAAACAAAAACACCTTGGGACTAGAGACAGTTGCCGTGTTTGGCAGAGCGGTCAGGTACCTGGGCTCTCTAAAAGTAGCTGGCAAAACTGCAGAATACCAACAGCTGAAAGGTCTGGTAAGCCTGTACAGAGGTCATTTCTATGATGAGCCATCAGTAAGTGATCCCGCTGTCTCCTGGATGTTGGTGTGAAGCCAAAATGGCTTTGATCAAACCTAGATATTGGCCCGCAAGAGAGGAGAGGAGAGGAGAGGAGAGAGGAGATTGCACATTGTTTTCCTTTGCATCTGCTTAAGCATCTCTGAGAGAGAGATCACTGGNAGGAGAGGAGAGGAGAACATGCAAGGAGGCTCAGTTCTTAGCACCTGAAAGGAATTTCAAGTATATTTGAAGAGCTGGAGATGCTTTAAAGGAAAGCTGTGTCTTGGTGAGAGATGTGGTAAATATATATGTATTTCCACACAGATTTATTTTTTTCTATAAAATAAGAATATTTTTAAATTTCATCATCATATTCTAGTACATTTATTCTTTTCTCTTGCCCTTCCAGAGTACCCTTCTGCATAAAGACAGAGGACTGGGGACCTTATAATGAAGAAACTGCAAGTATGTCCTCCTAGCAGAGGGAAAATAAGTGTTGCAGTTAGATGTTAGACCTTTTTGTTGTTGTTATTTGTTTGAATAATGAATTACCCTCAGCCACCTACCAAAACCCTTTTTTTGGTGGTGTGTTGTTTCTATACTGGCAAGACAGCCTGCATGCAATTTACTGAAAACGAGATCTAATGGTCTCTGAAAGATAGCCCCTCATTTGCTTAGACTGTCCTGCTCTGCAGTTGTAAAGTTTGTGTTGTTGTTACATCTGAAACCTTGCTGCTGCCCCAGCCTGAGTGCTGCTCCTTGAAGAGACAGGGAATATAATTTTTTAAAATAATTTAAAAAGCATATTTATAGAAGCAGGGCTGACAAGAGGAGGTGGGGAGTGGAGAACAGGGCATGAGCACTCATGCTTGAAACCCCTTGCTTGTGCAATAATGAGCTTGAAAGCCTTGCTGAAGTGGTTTTACAGCTGTGCAACAAAATGGTGCACTCTCCTCCCTTAATGCTGACATTTTAATGTAGGATCACAGCTATTCAGATTGTCCATTGGAGCTGGCAGGCTGATGGTGTGAGCAACTACGCACTCTCATCAATGTCGCTTGGATGAAAGCTGCTGTCAGGCTCAATAAAATGGCAGGCTAGGCCAATCTGGCACACATGAAAGGAAACTGGAAGAAAGGCTTAATTGCACCTCCAGCAGATTCCAGTTATTCTGCTGGTCTGTTAACAACACGTAGCCTGGCACGCCAGTCCAGTCCGCCCTGCTGTGTTGGTAAGAAAAACTCCTTGAAGGTATGGCACAAAAGCAGTCCGGGTTAGGCCATACCAACCAAAGCCAAAGAGAGCATGTCTACCTTTTCAGCAGCCACCATATGCAGTAAAAAACTAAGAAACAGAGAAAGGAACCCTAAAAAGAGAGGCTGGGTTGGTCCATGCTTGAGGAATCAGGGCAGGGTCCACCAGCACTGGGAAGATGCCAGGATGGGCTGGACACTCTTCTCAGACATCTCAAGGAAGATCCAATGGGAAGAGTAGAAAACAGTAAGTAACATTAAGCCATGAGAGAGAGAGAAGAGGAGGCATGATCAATGAAATCAAATACTGTGGCATTCATTCTGAATGGAGTGCTGAGTGGGATCAAGGGTAGAAAAACTAAGAATTTTTATCTTTTATGTGTTTGCTGGTAGGGGATTGAAGAAGGGTGGGTTTTATGGTTTTCTCATTTTTGTTCAGTGGTCATGGTGGCTGTGGCCTTTTGTTGGAATGTTTGCAAAAAAAGTTTTCTGCTGGTGGGAGTAAGGAGGCAAGGAAGAAAAATATACCAAAATCTTGCCTAGGGATAGGAAGGAACAAGCTCTTGGAGCAATCTTTTGCCTCTTAAATGGGATTGAGATAATGGGATAATGGAAAGTAATGAGACGCCTCTGGATATCTCCTTTTGCTAGAATAGCATTGTGAAAGTAAGGAAAGAAATTATGTCAATTAAAAAAGAAAGCCTTCGTACTTGCAAAACGAGGCAGAATTACTAATTTCTAAATAGATCACCACAGCACCAGGTGGCTACTGGGTAAAAGACTTAGTCCACCCATTCAGGCTGCCTTGGAAGAATGTGTGAGGATCACATGATTTCTTAGTATTTTTATTTCTTGCTTTTTTTTCATTTTACTTGCAGGCCTGTCCAAGGACCACATAAAACAGATCCAAGACTGCAATTTTATTACTTTTTGAAGCATGATAAAAGAGAATTACTCTGAACAAATATTAACATTTTCTATGGAGTTATTCTTTTGTAGCACAGTCTAAAAATACTCAAGGAAATTATGTACTGTGATATGTTGAGGAAAAAGAATATATCCCTGTCTTGTGATGAACTCAATTTCAGTTGCACAAACCCTTCCATTTCTAACTCTGATTGGATCACAACCCTCACTGTCACCTGTATTTTGTGGCCTTATACTATCCGGGGATGAATAGATCTTGTTCCTGCTAGGCAATGGGTACCTACACAATGAGGCAGGAGAGACACTGTGGTCATCGGTATTGAAATTACCCCCATTTCTGGAACTCTCCGCATAGCACATTTGAGCAAATGAACTCAGTAGCTCATCCATATAATGATCTGCCAAAAATAGAGAGCACAGGAACTTCCCATAGGACACGGGTGGCTAGAAAACTGAAAATGTTCCTTCTGTCAGCCTGACAAAAATAAAGAGAAATTCTGATTCCTTCCTTAATGAAGAGCCTCTCTGTGAAGTAGGAATCTCCCACGCTTATATATTAAAAAGCCAAGTTGTCTCAGCTTATGGACTCTGCACGCACTTAGGATCACAGCTGAAAAGGAATTAGACCAAGGAGGCTGCCTGTGGTTTATCAGCACTCAGTAGCAGAGTAGGCTGTTTAAAAGAACTTTGCTTTGGATAAATAATTCTTGTAGTGAACTAGTAATTCTGCCTTGCCTATTTCCCTTTTTTCCAAAGTACAGGATGATTCCCCAGTTCCATGGTGAAGTCATAAGCATGTGTCTGGGTCTGGGGATGCTGAAGCAATACATTCATGGCCTTGAGAGGATGGAATAGAAGGTTCCACTGCTTCAAAGTGTATCTAGCACTCGGGATAATCTACCAGAGGTCCAGGCTTGGAATCACCTTGTAGAGGCTTGGAACTATTCAGACCAGAATTTTTGCAGCAGACTAGTGCCTACTGAGGAGTTTAGAGCTTGGTAGTGTTGCAACAGTCATTAAACATACATGAAACTTCCTTTAATGTAAAGTCCTTTGATGGTAAAGTGGATGGGCATTGAAACGACCAAAGCCATTCCCTTCAGCAACGGATGAAGTGAGGAAAGAAACGCTTCCATAGCTCAGTTGCATACAATACAGATATTCATCACCCTAAAAATGACATAGTGATCAATGAAAACTGGAGGAACTTCATAGACACATCCTCTCCTAATTGAAAAGCTTAACATGACTGTTGCAATAAGAATAATATACCCAGTGTTGACCTACTTCAAAATAAAAGAAGTCATTTTATGGCTGCTTGCTTCACTCCGTCTACATGTTTCCTTGAAGATAACTTTATATAAAATATAAATATTCCTTGCCAGCATTTTGATCCAAGAGAAAAGTTTCATCCTTCAATAGTGCACGTAATAGAATTGGTCAGATTTGAAGCGTGGGAGCACTTTTTTATCTTGGATCTTTAATATTTTACAGTTCAGGCAACAGAATTTAACCAAATCATTGGAGATACAACTAATAAGCTCTCCACACACACAAAAAAAATCACACAGTAGCCTTCATTTTGTTTCTTGCTTTCATGATTTACCCATAGTAAAAACATGGTTTAAATAAGATATAAAATTTGTGTTCTTAATTTATTATCTCCTGGGACAATTAATGCCCCTGAAAAATTTCAATATTTTGTCCACAAAATACATTTAATAAGAACAAGAAGTGGGAGCACTGAAGTCAGAAGAAAGGTCTATTAAATCAGTAACCCTACTGATTTAAATAGGACTAGGACTGCACCCTGTGACTTTACAGACGCTTATCATGCAAATTTTCAGAACACACTAGTAAGCTTTTCACTCTAAGGCACTTACAAGGTCCTGCCTCCAACAAACTGTTTCCCAGAGATGAATGTGCCACGCAGTTACACTTGAACCTCTTCTCTACTCTAAACTCACCAGGTTCTAGAACAAGATGAGAGCTTGGATCACATGCCACTCCATTTTCACAAACCTCTTAGAATTACAAAATGATACTGCAAATTTTGAGGGAATAGGTTTATTTATAATATTTTAATGGTATCTTTCCCCATTCTTATGGCATAAGAGTAATTTGAAATCTTATAGGGTATCTAATCTCATGAAATTTTTATTCTAATTTGCTATGCTATACAATATCATACACATTTTTCTAACTCACAACCTACTTTGAGGTTCAGTCTTCAGAAAGATAGTGAGAATCATACATTGTTCTATCTCTTTTTGGTTGATGAACCTCCCTAACAAAGAGACCTGCCATAATTAATACGAATGTACTACAAAACAAGATGTTGATGATTATGAGCATGATATTTTAATAGTTTAGTTTACAATGTTGCATGTTGTGTGATTTATGTAAGATAAAGCTAGGAACTGACTAAACAAAAAATGTAGCAGGCAGGGAAGGACAAATTAAATGTAGCATTCAAGGATGTAAAGTAATTACCAAGCTGAGACTGATCTTACAAAAAGTTGATGGTGGAAAAGTTTGATGCATGGTTTAAGCTAATATAGATTCCCTCTAGAGTAAACAGAGAAAACCTGCATTTCGGCAGGTGATTCCTCTCACTCTAAAATGGTTTCTGAAAAAGAAATCAACCGCCTTCTGAAGGGGCCAATCTCTCACTGGTGACTACTGATGGCATCAAGACATCTAGGTTAGAGTGGGCATCTAAGTTCTGACTAGCTAGTGACATTAACGCCATCATCACTCATTAAACTGCCTGGCAAAATTAGTCGGAACCCAGTGCATTAATAGGAGTCTGGATGTACATGATTTGTGTAGAAATGACTGCACCTGTAACAGAGACACAAGGTAACAGCAATGCTGAGAGTGGTGGTGTTCTGAAAAGAGGCACTTGCACTACCTGGCTCACGGTTGACTTTGGTGAGTTGCACGTCAAGAGAGCATGCCAGCTAAAGGTGACAATGAAGCTGGAACCCACAGCTGATCCTTGAGAGACCAGTGGGACAGGACAGCTAGGAAAATAAATTATTTGGTAAAGGATGGGGAAAGCACCCCAAAGTCTTCTCCTAACCACTTCTGCTTGCTCCTGTGTTTCCTGTCTGGAAAATCAGTTTCTTCTTCTCTAGTTTCCTGCCTTATCAGGCCTGATGACAATAGAGAGAATGCATACTCCGTATTTAATGACAAGAAACTGCAGTGCATACTAATGGTGCCATAGCTCCTAATATCATCCAATATCCCCTGCTGGCTTTGCAATTACATACACGTGGAGCAGGGAAGTGGCATGTGGCACTCCCAGTGAGGATAAGCAGGTGTCTAGAATTACCTTCTGACATCTCTCGGAGGAAGAAAGTAAGTGTGAGTTACCTGACCCCACACAGCTCCAAATGCCTCAAGGCCCCCAGTGGCAAAGGCTGATGTCAGAGTAAGGAGCGTTCATGAGTTTTCTAAGTGACTACCCTAAAACCTCTCCTGGTCCTCTCTCCTGGTCAGAAGGACACTCCCTACAGCCAACAGGACTTGTTTTGTAACCTAGTATTTCACTTGGTGTAAAGGTATTTAATCAGAGCATATTTAATAATAATAATCAGCGATTTGATCAAGGTCTTCATCCCCAATTTTACCCTCACAGCTCAATTTGTCTTTTTGTGGTATTCCTTTCCACTGAATTACACATGTAGGAGTGTGTAGTTCAGGAGAAACAGGAATGCTCTCACCTAAGGTCTGGAAAGAGCAATTTTATTTCTCCCTTTTGTGTTTTTTCCCCTTGGAGGGGAAAAAGGGAACAAGTAGATAAAGGGGCAACTTTTTAAGAAGGATTTGTTAGTTTCTAGGGTTGACACACCAACAATATTTTGTGTCCCTGCTGTTATTTAATGCTGCAACCTGTACTAGATTAAATTACATGGCAGAGTACTACAGTGTATTGGGCAGCAGACAGAGAGCAGACTACGCTCTACTCATTCCTGTGCCCTTGACTCAGCATGTGAATTTGAGTGCTCCTCCATTCTATAGTATCCTCTACCCACAAAAAGAATAATGATCCTTGTTTAGCTGCGCAGCTATTAAGACTAGGCTTCACCCACTAAATATATAAGGAAATACTTGCTTTAGGTCATTTTTTGTTTCTTTTTGTTTTCTGGGTTTTCACTGGAAACCCAATGAACTCCTTGGCTGTGTATGCTCTCAGGACCAAATTTATTTGCTTTTCAGATTTCATATGAAAGAAATTATTGAAGAAATGAAATCTTTGGGAAAAAAATTCATCAAATGATGTTTTTAATATAAAAATTCAGATTGTATACTCCTCTTTACTCCTTAAACTGTAAGATTAGTCAGCAAGCCTCAGATTTCATTAAATTCCATGTTCCTATTTTGGCTTGAGACCAGGAAAACCAAACCATGGACTGAACAAGTTGTTTACAGGTATATCTCAGCAAAGCCAGAGCAGAGGGTCTGTGAGACCAGTGAGTGATTTGGCTATTTTCTATTCTTCAATTTATGAGGCTTGCTCACTATTTTAGCTTTTTAATTCCTTTACTCTTTGAGCCCAGGGGATTTTTGCAATGAGAATCGGCACAGGAACAGTGCTGAGGTGAGATGAAAGACCTTGTTCAAAGCAGGAACCCGCCTGGGTGTTGCATGGAAAGGAATGATGGATTGAACACTGCCATCTTTTGGCTGTGACCACAGCAAGGGCGTTGTGGCGAGGAGATTTTGCCAGGCTTCCTTATAAAGCGGGTTGAGCATCTGGCAAAAGCGTGCTTTCATGCCAACCCAACGCTGAAGCGCTTCCGACTGCTGATCTGTAGTACCGCACATGCTAGCACACACCATGTTGGCACCACATAATTTAGGTTTCGTCCCTTATCTGTGAGGTCCTCAGAGCTGAGAAGATGGGCTAATAATGCAGAGAGCTGTTAGCATTACTAAAGAATGAGTGCAATCAGGTTGATGTAAACAGTCACTTCAGCCTGACTGTGGTACACTCTTCCTGCTTCAGGAATACTTGAGAGTATCTCGCATTGTGTTGTGCTGAAATAGTGTTTTCTCAAGCAGTGAATTATATACAGTTTGTACTTCAACCTCTTTTGAGCACTTAACTGTGAATGTTTGTATCAGTGCCAGTGAGTATGAGGTGATCTCATTAGAAAGAGAAAGAAAATATTATTAGCCACAGAATTATTTCCCGGTGATTTAAGGACTAACTCTTATTCACACGCAACCTCTGCAATCCTTACATAGGAGTAAAAAAAAAAAATTTTAAAAAAATTTGATTGAGAGCAAGAGATTGGCGTCTGTCCTGCTGCCCTTGGCAGTGGCTCCCAGCCCATGCAGCCCTGGTTCGCTGTAGGTAGCCTTCTGTAGGTGCGAAGCTGTAGCTTGGTGGCACATCGAGGTGCTACCAAAACGTGTTCTCCACACACGAACCTTACCCACAGCAGCAGGTATTGCCTGTGGGCCCCCTCCTCACACCCTCTCCCATCCCTGCTGCTCCACAGAGGAGAAAATCCCGTTTGCTCGGGGGCTGAAGGGCTTCTCGCAGGATGTCCCTGCCGATGTGAATGAGGCCAGGCTACCACCTCCCCTTTCTCACGAAACTCTTGACCTGGGGGAACCCAAAACATGGGGCTCCGAGGCTGATTAAGCGGGGAGGAGGGGAGGGAAATGGCACTCCCCGTCCGAACACCGGGCGCCTTGCGCCGGCAAAGCCGCGCAGCGCTGACCGGGAGCGGCCGGGGCCCTGCCAAGTCTGCGGGGCGCTCCCGGCGGCCCGTGTTTCGGTGGCCAGTGCCCCTCCTCCCAACTCCTCCTCCTCATCTTCCTCCTCCCCCCGCCTCCCTCGCAGCCCCGGGGC
>VZZY01022166.1:8315-150531 GCA_013400335.1 Eurystomus gularis | reverse complement strand
TTCCCGGGCAGCCCCCCGCTGCCCCGGCCCCGGGAGTTGCCTGTGCGCTGCGCGGCGGGCCCGGCAGCCGCGGGAGAGGGCCTGGACGCCTTCCATCTACTTGTGTGCGAGGGAGGAAGACAAAGCCCCCTGGCTTCCCTGCCCCGCCTTGGCAGATCCCAGTGTCCCGCTGCTTTCATTTGTTTTTGATCTGCCTCATTAAAAGACTATTGATGGCTTTAACTATTGTCCTTGTTTAGGTGCTGATTTACAAGCGCTAATATCTGACTGTGCCGAGATTAATGGGAGCCCGTGAAGTTTACAATTATCCGCAGGTCCCTTGACCACACATGGAGGGGTTTGGGTTGGGGTCACGCACTCTTATGAAAAACTCCAAAGCAGGCTTAAACCTGGGAACGTTTTAATAGGATTGAATTTGTAATAGGATTTGGCAGCTTGGCCTAAACTATATGGTAGGGGGGTTTGCTCTGGTTTATTTCGGAGTTGAGTTTGGGGTTTTTTTAATGTTGTGTCATTACTGTTGCGCAATTAGGGGTGGTTTTTAACATTGCGAGTTTATTTTTCGTGGCAACCTAAGTACAAACGTCTTTGACAGAGTTTTAAAGAGGGTTCTACTTGAATATATTTTATAGTGTGTGCACAATAGAGGCAGATTCTGATTTTATGCATTTTCTGATGTGAATCTGCAGACTTTATATATGCTTTAAAATGTTCCAATTAATGACAACATATATGGCATCTATTAAAGAAAAAAAAAACCCAAGAGCAAGCGTGACTGTTACTTCACTGGAGCAAGATTGTGCTGAATAACAGCAGATTCCCATGCTGACTCTTGCCTTGTTCAAACAAAGACGCATTAGGAAACAGTAACTGGCCAATAAATCCAATTTATTGAAAATCGCACTGTAAATAGAAGTTACATAAGAAGGCAGGAGAGAACCTAAAAAGTGAATCATATGAACAATTAGTTCTCATTTAGAAGTTGACAGCGGCAAGTTTCAGTGGTAGCACATGCTGTATGGCTGTTAATTCATTTCACATAATTTTGTGCTGTGCAATAATGTTGGTATGCTATTTGTGTTGCTGTGGAATGGGATCTTGCCAGTTACCTCGTTATTAGGTAACCTCATGTAGTAGTTCTTCTGGGTTTGCGTCTTACTGGGGGTTTTTGCTGGGTTTTGTTCTGGGGCTTTTTTAGTAACACAGCAAAACTGGAAATACATGACACTTGTCCTCAGGGTCATGAAAGTATTTTCTTTCACAACATAAACTGTAACTGCTACAGCACCAACGACGTTACAGTGGCTAGCAGGTATCATGAAAAAATAATGGGAAGCTAATACAGGTTCATTTTGCCTGGCTTGAAAAGCTCTAGTGCAGCCAACTTAAAGGAAATGAGAGCTTGTGAGAAAACAGCAGCAGCAGATCCCACACTAGCATATATCCCGTGAAATGTCAGAGAATGCCATTGGCTTCGCTGGAGTAGCATCAGGCAAAAGACAGGCAGATTTTGCCCCTGTTATTTGTAGTCAAGGCTGACAGAGGAAAGAGCTAGTGCCAGGGGTACGTGTATGCCTGTATTCTAGATGCTTAGTCCTTTGTATTGTTGCACCCCCAGATGTTGTGTATCTTTCCTGTCCCAATAAAATCAAGAGCTCAAGTATTCTGTGGCAAGATTGTATACATCTGGCTCCCCTAGCTAGATTTATTAATTTCTATGACAGGCTGTAACAGCTCCTTGGAAATTCTAAGGCAGGTTCAGTTAACCAACAAAAAAAAATGTTTGTAATTAACTGAAATGTAATAACCATTTCAAAGGTCATCCATGGTTGTGTTATTTGCTAACTTTATTCTAGGGATGATTTTCAACAATCGACTAACTATTCATAATTGCAATGTGGTATTTGAGGAGATGTTACATATAAGGGTTTCCTGACAAGTGAGTAGGAGTTGTATAGTGCAAAATAACCACCGCAGTAGCCATATAGCTGTAGTTTTATTAGGAGAATTAACAGCTGAAATAATTAAGTGTTGAAATGTGCATCATCTCCATTAGCCTTCAGGAGTGACATCTGGAAATTAGTGGGACAGTCCTCACCTCCCTGGGAAATGTTGCTCCATACTATTTACGGATCCAAGAGGACAAATCTGCTTCAGTTTAAATTGTTCTGGAAGGCTTAAAAATCCCATTGGGACTAGTTGTATTTTGAGTATTTTCAAGAAAACTTTGTAGGACCGTAATTTTGCAAGCTACCTGTGGCAAATGTAGCGGCCACAACTTTACAAGAGACGTGTAGCCCAATGTAAAAGGTAGTTTTGAGAATGTTTTAACCAGGAAAAATGCTTTCTGCTTTGCTATTTTCTTTGAACTCAGATTATTCTGTCTCATTAGCAGTTCCTCAATGTCTGACTAAAGTAGGAATATGGATGAAAATGAACTGACAGCAACTTAATCTAAACAAGTAGGACATGGTAATTGCTCACAGAGAGAAGTGCTTTAAAACAGCTAGTGAAAGCCTGTGGGGTGGGAAAGGAGAAAGGAGGGAGCCAGGGGAGATGTTGCTCCTCAAGTAACCAGGTGAGGCTGAATACTAGTTTGGTGCTGTGCTAGACGTGGAGATACAGCTGCTTCTAATATCAGCTGGAGTTTAGGGCTCAAGCCCTTCATGCTGTCCAGTTCTTTCTTCATTTCTTCCCCCAGCCTTTATCGATAAAAAAGTCCTCTGTTTTCAGCATTAGCTGTGGTGCTTCATTCTGGAGAAGACCAGGGGATAATGTACCTGACACTGGGAAAGTGAGGCCAGATAGACACACTTTCATTACCACCTAAATGTGTAGCTCTGTAGACACTTTACATCTGCTAAAGCCAGCATTGCCACTATAGGGAGCAGTCCTGCCAGCCTCTGGTCCCAAGTGAGCATTTCCATCCATCCTTCTCATTGCCGTCAGCCCACACCATAATACCTGCAAGCACAGGTCAAAACACCTCCAACAGCTGACCTGCGTAACCTACCCCATGGACAAACATGAAATGGAAATGGAAATCACCATGGTCAGTCCCTTGAGCCAACTGCCTGCAGGGCTGCCCTGGAGGAGCTGGGAATGAGGAACAGGAGGATAAAGGAGATGACTGATACTTTTGGCAGCAAAACTGATGCTGTTCCCTCTGCTTGCACGATGTATAGAGCTAGGCATCCCTAAAAGCCTCTCAAGTGTGGCACTGGGGTGCAGAGCAGAGCACAGAGGGGTGAAGTAGCAAGGGTCAGCTGTAGGCCACCATAATGGTCCTCAAAACTTGTGAGGACTGATGAGTCCAACCCATAGAAAGGGAGAAAAGTGCCTTCTAAGTCTGCTGGATGGGGCACAGATGGAAGAAAGATAATAGGCAATCATATGGATTAAATCTATGTGTCCACGTAGCCCATAATAAGAAGCACTGCCTTTCCATGTGCATCCACTGTAACAAAGCCAGGTTCTGCAATTGCCACAGGGAGGACTGACTTTCAAAGAGCTGGTGACAATGGCAGCTGCTTTCAAGTGTGTGCCTGCGAGACCTTTAAAAATGCCAGTTTGGAAAAAAACCCTAGATTACACGTTTGAACATAGGCAGTCACCATATTCCTGCAGTTATTACTTTATCTTTCTGGTATGACAGAAATCTAAAAGAGATGCACATACACTTTAAAATTATGACAGCCAAGATAGACATCTGGGGTGGCATTGGGATTGTTTTGAGAGAAGGTGTTTAAGATGTAACAATATTGTGCAATTTTTGATCAAATGACTGAAGTTTATTTGGGCATTTTATTATTTACTTATAATACACAGAATACTTCTGAATTGGTTTATAATGATTGATCCTGACTAATAAAGAAGTTCTACATCTCAGACTAGGGAGGGAAAAATCCCCTCCTTACATCTTTTAATGTTTTTTAGTGTGACACCAAAATTATAGACAAAAGCCTCATTATGCATGTATGTGAAAAGAAAAGTGGATAAGAAAGAGAGATTACAGTCACTTAATCTGTACCACTTACACTAGTTTAAAATTAGAAAGCTATAGCTAATTATCTCATTTGGAAAGACTGAGCAAAATCTGACCAAATATCCATGACAGAGTCTAATTTATCATGTATCTCATATGATATCTTTTCCATAATAGCTAAATCAATGAGACCCAAGTGCCAGTCATTGATCTAATGGACAGATGGTGATTTCCATTTGATAAGGATTAAAGTTTTGGCAAAGAGGTTGGCTAGAGGTAACAATTTTTCTTGTGCTGAAGAGATTGTTGAGAATTGCCTTCAAATATTTGTACTGTAAATGAAGGCTGTATTTTTGTACACAGAGAAGCCAGCCCTGTTCTTCACAACCATTGCTGTTTGTGCTTGTCAAGTCACCAAGCCACAGCGCCGATGTTCCATGTTTAGCTTTGCTCACGAAGTACGCAGAGGGGTTTAAGGTGTTTGTCATTTGCACAGAACCAGAATTTGCTTTCTGATGTGCTGCACAAGCATGACAGTGTATCTTTGAAAGCTGACAACATAGTGAGTGAGCTCAATACGTGTTTTTTTCTAAATGCACTTTGTTGCTCAGCCTCTAGTCTCTGCAAGACCCCCTCTCTGAAATTTCAGGATCACCGATGACATCCCAAATGGATGTGTTACACAGGTCTGTGTTACACAGAGGGCTGCTGCAAACTGAGGAGATGACTGGGTCGCAGAGGTTTTTCAACCCGGCAAGTAGGTGTCTCTGCCTGGCCTCAGATCTCTGTGGGCAGCCCCTAACAGCAGCTTTCTCAGAGAGAAAAACAAGCTTCAGTGTCCCACAAGACAAAGATTTTTATCTTCACCTCATGTCACTGATTTGGTTGCATTCTTTAAATAATTTAAATTATTCTTTAAATTTCTTTTAAATTTAAAATATTCTTTTGGAGATGTGTTTGGTTGATGTCACTGGTTACAGACCCTTTAAAGGGAAAAAGTGCTTCTTTATGAAGTCCTTGATGTGGTATGTCCTAGCTATCATCTGTCTGGAAAATGAAGGAAGTCATGAGTTTCCTTCTGTGGGTCCCCACAGGTAACAATGAGAAATAAAAAAGCAACACAAGGAAGTGTTTCACGTTGTGTGTCACATCTTCTACTCTTACCTTCACATTTCTGCTGCTCTGACTGCTGTAAGTTCCCACCGTGACTCTGGCCCCAGTCTAGTCCTAGAGCTGCAACCATGGACCAGAACAACTGGAATAGGTCCTGGACAAGCACTAATTTGAAAATAATAATAATTAAAACAATCCCAAAATGTTCCTGCCCCAAAGATTACAGCCTGAGGAATAAGGTACTTGCTGCATTCTCTTTCAGTGAGCTGCTAGCTCAAGATACTGAAGATACTCATTGTGCCAATGTGATTTTCCATGGAACTACAGTGCAAGCTTTGTCTTTTACTAGAGAAAGTGTCAAGTGTAACCATATGCCAAGCATGAAATAGGAGCTAATAATAGATACACAAAGACAAAGGAGTAGAGTTAAACAATAATCTGATACCTGCTGGGATGGTCAGTCATGTCCTAAGCACTGTTCTGTATGACAATTAATCTTTAGGCAGCTCTGGTAAAGTCCTGATTTAAATCCAAAGGAGAACAAACTCAGCAAAGAATCTGTAAGAACTCTGTATTGCGCTGGATTCAGGCAGACAAAGAAAAATCACATATATAAAGGCTGGGACAAACAGTGAATTACAGTTAGTGGAGTCTTGTCTGTCAGAGTCTGTGTTGTTGTAATGTCTTCTGAGCCTGGAGGAGCACAGCTAGCTCTGACAGCAGGGTCACAGGGTGCTGGTATTTATTATATAGTGAAAGCTGCCTTAAGTGAGCACACAAGGAAGCAGTGGAAAACATTGGTTAGCAGGAAAGACCATGAGCTGGCATAAAAGTATACTTAACTTGGGGAATATTTTAGAGAAGCCTGTTCAGACTCTTCCAGGCATGCTGGGGAATGGGCACCAACACTGGTTTGGAGGGACGGTCTAAGTGCTGTGAGAGCAGCCTAACCAGTTCATTCTAATATTTAGACCCTGGCACTCATGTAACTGTGGGCAGAACATACAGGCGGGAAAAGGAGAACCGCAGCTAGGGAACAGGATGGATTTCCTGGTCATTCCCTATTCAACCTGTTTCTAGTCTTTGTTAGAACTCTGGGTTAGTATGAGAAGGAGGTAGAGGAATTTTATTTTTTTTTCTCCCAAAACGTATTGAAAAAACCTCTGAACAAAACCCAGTGTCTGATTTGAATAGTGGAATGGCCTAGGTGTAGAAACCTTGGGTTAAGTGTCATAAGATGAAAAAAACTTTGATGAAGTAATCACTGCCATTTCTTGGAGGTTCGTTTCTATGTGTTGAGAGCTCACCACAGCATGCTGCCACCTTCTAGCCCTCTGTTTGCTCCTGCTGTCAAACCCTGTTAACCCAGAGTTGTCTTGTTTCCATGGCACCTCTCCTGCAGGTCACTGAAAAGGGACTGGACATCCCACATTCTTTCCTACCTCATCCTGCCCCTCCTGTCTCTTTTGGTGACACTGATGCTGCCTGCTAGTCCTCTGGAAATCTACTACTGCAACTTTTACTGTTTATATTGCCACAATTTGCCTTTTTAAAAAATGTTATGCTACACAACAGAGTTTTTTAATTAGCTGGCAGAAGAAATGGAGCAAAAGAAAAACATTTGGTTAGGTACAACCCTACAATTCTTGTAGTTTTTTCTTATGAAAAATGAAAAGGAAAACAAGTTGTCCTGTAAGTATTGCAGCTCATGGAGCCTAGTTTCCTACAGATTTGTATCCCATTTCCTTCCCTCGCTTCCACCACAATAGTTCCGTCTCCCTCTGTAAACCCTCTGACATCTGTCAGGCAAGAAATAACACATACCCTGGCTAATCTGGAGCCATGCATATGCAGATTGGGCAGCTGGCTACTACCAAGCCACATAACATATCACATCCGAGTTCTTCCTGCCCTCTTTTCAAAGGGGTTTTCACGCTGGGTCTCTCTCCACTTCCCAGCTGCAGATTTCAGAAAATGCAGTTAATTGTCTCTAAAACTTCTATTCCTCTTTCAAATTTGGCTTAAATTGCCCAACAGACAAGTTGGGCAAAAAGTTATTAAGAAGACTAACTGGCGGAGAAGTAGAGAGGCAAAAGGACAGAAGCCCCATTTCCTTAGTGAACTAGCCTGAAATATTTCACTTAAATCATTCACTTTAAAGCTAATACAGTATTTTCCTTTACTCTCTTGTGGCACAAACAAAAGATGTGAGAGTCTGAATCAAAAATCAAATGCAGAAGACAGCATCTGTGCCTCTTTACCCCACGGTGTAGTCACTAGATTAACCTGGAAGGGAGAAGGTGCAATACTTTATATTGGGAACTGAGCCTCAGCCTCTTCAGGGACTATCAGTTGCTTTAGGCAGGGATTCCCCCAGTCCAACACGTTGATTCTTTCACCAAAGCTGGCTGAGATGACATAGAGTAAGGCAAGAACGGATTCTTGGGTAATGATACCTGTCACTAGGCCAGAGAAGTATAGTCAGCATTGGTATCTGTTTCAGTATTGAATACAAAAGTGGGCAGTGCTAGCAGGAGAGTCTAGTTCACATCACACACGTTGTTTGAGAGGGGAAGCACCTGGATTCTCTTTCCTTCTTTGCCTGTTAGGGGTTTGAAGTACGATCCCAAATTAGTGCCTACCTGTTCAAGTTGTTCTGGCTTTTACACTGAAACCTAGAGCATAATTCATACTTGTCTTTTAGCCTGGTGGCTGAGCCAACCATGGAGCTTTTTGCATGGCTTTCTTGCTATGTCGTGAAGAAGGTTGAAGTACAACACATTTAGGTTCAAAGACTCTTTCAGGAAGCAGCTAGACAACACATGCAACCTGCGTATAGGTTTTCTTCAAAGGCTGTAATTTGTCCAAATTCAAGGAATTTTTTCACAAGGAGAACAGTAGGTACATTTTTACCCCAAAATAATTGTCTCTGACAAATATCAAGTACTTGCCTGAAAGCTTACATTATTGAACTTTTTTTTAAGCCACTGGAATTGACATATGAAAATGTATTTTTCGCTAGCTTTCTCTTCAGAAATGATCTACGAGTTTTAACTGAAACCTAGAAAAAATGTACTGGCTCTCCAGCATGGAAAGTTCTAGCCACATAACATTTAGCAGAGTTACTTAAATGAATCTACTACCATAATATTGAGGTATAATACACAGAACAGTCAGCTTTACATGCATAAAAGGCTGGCGGTAAAGCAAAAACTTACTTGAATCTTACAATGTATTTTGCAAAAGTTGAGGCTCATCTGTCATTCCTGTACAGAATTCTTCCTGCCATGAGACAGTCCTCAGGTTCTGTATTGACTATAGAAATCATGAGCTCAGCATGACCAGGTTCTATGCACCAGGTATCATATCAGAAGGGAAAAGGGGCAAAAAGATAATCAGAAATAATACTGAGATTTCCCCTTACATCTGTGCACCTAGATTTAAAGTATTATTTTAAAAAAGGACATGATCTGAAAAATATGTCATTGTTGTACATAAGCTTTTTAATCTTGCACTTTAAATGTATTTGATAATCCTTTTGCAACTTCTTTTTCCTATCCATAAAAAATAAAGGGAAAGGCAAACAAATTGTGGGAAGAGAATAAAGGGGGAATCCCAGCTACACTGGAGAGCTGGAGAGGCTTTGACATGGAGGTTTCATTATCACTTCTACTCCTTCCCTGTAGGGATTCATTAAAATGTCAACTGTGTGAAGGTATACCCATAAATATATAAATAATACATAATAATTTCATTTGCAGATTCCACTTGGGAATACTGGCCTCAAACCATGTTAGTCTTGCTTATATCAGGAAAAATCTTACGCATTATTCTGTTCCTGTGTGGCTCCACTGGTAGCAACATTGTTGGTGCTGCAATAAAAAGTGGGCACGTGGCTTTTCCTTCAGTACCATTGCGTCCAGCTGACATGCTGTGGTACGTGAGCCCTGGTGACTGTGCTGCCTTCTGCATTGCAAGGTTAAAAGCTGTTGTCTTAAAATAACAGCAGCTCAACTTGATGTAACAGTTGTCTTCAGCTGATCTATCCCTAGATGTTTGGACTGAGTGGATGATCTCTGACTTCAGATCCTCCCACATTCAAGTACAAGAAGGCCCTGTTATTAAGAAAGTACAGTTATAAGTTTGTGCAGGCCACCTGCATTATGGTGTTGCCTAAAATCTGCGTACCTAGCTTTACCCAGCGTTAGCAGCACATGGCTGTTAATATACACACCATAAACATTTATTCTGACCTATTTATCATGGTCCGCTTTGTATATGGGCAAAGGCTAGAGAGCTCACGCAGGCTGCAGAGAGAGATTTCATCTGATAAACGACCACGCCACTTGCTTTTAGGGTACAGTGCTAGCCAGCATGGACAAAACCTGAGGATGACTGCTTGGCAGTCTATGTGAAAGGAGTGGGTGGTCTCAGCCCTGCTCCTGGCAGCCCGTTGTCTACATGATGAAAACTCCCTTGAAAGTGGCATTAATCAACGCGCAAGATGGCAGTCTCAGAGAGTTTGTGAGCTCAATGAACATAGAGACTAGCTTACCCTCTTGGCCCTGCCAGTGACCCTCAAAGAATAGGGCTGAAGGCAAAATCTATGGACAGGGCAGCCTGGGAGGCTTTGCCTAGCATAGTCCATATAAAACCCATTCCGTGTTATTACAGTCTCCAGGGCTGTCAAGTCACTACTTTGTAAAACCTGTAAGTTTGCTTTTAAAAGACATTAAAGGAATCTTAAGAGAAAAAAAAAAAAAAAACAAAACCATAATTACTATAAATGCAAGTTTTCCATTGTCATACATCTTCATTTAACTCAGTGATTTAGTGATTCCTAAAGGAAATTATTATAGTCCTTTGTTCTTAAACAAATAAGTTGTGTTCTTTATCCTCCAAAAAAGCTGATAATAGGATAGGTGCAGCTCTAAGGAATAATTATACTAAATGGCCGTGGATACCTCAAAAGACAGAATACATCTATTATGCAGAATTCCCTACAGAAATCTTAGAAATCTTATATGCATTGATTGCTAGTTAGCATTAGAAAGACTTCTGCAAGTTGACTTTACCAAAGCAGCAACTATTTGCATTAGCAAACAGGCAACATCAGCTAGCTGATAAGAATACAGTGGAGTAATGCAATTAATATAGCTATGTCTGTTAATTAGTGTTTGCTGACTGTCAAAAGAAGATACTGTTAGGAGACAAACTTATTTTCCTGATTAAAGAGTAGGGCCCATCTTGTTGAATTGAGCTGGACCCACTTTTGATCTAATTAAAGCTAGCAGAGTACTGTCTACTGGAAACTTGTGCTACTCTGACATACATTTGCATATTCATAAGTAAGATAGATTGATATTTTGCAATTAGCATGGACCAATGAGAATAAAGCCTAATTAGTAAACATGCTCTCTTTATTAACTTTCAGGTCAGGCTTTTGTTATACTATAAAGTAATAATGGAACAGGAAGTTCTTTTTAAGAAAAAGAGATATGACATATATAGTTCATTCCTTTTTCATTCAAGCTCCATCTACTTGTTCCTCTACTATTACTCACAGCCATTTAGTTAATGATTGGGATGATGCAAAGGAGAAGGAGATGTATAGGACATCAGAGTAGGAGTGGAAAATCTTAGTAAATGCAAAACTTCCGGGCAGTTCAGCTATAGACAACTTCATTACAATGCACTTTTCTCTGATTTGAGTTTGCTTCATTCAAGGCAAATCTGAAGGTTTTGAATGTTTTCCCAGCAACTCAAATGGCAAAAATGAGATTGCATCAAGAAGGTGCAATACAGTGATGTGCATACAAGAGGCTGGAGTATGGTGTGTACACTTGGGGTTTAAGAAGCTTGCACAGCTACATGAAATGTAGAAATCGTAAGATTTATATATATTTAATATTTTTCTATATAAATAGAAAGTTAAAGATCAGACTGTAGAAAAAATGTTGTGCTCTGAACCAGCTGGCAAAAGACTTAAAAAGCAAAGTATGGCTCTGTGTAGAGCCTTAGTACACATGGTTTGCAGAAATCAGTCATACTTCTCACATTACTGACTTATGTCCTCATTATGATTAAGTAAAATTAATTCTGTATGCCAGTGTTTACAAATTCACTGATTCTAGCCTTCATTTTTTCTCTATTTAAAATACACAAGGATAAAGCATTTAACTAGATGTAACACATCAGAAAATGGCTGGCAAACAAATAATATTATGCAGTTTAAACTCCCATTAACTAATAATGTAGTTGACATTGATTGAAAGTGATTAACTCTAGTGCTCTTTTTCATGTTGTTAGTTAAAATAAATACCAGTGTTTAAGGGAAAAGTTGGCATCTTCTCATTTTGCAAATGGATTGAACAAAGCTGACTTCTTCCTCATATTAAGTTAAACTAAAGGATTAGTAGATGCATTAGGGAGGCACAGGAATCCAGGTAAAGCAATAATAGTCAATGAAGCAGTCTCGCTCCATCATTCACCTTTCCTACTTAAAAGAGGTTAGTTACCTAATGATAAAATTTCATGGTCAATTTGGAACATGTAATTAAATCTGATTGTAAACCTACTGCTATTTCTGTCTTCTTCAGAGGTCAGCACAGCAGTATAATTCCTGAACCCTGTCCATGAGTATTTTCTTATAACTGGCACCAAATATTATTTTGGAGGAGATAACTCTTTTCTCTAGCCTTCAGTTGGCAGCTTGTTTCTGTGTGAGATCTGGCAAATGAGGCACACAGATCCTCACCCCCAAATGTAAGCTGTGGCGAGAGCCCAGGTCCCTTCCCATCACAGCTGCCCCCTGGGGAGTTCAACACTGTCTCTACTGGTCTTTCATCACTCTGCTGTCTGCAGATGGCTGGTTATGAGCCTGCCTGAATGTGGGGGTGCTAAACAGTATTTTCCAGGTAGATCTGCCCAGCTTAGTGACATGCTGTCTGTGCTCCCACAGCATGTCAGGCATATGTTGGAATGATTGCGGGTGTCACCACCTGCACTTTGTCCGCAGGGTAGCATATTGGTAGAAATCCCCAAGCCATGGTGAGACCTGTTGGGTGGAGTCCAACTCCACCAACCTCCTTCCCCTCTCCTAGTTTCCTCCTTCCACCTTCACCTTCTCACTGCCAGGTATGCCTCCAGTAAGAAAATGTAGGACTGACATGTTCCCAGAATTCCTGAGAGAGGGCAATCTTATTTGCTTCTCTTGCCTTCAGAGCAGAATCTCAGCAGTGGTACTTGGGCGGGTGATGCACCATAGTCTCCCCAGTGCTCCTTCAACTTTGAGCACAGGAGCTTTCCAAACAGCACTCTTCTTCTTTCAACCTTTTTCCACCAAAGCTTCTCCTTTCTGACCCAGCTGCTGGGGTGTGGGGACTAGGTATGTGCTGTACATGTCCAGCCTCCCTTCCACCTCCTGCCGCTGCTGTCCCAACAGAGCTGACACTCCTTGAAGAGTATGGACATTAGCTCCTGGGACACTGGCTTTATCCACTCCCTCACCAGCTTTTATTAAAGAAAAAAAAAAAGCTTTTGTACTGGTGAGGACAAAAAAAAGTCCTGAATATTGTGTGCAGGAATTTACTATGCAGGACCATAAGAACAGAAGATGGGGACGCTCCAGGAAAAAAAGCAATGCGGTAGCCTTTGATGGAGTGTAAGTGATGAAGTTAAGGCAAGCAATGAAGTGATTACCCTATCTGCATAATGGCACAGTCTCAAAGGCTAGAAGGAGGATACTGTACCCTCTGGAAAAGCATAGACTTAGATAGAGATAGGGTAAGATTGAATCTCCTGAGTCTAAGAGCAGAATTCAGGAAGACTTCCTGCATCTGGGAACAGTTCTTTAAGCAGAAACCTACCTGGAAATTTATCTTAATCTGGGCTCCTAAAGGAATTGTCCTCTTGGGAGGAGTGTGGTTGGGTGTGTTTATCTCAAAACTTTCATGAAGCTAAGAGGAACAACAACCCACTTGTGGGTGATGATAGGCTTTGGGCATGAACGAGGCGTCTGATTGTTCAGCATTGGCAGCATTGAGGCACTTGTGAGAAACGTAAGGGTGAAAAATGGCAAGACTGTGGTTTCTAGTATTTCCAGTGTTAGATGATATCTCAGCTGAGATTTTCAGACATGTAAGCTTAAGTGTCCTTTAAATATGTAAATCCTTTTCTGTGGCTAGCAGTTGGATTTTAAAGCAATATATTTAAAAATATTTCATTTATTAGCAAGCCCTACATCTTCCAGGCACCAGTCTAAAAAATCACAGTTTGAAGCCTAAACCATTTACTCTAGCCACCATTCTTTCAAAATGTCTTAGGTGTTCAGATGAATGGCTGAGTGTTAAAACCTGATAAATTCAGATTAGTGAAGAATTATAATTATCTAATATCAAAAGCATCTGACCACTGGAAGAACTTATTAAGAACTGCTTTTTATTCACTATCTCAAGTACCTTTGATTCAAGATTAGATTTGCAGAAAGGGAAATAGTCTAGCTCAAATAAGTATTAAATATAAGAAATCAGTATTGTCTGTACTCTTGCTATATCACAGCTCAGATTAGTTGCCCGCTGTGGTCTCCCCGGAAACCTGAAAGTTAATCACTAACTTAACCTTAATTTGAAGCAGTTGGGGGAAAAAATGGCATTGATCTCTATTAGCTAAACAAAAAAGTGAACAAGAAATATTTCTGTAGGCTTTTAGGTCCCATAATCATCTTTGTGAGACGATTAAGAAGAATATTCTCCTCCTGGATAATTGTAGCCATAACAGCACCAGCCTGGCCCAGAACAAGTAAATCAGCACTGGATAGAGGTCAGCTGCCTAGCATGGGCAGGTAGAAGAGAGCACAGATGAGAAGGTGGTAAGTGAAAATGAAGGGATGACAAAGATGCTCTGTCATGTCATCTTTCCTGCTTTGAATGCTAAATAACTTAGGAACCGGGGAGGAGGCAGCAGCTCCCACGATTTCCCAATCCTTGTTGTAATGGCTCATTTTCACTGGAGGAGAAAAGTCATTTTGTTCCTCCTCCTCAGAAACATTTAGGTTCCAAACAAATGCCCCTTGAGCACTGGTCTCTCATTCATTTTGAATAGAAAAAAATCAAAGTAAAAAAAAAAATCTCTATTTCCAAACTCTCCTGGGTACAATGACAACAGTGGAATGAAGTTTCTGAGCAAACACGGAACTATTGCAAGCCAAGAGTGCTTGAGTAGGAAACAAGAAGAGGGAATGCACGGAAATGTTAACACACCTGAAAATCATGGCCTTGTAGGCTTCAGAGACATTAAAGAGTGCCCAAGAATCCTACTTTCTACAGCAGTTGTGAAAGACTTTTTCTATTACTTCAAACCCTCTATGAGATTCCTTTTCTTATGTGACTTCATCTGTCCCCTCACTGACAGCAGAGACCCGTAGTGGAGGGTAAAACCTTTTCTTCAGCACCTCTTCCAATATACTCCTGAGTATTCAGATACCAACACTGTAACATAAAGTTTTATTTATGGCAAAATTAAAAAAAAATTAAAGGTCTGTTGTGGTATTACTTTTGTTGGGGCAGTTTTTACTGCCTCTTTTACAGTGAAAAGGTCCTAGATCTCCACTTTCAAAGTTCTTTTAAATTGTGGCTTCTGATCCTACTTACCTCATCAAAAGAAAAATGAAGGGCATTAGGTACAATTCTACTGTGCTACACTATTCATCTTGCATGAAAAGACAAAGTAAAATGGCTGCCTTGCATGCAGCAATTTGCACTCTGAATTATTCAAATGCTTTTTCTTTCTATTCTCGTGGTTAGATGGTGCCTGAATCAACTCAAAGACACCAAAGTGAGTAATAAATTGATATAATTTCCGATCAGTTTTGTGGAATGTTTCTTTCAAAATAGCTGCAAGTTTACCAGACCATCACACTATGAAGACTTCCAGGTGGTGTGTCTGATGCCATTGAGTTACCGAATTCTTGTGCTGTAGCTTCTTGCACTTCAGTGCTAGAGTTACTACTTTTTCATGCAAGGATGTTTCAGATAATGCCTCAGTCAGCAAGATATTCTTGTGGCAATAATCCTCTTTGCTGCATATCTTCGTAATTCTTGTAGGTGTAATATTTATTTGTGTAAGAGATTTGGTATCTCCATGCTGTTGTTGTATGCCATAATTCTCTGTCATAATCTAATTATCTTGTTTTGTGGGTTTTGATAATGATTTAAGCATGATTTGCTCTTGCCATACTATGGAGTATTCCAAGTATGCGTGTGTGAGGTGTAGTATGTATAAGCATCCTACAATTTTCCAAAGCTTGCCAAAAAAAAGATGCAAAAACAAAATACAACAGGTAGAAATTTCCATGCCTTCCAAGCACTCATCACCTGGAGCAGAGGTTCTTGGGAAGGACAGCCAGCTGCCTAACCTGCTGGAGATGAATCCAGGTATCAGAGAGTTAAAACACTTGCTCATTGGTTTTCTCAGCTCCTATTTTAATTTGCTCTCTTTTTTTTCGGACAGCTCTGTGAAGGCAGTCTGGTTTGCTGCTTTGCCATACTAATGAGACTCATCCATCTGCTTCTGTCATTGCCAGGCTCTCTTTTCTGCTGGAAGTCAGAGATGAACGCTCAGGACAGGTCCTTTCTAGGCTGCAGTACTTAATCATTTCTAAACACGCTAGATGGCCTCAGGCAGTGAAGGCAACAAGCATTTAACCCAGGCTTGGCAGCTCAGGCTTCCACATAGTCTGGCTCTAAGCCTTGATAATGAAAAGTAGCTGTGCTTTTACTCTCCACTTAACCAGATGCTCTTTGCTTCTTGGGGCAAAAGGTTAAATAGATATAAGAACCCATGCTAGTTTTGAAGCCTTTTATTAGCAGTCCTTATAGAAGTGGAGTAGAGCATTCTGCTCCCCCGACTATGTCTCTCGGGATCCTGTATTTAGGACTGTGTCCACTAACTAGAGGAATGTAACCTTCTCACCCAAAGCTCTTTTCTTGTTCAAGTAACAATAAATAGAGCCTAAAGCCCACTTTGCCTCTTAATTATTTAATGTTCTATTTTTATAGTAAGAATGGATGAAGGAGACGTTATCATTTTTGTTTAATGGTGGCAACACCTTATATTAACAGTGCAGATAAAGCATTTTTTCCACTGTGGCTGGGACAACTGATTTATTTTTCCACTCCATCTACTGCTCCATATGTCTCTGGAATCTGCCTTTTTCCCAGAGCTCATGTTAGTATAAAGCAATTGTCTGGGATGTGTAAGAATTAAGTATCCCATCATTCAGGCTAGACATGCAATTAGAAGAGTTGCACTAATTTCCACTGCTGAGACCCTGTCACTTTAATTTATCCTTACTTTCCTGCATTTAGGTCTTCTCTGGTTTGAGGCCAAGGGTTTTATATAGTTTGAGGCAGTGGTTCTGTAATGCCAGAGGTTGGGGGGAGGAGGAATTGGTGGATGTGGGTGGGAGGAGGAGAAGAGCAGCCGGGGGGAAGTGTACGGGCAGGGGAAGAATAAGAACTGGCTGAAAGGAACAAAACTGACATGTACACACTTTAAAGATCTAAAGCATGTGCCAAATAATGATGTGTGGAACGGCTGCAAAGGAAAGTGAAGCTTTCAGAGAGGAAGTCTTTATTGAATTGTAGCACTGGACATGTGTTTTACTCTGGATTATTTTCTTTTTTACATAGATGATTACCATTGAATCTCAGTGTCAGGGTTTGGTTGGTCTGGGAGCACCACCATATCTGTCCTCTGCTCTGCTCCAGGTTTTCCAGGGGAGAGAGGGGGTGCAGGAATGTCAGCTTCTGCTCGGGTACTGTGTCCCTGCATGCAGTGGCTCCCACACTGCGCTGGAGCAGGAACCCTCAAAATAGCATAAATCTGCCAGTGCACTGAGCTCCTGGATAAAAGTCCAGGGCAACCTCAGGCAGGAAGATTTTTGTACATCTAGTCTGTTTTTGCACACCATTCCTGCAGCAGGCAGGACAAAATTATTCCTAGATCCAATCGGTAAATCTTTGAAAAACTTTCCAAGGTTTCATGCAGGGGAAGAACTAATTACATATCTTTACAGAAAACGGCAAATGGCTTTCTAATTAGGAAGAGTTTTGTATCAGGTTATTTATATGGAACTGTCTGGGTTGATTTGTGTGAGTGTTTGTCAGTCCAGCGTAAGGAAATATGCAGAAAATATGTGTGATAATGTTGAGTGGTACAGAAATATAGTGCAATAGTAAGTACTTCCTTTACTCCAGTGTTTTTCAAACAGATAGTAAAAAGTACCAGTGCAATATACTTCTGTATATTTACTTCAGTAAATTTGAAGAAAAGTATAAGGAAAATTGGCAAAACTACATTTGCACTCATTAAGCCTTTTTTAATGGGGTAAAGAAAAAGAAGATATAAGCTGCCATTCTGTACTGGCATTTCAGTGATGACATATTTAGACTTTGTTTTTGTGTTTTCTTACTACTGGAGAGTATAGGACAATCTATTAGGTATACTTATGACTGAGTGTTGCAGAGGACTAAAGAGTGCTGATAAACCATCATGGTGTTGGGTCATAGGCTGGACTTGATGATCTTGGAGGTCTATTCCAGCCTCAATAATTCTGTGATTCTGTGATTCTGTAACTTAGGTCAGTCACTTCCTATGGTTTCCATCTATTTGTATCTTCTTTTCCAATAGGTACAAAGCAAATATAACATCTTACCATGTAGAAAGAAGGTTGCTGTGGTGGGTTTAAAATTAAAGTTGCAAAATGTTTTATTTATAGCTGATTATAACTCACATTTTCCAGAAAGATGGTGGACACCTAAAATTTAAAAGGTAGTCTATAAGCCATGGATGTTACTTGGCAAGGTGGAGTTTAATGTGTCAGAGTGGGGATTTCATCATGATCTCCATGCCAGATTTCTGTCCACAGGCTCTAACTTGGCGTCTTCTCTGACAGCATCTTGCAACCGTATTCAACAAGGCCCCAAATACTGCTAGAAAGGAGCAAATGTCCTAGTCCACTGATTCACACACTGAGCAGCTAATGCTTTAGAGATGCCTTGAGACTGAGTGGAGACCACATCTGTGGAAGAACAGCCCAAGTTCCCATCCATGACATTAAAATGCATTTAATAAAAAAATACTTAACTTGGCTTCAGTCCTGTAGGATAGCCGCATTCATGTTTGTTCACTTTCTTAGCCCACATGCAAATCCAAAGCTGGAAGTCTGATGCAAGGACAAAATTAGGCATGTCAGGGGGGGGCTCAGATGAAATCAAGGTGTGATGTAGATATTGGATCTTGGATATATATTGTAGATCCTAGAAATTTAGCTCAAATTCCTCAAAGGTATTTGGTGAAATGAAAGGGCAATCAGGCACCCAAAGGCGTTTGAAGATCTGAGAGTTTGTGAGGGTGACTTAGTGGTGTGGAGCTGAACAATGAAATTGTTCATAGTTAGTATAGTTTTAGGCATTTTTAAATGCTGAGAAAAAAAAATTAAATTATACTGCCTATGTGCATATCAACTGTAGTTGAACTGTATGTTATTATTAATTGGGTTTATACTCTGGTACCTGGAGATCAGCCAAGCACAAGATCGTGCTGTACTGGGCCCTGTACAAACACAGTGACAGTTTCTGGCTCAAGAGTTTAATCTCTATGGACAAAATAGAGTATGAAGAGGACAACCAAAATGATGTAATCAGAGTGAATGTAATGATTGGAAACACCATGGGCACATTAGAATCTTCTAGAGATTTACTGTCTCAACCCTTGGACTAGGATGCAACCGGGGCAACCTAGATTACCCACCATACCTGTGTGGCTAATTTCTATTAATTGTCTGTGTTTGGGGAGAGCAGAGAGGGAAGGGATGAAGAGCAATTCAAAGGAAACTAAGGTCAAGAAGCTCTAAGAGAGGGAGAAGATGGATGCAGAAGCAAGCAGGCAATTTCTAGTGAATCTTCCTGAACCCTGTCCTCACCAATGTGTCACAGAATCACAGAATCGTTATGGTTGGAAAGGACCTCCAGGGTCATCAAGTCCAACCTTTCTCCTAGCATCTCTCTAACCACTACACCATATCCTCAAGCACTGCATCTATTCGTTCTTTAAACACCTCCAGGGATGGTGACTCCACCACCTCTCTGGGCAGTCCATTCCAGTGCCTAACTACCCTCTCAGTGAAGAATTTCTTCCTAATATCTAATCTAAACCTCCCCTGACGCAACTTGAGGCCATTTCCCCTCGTCCTATCATTACTAATTTGAGAGAAGAGACCAACACCGGCCTCGCTATAACCTCCTTTTAGGTAGTTGTAGAGGGCAATGAGGTCTCCTCTCAGTCTCCTCTTTTCTAGACGAAACAAACCCAGTTCCCTCAACCGCTCTTCATAGGGCATGCTCTCCAGCCCTTTCACCAGCTTCGTTGCCCTTCTCTGTACCCGCTCCAGCACCTCAATGTCCTTCTTGTACTGTGGTGACCAAAATTGGACACAGTACAGCTGCGCCTCCCATGCTCAGCCCCCTTCTAACTTTTACATTCTCCTCCACCGTGGGCATGATGAAGAGACTAGCCTACCCTGAACTCTTGCATGATCTCCACACCATGTGTTGCGAGGCCCGTCTGCATCTTCTTCTGGCAGAAAGACACTGGTGACCATTCTCAAAACATAAGTCTTCAATCAGTTTGTACTCACCACATACTGGTTTAGATTGTGTTTTGTTGGATAGCTTGTGTGACTGTTATGTCAGACACCATGAAGATCTTAATAAAGTCAGATGTGTGTTCGGATGGGCTGTAAGTAATGGCAAGTCCCCTTTCCTTTCTGTCCTCCTGCGGTGACTGTCATTTAAAGCAGCTCAGTTGATCCCATCTGTCATACCAAAGATCAGCAGGAGAGTGCAATTCTAATGCAGCCAAATCTTTTCTTATAGAGGCTGTTTTTGTAAAAACTCAGTGAAAATAAAATCCTAGCTTCAGATAAGGTAGAACTGCAAATTCTCAGTACTCTCAAAGCACCTTCACAAAATATTTAAGGAGAATGTGAACTTAATTCATAGTCTGCTCTTCTGCATGTTCCATATGTGCTGCTTGTGTTTACAAGAGTAAGATGAGAATGGCTTCGGACACAAATAAGCAGTGTTAGCAGGGCAGTTCTTCAGAAGTACACTTACTCTCTTCCAAAGGCATTTGCATAATAATAAAGGAAGAAAGCTATATAAGGTAAACTACATATCAGCAGAATTGTTTCTAAAAATGAATGCTTCTCAAGGTTTTCCAAGAGGCAGTGGGAGCTCTTTGAAATCAATGAGGTAATTAAAAGTGGTGGAAAAACAGAATAAGAAAAAAAGAAAATTTGAAAGTTATTAAATGCCCACTGGTCCAGTGATTACAGCATTTACCTGGAGCTTGGGTGACCCTGGTTTGCATCCCTGCACTGTTACAGTTTCCTTATGGGAATTCTGGACAAGTAAATTCCTTTCTGTGCCTCATGCCACCTATAAAACAAGTACATTATTATCCTAGTTCTGGGAGGTGTAATCAAGGTTGCGGAGTAGTACAGAACAAGTTCCCCAGTGGTCTTGTAGTATTAGTAAATGAAGCAAGGACTCCCCTCCATTACTACAGCAGTTTTTACTATGTAATAACAGCTAAGAAGTCCCCATCTAGGGGTGTAATCTCAGCAGGAACTAGAGACGAAAGAAGGAACCAGGAAAGTTTGTTCCAGGGCCTGTGGCAGTGCTCAGTGGTCCTTTGTCATGAAAGCATGTATATAATAAGAACCTCCATGCCCAGATATTATGATGATGGAGATCTTTAAATGTTCCTGACATAAAAAGATGGTCTTCAAACATTCCTGATACCAAGAATAAATAAAAATAAAAGAAATACTTTGTGTTCTCCCAGAGTTCAGAGTATAATGTGTAATGTTTGAAAGGTGCTAGAGTTGTAGAAGACATTTAATTTTTTGTAATATAACTTTAAACATGCATTTGCACTCTAATGATTCCATTATAAGCTGTCTCACACTGCAGGTAAGAATTCAATAATATAATAATATAATGGAGGGAATTAGCAAAATTATCTGGGTCTTGCTGGTCCTGGCCCTGAAACCAATAGCACTGTTGGCATCTGGAGGCTACACCTGTCATGAGTTATGGCCTCTGGTTTTACAGGAAGGATAAAACTGATATTTCAGTGCCATTCATCATATGTAATAAACTCTCCGCCTTAGTACAAATGCATTTATATGCCAGTATCAGAACTGAGTACAGAAAATACAAGCAGTCAACTGTATGTTAGATACACTTTTTGTAATACTTCCTGGTGCTAATAAAATAAGTCTCTAGCTCTGTTTTCCAAGGGTAGTTTGACAGAGTTGAAATCACAGGCTCTGTGTCATGAAAGAGCACAATACCCATTTTGCCCTTTAAATCTCATAACAATGTTAGACCTTCAGCTATTGTATGAGCTCTGAATTGCCTGGCCAGAAACCTGGACCTGAGGTTCCTGTTATCCCAAAATATTTAGTCATACAACTGAACACATTCTGCTCACAAGACTGACCAGATGTCTGAGTGAGATAAAGGTCTTATTTTCTGATGGTTTCTTATGAACTATAGTGTTTGTGAGTGGCAGGGCACAGGAGGCAGCGGGGCCCGATGGGCTGTATTTGATTCTGGTACCAGCCAACAGCACTGCTGGAGCTTATTTCCATACCAGCATTTTGGCCCACCACCTATCTGCCTCTTTAACACCCTTTACTACAAGTAGGTAAAGAAGTTCCAAGCAACCTCCCCAGCTAGCTTCTGGGATTAAGCCCCATCCCTTGTCAAGCTTCATCTTCCTTAATGTAGGGCAATGAGTTTGCTCTGTGGTTTCTCTTCAGTGGGAGACTCCTGTCCCCCAGGGACAGGTCCATCTAGAGGGGACAAACATCACATTTCTGGCAAGGACCCTCCTTCTCACATTTCTGGACACGACAACCCAGAGAGCAAGACTGAAGTGAGCCTTGGGTCCAGGTTTCCACAGAGCCTCACTCTGCACCACTCTCAGACTTGGCATATGCTCTGGTTTTATACTTGCTGCTACAGAATACTGAGTAAAATAGGGATTTTTAAATTTATTATTATTATCATTTACTGATGTCACCATCTCAAATGCTTAATCAATACGTATGAGGTAGAAAGAATGAATCTGGTATTTTGCCAGTCAGATACAAGGTTTAGAAAGAAAGCTGGTGTCCTAGCAAGAAAAGTTACTCTAGAGGATTTAGTTTGCAGGTTTAATCATCAGGTTTCAAATAATTAAACAGCCCAGAAATGTATTTTCAAATTATAGTAGGGTTGACTCTACCCTCCAGTTATAAGTGTCAGTAATCAGTAATGCCATCAATTCTTTTCAATACTCTTAATAATTTCTGTACCAGCAATAGGGAATAACATGAATGCTGTAGTGGAGGCTTTTAAAGCCAGAATAGGGCCGTGAGAGAATGAATCAACTTTTCAGTTATCTAGTTCCTCTGCAATCAAGGGAGTTATGCTAAGTTACACCATAAAAGAAGCCAAGTCATTTCAAGTGTTGTATGATTTAATAGTAACTGTGCCAAACTTGGTTATGCTTTCATAGGAGTAATAGAAAATAATAACACTTATGGAAGGGAAAGGTGGGGTCTTTTAGCCTTGTGCATATATATTCTTTCTGTGGAATCACTGAGTATATTGTGGAAATAGCTACTTAAACATTGATTTAGTGCTTTAGGAGTGTCAGCTTTTTAAGAAAATAGCTTGGATTTCTGTAGGAATCCTTATACAAACAGTAATGCCAAGTAATACTGTCTAATTTTGTCTCCCCCTTTCTGTCATATGGTCTGATTTAAAAAAAAAATATATAAATACATAAGCAAGCAAGAGAACAGCAGTATATTTACTTGTAAGGATTATCTCCTTTTCAGGGACTTTGCAACAAACATGAAGCTTGGACCCTTTGTTAATTAGGACCAAAACACCATACAGGCACATTAGCCAGATGTTAGTGAAACTTTTTTAACACTTTTTTAGTCCTTGTTTGTATAGAAAGGCTTTTTTTCCATTGTTGTTCTAGCATTTCCTCTGTTATTATGAAGGTCAATATATATCATTTTTACTGCAAAGTGCCAAGCAAGCAAGGATATTCAAATGAACAAACCTGGATGCTTTACAGCTTTTTGCCCTCTTGAAATCAGATCTGAAAAATATAGGACCTAAATATCAATACTGTAAGGTTTTAGTTTTATATCAGGCATAAATCTTGACAACCCATACTTAACAATGAGCTTGGATTTTAACTTAATCTTTGGCAGGCTGAGAATTAAAACAGCACATTCTCCTTTCTGTCTTCTCTCCCAGGCGGCTCCTTGAAAAAGGCGCTGTCTGTGCCAGCCAGCTTAAAGGTTTTATAGTTTGTGAAAAGCAGATACAGTACTGCCTAGGTGGGCGACAGGCTCCTCCTGAAAGACAAAGAGTTGAGTCTTGCACTCCCGAGCTCTCTTCTGCTTAAATAAAGTTGCTAGTTGCCTAATGAATGTTAGCTGTAATACTCCCTGTGGTCAGTGGGGCTGTTGTTTAATGAATTGCTTAATGTGCTTGATTACTGTTACTATGTGGAATGAGGGAAATAGCCAGAGAGATTTGAAAGACCCACTAGAGAATACGATGAAAATGAATTGGATCAATAAGAAGTTTTTGCTCATCTCTGAACAACGCATTATGTGCTGCATTGTTGGAGTTGGGGATAATGTAATTTTGCGGCTTGTTGTTGTTCTTTTTATAATTCAGAAATATAAATCTCATTTGACATTGGGTTTTAGGGCTGGTCTTCCTGGAGTTATAAATGTTCCCCTGACTCCAGTCCCAGTTACTCACATGGACAGATAAATTAATTAGGAAAACTTTTATGCCAATTACTTTATGCCCTTGGCTTTCATATGTTTCTGAAGAGCGGCAGCTAATTAAAGATATGATTCATAATTACTGGTCGATCGAGTAGTTGAGTAATGGAATCAGGAACTGTTCCAAAAAAATTATCCATCACATCATTACTAATTGTTACATAATACATAAAGATGTAGAATTCAAATAAAAAATTACTCACATTTGAAAGATTCATTCAATTAGTGGGTTTGGGATATTTTTTATAACAATTATAAACATCAAGATAGTTCTCACATTTTTAAGGATCACAGAGGTTTTATAAATATATATAATTAAATAGGAGCATAATTTCCAGCAAGTAAAGGACTCCAGGGTCTAGCTGGAGGAGTGGGTTAATATTATATTGAATTTATGGAAGCTGGAAATCAAGTCTTTGGGTCAAATTAGGGCTCAAGTGAAATGAATATGATGGTGTCTTCCTAGTCCTGTTTGCACAAGCCACAAAACTGCTCTAATTTGGCAAGCATTGCAGACTAATTTCCAGAGAATAGAAGAGCTGTTGCAAGTTATAACCTGGCACTGAACGACATACAGAAATTTGCACAGAATTTGTCAACACTCATTTTTCACAGTCGGCATTTGCTGTCCCAGCAAGAAGATCGTAACAGATACCACAACCTGGTAAAACTGGTAAAATGGTGGGAAAAAAAAGAATTCCTCCAGCACTTCCTTGCTAAGTTTGCAGATGTTCTCTGTTATCGCAGTTTATGAGCAGTCATGTCACTTCTTCAATAAAACATGTCTGGAAAACTCAATTGTAGGTTGATTCAGTAATTCAGATACCCCACAGGTGGGCCTGGGAAACCCCTGGGTTCAGTTTCCCACTGATTCTTTACAGCTTAAAGCAATAGCATAGTAAAGTCCTGTATAAATATCTATATCTGCTAAGCCTTGAGAATAATTCCTAAACCCTACAAAGCAGTACCAGCAATACTTGCAGCATGAGCCTTCACAAAAGATGTGAAGAAGTCCCAGCCAGTAGTTCAAAAGTTATGAAGTGAGCACCTCAAAAAAGAGCACCAGAAAAATTTTAGCTGACTCAATATTTATTTGAACTTCCTGGAGGGCCTGACCCTGCATATTCTTCATCTCCTTCATTTAAGTAACGCAGATATACAATATTAGCTTTTTCACCTACTCTGCAATAGGTTTTTTGCTATACTTGGTTGGTTTTATATGATTAACTTAACCTAGCACTCATTAGACATATGGCATATGGTTTGGAGGAGGATTAATAAATGTTTTGCTGTATCTGAATGAGAGATTGAAAATGAATGAAAACAAACTTCCACTTCTGCTTGCAGCTTTAAATGGCTGTTTAGCTACCATCCATCTGCAGGTACCATGTGCTGCCCTCCTGAATGTCATTGGGGAACAAAGCAGAATTCAATTAAACATTTTTATATTCTAATTGACTTGGATTGCTGTAGGTGTCTACAGCGGCATGTAGGAGAACCCAGCTGATGAGTGGATAGGAGCATTCAGCAGAAGAATGTCCCTAAGACCTCAAAGTCCAGAGAGGCAAGGCAGACACAAGATGGAAAAAGGGGAGAGGGACCAGCAGAAAGCATTTGGCCCCTTCTGAGAGTCAACACCAAAATCAAGTCCCCACCAATGCCAGGCTCTTTGGTGAACCTTCCTCTTCTTATCATGTAAAGGTGTTCCATGGCAAACAGCTGCCTTTTTTTTTTTTTTTTTTTTTTTAAGAAGCCCTAATGGTGCTGCATCTTTTGAAACCATGTTTTGGTGTTTCAGGAATTGGTACCTCCTGATGAAGTGAGGAGGAAGGGTTTTTCCCCTGCATCAGCTCAGCTGAGTACATGGGAGGGCAGGGTAACAGTGATGCATACAAATCTGCAGAGGTGTTAAGGATTGCAGCTGTAGAACTAAGTGCTTTTAAAACTTCAAAGTTAACATCCCATGGAATAATAAAGTGCAAAAAACAAGTAATATACAATCATGATATTATATTAGATGGGAAATCAATACTGAACCTGGTAGCCATATTGCAGTGCGTTTCTAGTGTGACAGTTAGTCAGAAATAGCTTTTTAGGATGAATGGTGGCAGCCTCTGACCCATCAACATCCTTATCAAACACACGGTCCTGCCTGGCAGAGGCACAGCTGCTCCTCACCTGTAACCACACTGTGAAAGGGCTGTCTATGAGCCAAACGACGACAGAAGCTCACAACTAAAGAAGAATCCCAACCCCAACACAATATAACCTTAATTCACAACATCCATAGGAAAAAAAAAAAAAAGGCATTTTGAAATGAATTAAAGCTAATGTCTCTGCAGAAGTTTTGTCTTTAAACATTTAAGCTGCTACACTGCTGGTTTATGAAACATAAATGTGTTTGCATAAATGGAGCAGGGTGAGGAAAGATATTCGAGTTTGATACGGTTAGGGGGTTTTATGGAAGTTTAATTTCTTCTCATTTTAACACTAGAATTAAATTATTAAGTTGTCTGGACATTTGTCTGGAACTAGAAACCCTGTGGACATATGTCAGACCTCCTCAGGATGCAGCAGGGCACAAGTGCAGTTCAGTCAATGCTGGGTATCTTTGAGGGAAAGTCCTCTTTTTATTTTCATTTTTGTACAAGAGAAAAGAAAGCGTATGGTCTATTTTAAGACATTGTAGTCCTTATCTTAGAGAAAATTTTGATTTAGATTACTCAGTGTGTATGTGGTACTTTCTGACTTAAAAGGGAAATAAAGGTTATTTTCACACTATTTTTTGAATTACTGTACAAATTACTTTAAAGCAATTGAAAAGGAGCAGTTTTGAATTAATGGATGAAAAATTACATTGAATTATTGTCATTATGAAAATAGCCTTTTAGCTCTTGGTGAAATGGAGATTTTCGTATTTGGGGTAAAATAGTCATACCAGTGGTAAATGCTACCATGTAACAAATTCCTCTATATGTTATATATTTTATATAAATAATGAAAATGCAGGCTTACACTACAAAAAGCAAAACCCCTTCAGCCATTTTTAGCGCTTGAAAAGTCACATGACCAAGACTAATTAATCTCCTGTGGTTTATCAAATCAAATTAGTAGGTGATGGATTCTTCACAAATATTTAGGGTCACTTGATGCATTTTACTTTGATATATTTAAACATTTCATAATGAAAGTTATTTCAAAATTAAAAACTCAAGCTATTGTGAATGTTGAAATGGGAAGCTCTCATTTTTTCCCTGGATAAACAAGACCAACAATATATACAGGACTTAATGAAATACAAGTTCATTCAATTGCAACAGCATTTTTTTATTGGAAAACGTTTTTATTTCTCGAAACAGAAACATTTTCAGGCAGCTTCAAGAACAGCTGATGGGCTATAATCCATGATACTTGGAAGCTGCTACAGCTTCCCTAAATTATGCGTAAGAATAGAGGTGTGCAGAGCTCCAGGAGGGAAAAAGGGATTGGAGAAGAGAGGGGAGAGGTGAAATGGGGTACATAATTTCCACATTAGCTAGAAATTTGCTACCTGCAAACCTATGTCACTTAGTACTTGATAGGACCAAGTACTTATGAAGCTGTGAAGGCTGTCGGTTCTGTCTCTGAAATACTTCAAACCTGAGAATCTCATACGGTAACTTTCAGGCAAAGCAAATATTTGTCACTTCTTGGATTTCAGCTAATTATATGCTTTCACCATGAAGGTGCTATTTATTCTGCATGCATGAACTTCT
The DNA here is from genome assembly GCA_013400335.1 of Eurystomus gularis. Taxonomy (NCBI): domain Eukaryota; kingdom Metazoa; phylum Chordata; class Aves; order Coraciiformes; family Coraciidae; genus Eurystomus; species Eurystomus gularis. Next base: position 122,747 of record VZZY01022166.1, on the reverse strand, counting down.
TTGTGGAATAAATATTATTTGCAAAAGTGCAAGATAACGTGGTTCATGCCTGTCTATGTCAAATGTAATAGGCACTATTAAACCAGATGTACCCTCAGAGCACATTTCATCATTAGTTTACCACCTTTCTGATGTTCAAAGGCAAATGTCGGATGTTGCAATAGATTCCAGATAATGTCCTAATGCGTTTCATATGTCATAAAACTTTGATTGCCAGCAACAGTAGCTGGGTTGTGTCACTATAGCCAGTGAAATTCTATAAGATTTTATGAAGTGCAAACTTGTCCTATGAAAACAGATAAGATCTATTATCTAAAAAGTGGACTAAATAACCATAGTCTTAGGCTCTTACCAACTGGTGCAAATTGAGCTGAAAATCTGCTAAGCATCTGCTAAGATGTTGCTGTGACCATTTCATCCTCAGACAGTGCTCTCGGAGCCGTCTCCTGGTTGAGCACAGGTTAACACACAGCATTAAGAACATATGGTGTAATACTGCAGGATCTTCCTCTGTCCTGATCCCCTGAGACTCTTTCCTCCCTGCCTGAGCGTGGTCCCCACAGGCAACTGAGCCCCTGGCACACAGGCACCATGACGTTGCCGGAAGGCTGGTGAGCGTAGACAGCAGGACTTTTGCAGGGCTGAGCCTAGGCGTGAACGTCCTCTGAGGCAAGACAAGGTAAATGGCCATGGGATTCTTCACAAGGAGAAATAAATGCCTGTTTATGACAGCTGTTCTTCTAAATCATCGCATCTCAAGCACAAGCGGAGAGAAAGAAGAGCTGTTCTTTCCCTGCTACTTTTTTGTGCGTGTGATGAGCAGTGAGACACTCTCGCAGTTTGGGGGTGGGAATGGCATACAAGTAGGTCAAATCAATAGATGCTCCTTGTGGTAACCAGACAGCTAAATTATTAACATTATTTTCTGAAAAAGAAGGTGCTTGTTATTACATGATTCATGCTTGAAATTTTCCAAGCACTTAAAACAGAGTCCCGTGATTTACAAGTAAGAAGAGATTATTAGTGTCTGAGAACTTAATTGACTGCCTCCTCTCGGCCATTGACTTCAGCAGTAATTTTTTTTCTAGGTACCTGCTCAAAATAGAAGCATCTGCCCCTTAAACATCTAGCACAAATTGAGCATGGGAAAGTTCTGTGTGTCTGTTCTCGCAGAGTAAATCAAAATTTGAGGCTAAAAGCCTCAATCTTGTAAAACTGGCCCTGTTGGAAACAAATTGCTGGACACCTTGAAATCTCTGAGGGGCAAAGAAAATCAAAGCCAATTTCTAATATTTTTCTTCCTAAAACTGCTCTCATTCTAAAATGAAGAGGCATGTGCGGTATTCAGGCTGAGATGAAGGAGCTGGGCAAGCACAAAAGAGCTTGTCTGCAGCATTGGGATTCTCCAGTGCCACAGAGTGACTTTCTCTAATTTATTCAGCGATGAATTCCAGGGAGATCTCCTCTCAGCCCTGTTTACACACATATGTTCCAATGTATGAGAGCCTTCCTCTCTCACATAAAAGCTGACACACAGACATATAGCACACACATTGTACTTTCCTACTTGGCAACCGATTGCATATCTCAGCTCCACCGTGGAAGTAATCCCCACATATGTATAATTATTTTTAATGAATTAAGTCCTTGAAGTGTGAAGATCCATAAAGATCTTTATAGTCTCCTTTGACACTTGAAGGTAAATATTTGCATTGTGCATTTCAAATTAGATGTGTAACGCCTGTTAAAAATAATGGGAGCTGGAAGTCTGGTCTGTCTAATGATTTCCTTCTTGATCACTGCAATAGTAGAGAAAATATAGAGAGCAGGTGCTTGCGTCCTCCTCTGCTCCCCTGAGGTTGGAGAGATCTGTCGGCAAAGTCACCCCTAGGGTGGATGAGAATATCCTTCCCAGAGCAGGGCTTTGTCAGGGCATCTGCTAAATAAATGGTCCCCTTCCCTGGTGCTTCCTGAGTGATAACAGGCACTTTCAGTTCCCTCTGCATTACTGAGATACAGACTTTTTTTCACCTACAACTATTTCATAATTTATGCTGAAACATTTCTTGGGCCTGCTGGCAGCAGGAGGGAAGACCATGGATGTTGTCATGGAGGGGAACACAGTGGCCACAGGGCAGCTCTGTGCACTGAGGACAGTGTGAGAAAACTGAATTTGTTGGGTTAATGCACCGTGGGGAGATGTGGGGGGAAAGAGGCTCCCTGAGGTCACCCAGAGCACTATGCAACCCTGCTCATCAGTCTGACTCAGCCAGTGAGGAGCTTTGTGCCAGGATGGTGAGCTAACCCAGCCACAGGGAGCTCATCACCAGCCTGCCTAGCACTCTTCTCTTGCATCTGGGACTAGTGTGGGTCTGTCACCACCACAGCAGAGTTGGCTGGGCAGTTATTGCCTTTATTCAAACCTCTCAGATCTGGACTTTCCATGAAATTATTCAGAATTCCCAAAATTAATTACATCAAATCCCTTCACTGATGGGGCCAAACTCTCCCACAATACTCCTGGACAGGAGGAGTGGGGTTGGTGCTTGAGCCTCATATTCCACCTCAACACCCACGATCAGCTATAGAGACAGTTCGTCCAACACAGAGCCTAGTTTGTATGAGCTGTCAGGCACTTGCATTGCCACTGGGGCTGAAATGTTCATCCTGTGTGAGGAGCATCCAGCCATGCCTGACAAATGGGATTCCACCATCCTGCATCTAGATGTATGGGCTGTAGATATCGTGGGCTTGTCTGAGATCTAATAAGCTGTTATGGCCATTCTCTGCTGTGTGCTAGCACAACTGCACTGCCCACAGTAGTTACATCAAAGAAAAAAAGAAAAAAAGTACACAATTTTACTGTAACAAAAGTCATGTCTCACTGAATATGCACTTTAAAAATTGAAACATCTGGTGCAGTGAAATTTCTGCTGTACATAAGGATGGCATGCCTACTCTTCTTCTACCAAATCAATAAAATAAACCCATGATTACTGCTCTGCTGTTCAATGTTTCGGAGTAAGTTTAATTCTACAGCCAGGGTGCACACCCTTCCACAGTGATTCATTGACATGTGCCTGCTACAATATACAAGATCACCAATTCCTAACCAAAAATGTAATAGATCTATATATAATGTAAAGAATGGCTTGGAACTTTATTGTGAGAGACTCGGGAGGAGGGAGAGTTAAAGAAATTATATGTCACTCACTCTTAAATGCTGCAGTTGTCTGGTCTTTCGCTCCAATGCTCTGGCTTTGCTAGCATTTAGTTACCTGGAAACTCCTGTAAGAGTCTGGAGGGTGGGTGAAGAGGCGGAAAGAGGCTGGGGAAGGGAGAAGGGAAAGAAAGAAAGGAGGTTTAAACTGAAACACTCCTATCAGTGCCACATTTTCCCTCCAGAGAAATCCTTATTGTGTACCAAGTACTGCAAGTGTGTATTTTATTAAGGAGAGGAAGAAGGAACAATCAGAAACTCTGTCACGTTGTATCACCATGAAAAGTAGTTGTGAAAGGAAGGTATGGCTGGCCGGAGCAGTTTCTCACTCCTTTTTAGTATCTTATACGTGGTTCAGGGTCCTACAAGAAAAAGAGTGAAGCTGCCTTCCTGTGTACTGTGATGTGAAGGAGCAGAATATGCTGTGGCCTTTTTTGACTCTAAGTATCTCAAAGTCTCCATCAGTTAATTCATCCCTCGGCACACGCATACATTAGATGGCAAGCTGTATAGAGAGACCTGCTCAGGTCCAGTAGCTGTGTGTATGCACAGGGAGAAACACATTATTGCTGGCTCCCTCAGCTCTTCAGTTTTTCACTTCAGGGATATTGTTTTGGGAAACCCACAAACCTGTTCACTAGGGGAGTTTGGAGGAAAATCTTGGGCATGGGGGGATTGTCACCTCTTGGTTTTCTACAAACAATGGGCAAACTGAGACTGTACAGGACTGATCCAGTTACAGTGGAATATGCTGGGTTAGTCCTCAGGTGTAAACTGTAACATCACAGGAGAATATTTTCAGTTTCACACTTTAATAGGTGTTATTTGTTTAACCAATGAGAAAGTGAATCTATTTTTATTTGTTAAGCATAAAGAGAGAGATTGAGCTCTAGCAGTTGTGGATAATTATGCCTTATCTCTCACAATGCCAGTGGCTTTCTCTGAAAACTACACCTAAGTTATGACTAAGTAAGAGATACCATTTTGATAGATCTCAATCAGGAAATACCAGAACAAATTGAGATGGATTCTTCCTTTGTGTCAATACCTTGCTCTTTTTCAGGCAAGAAATATGATGCCTCCGATTTCACTGATTGCTAGTTTCATTGTCAGTCTTATCAAGTCAATGATAGGCTCTATACAAATGTCCTCCTAATGTTATTTTCCTAACAAAAGTAGTACCTGACCTGCAGTTTTTAGAGACAGTGTAGAAGAATAGATTATATTTTTCAGCTGGCTGTACCTGGTTTCTAGCTAGCTGCTTAATTTAATGTCACTGACAGCCCTCATCGAAGGAGCAATGCAAGGCTAATACTGAGCATTTCACTACGCTTTTGTGTGTGTGTGTGTCAGGATAAGGATTCGTTTATGTTTAACTTACTTGATTCTACAAAGTTGATTCTAGAGTTAAAGCTAAACTTCATGAAGACATGGCTGGCTGGGACAGGAGAGAAAAATAATACTATGTCTGACCGTGTCTCGCTCTGGTGAAGCTTGATTGGTCTTTTTATGCCCTCCAGTAGCAAGGTTGAATTCTTGCAAATGTGCAGCCACTGTCATAGCTGCATAATTGAAAGACTGACAGTTCTCAAGACTTCATTATTATTTTTATTAGGGAATCTGTTGGCACTGACAGTTTTTTCTCATACTCTTCAAATACTCTGGATACTGGCAGCTGAGGATTCTGCATGACAACTTGCATTGAAGTATCAGGGTATTTTTCCTGCCGGTACAGAGAGAGAAAAACTGCCAACAGGAACACAAAACAGTTCTCAGAGATGGTTTCAGATATCTTAGTTTATTTCAGACTTGGTGCTATTTTGATGTTTCACTTGCAAATCGTAATTTTAATTATATGTGAGCAAAGGTTACTGTTAAAAATGTAAGCAAGAAGATTAATTTAATGCCTCTAAACAAATACATAGTAAGAGCATAGTCAGCAAGGGAGGAAGTTTCCTGATTCATAGCTAGGTTTCTTTATTTAGGTCACCACTAGAATGGCTTCATCTGAGCCCTTTTTTTTTAACGGTTCAGTACTGAACGATGTCAGATAATGAATGGCCTTCTATATTCTCTCTTCATAAACAAGGAAGCAGAACCTAGACAGATTACTTTTTATATGGTCAAAAGCAAGGTCTTTAAGGATATACAGGGAACCCTTTAAGGTTGTTTAAAGAGTGTACTTAAAACACAGGGAAGATTTTCCTTGACTTTGCTGTCATAAAGGATTGCGTTGAACATGACTGGCAACAAAACACTTGGCATACCGAGAGCAGGACTTTCAGATCCCGAACACCCAGCAAGGAGCAAATTGTGTTGAACACAGAAGCAGGAGATGTGGTTCCTTGGCAGACCTCATGAGCAGTGATGCCAAACTCTGAGCTGAATTACCAATGGGGAATCAGAAAGTGTGAATAGCCCCAGATAGGGTTTAGAGGTCTTCTTTCTGAATGAGCATCAAGAGAAAATAAGCAGTGCCTTTGCAGTACTGCAGAGCTTTTATAAAATTGACTCTTCAGAGATGCAGGTTGATTAATTAAACTCACTAAAGTGGTTGTGATTAAAAAACTTACTGTCAAAGCAAGAGGAAAAAGATGAAGAAGAAAAATTTGTATGTAAGAAATCATTTATTTGCATCAAATCATTGTGAGTTCATATAAAGGATTTATTGAATGCACATCGGCCAAGCCTTATTGATGATTATGGATTTTCTGCATATGCCTCAAAACCAGCATTTTCACCACTACATAACTTCTTTTTCTTTCCCAGCCATTTTTATAATATGATTATCTCTATAGCTTTTGTAGTATAAGCTATTTGTTGAGAAATGCAATAGTCACATCAATAAAAAAGGCTTAGAAATAAAGTAAAAATAATCTGATATTTGAGTTTACATTTAAATTCTCTGGATTTTTTTAGTTCTCCTTCTCCCTCATTACTAATACCGTAAATGTCAAACAAGTCCTCAGAAGAGGATGTATATGTTTGAGCGGTGCATGCCCCTACTAAAGTTACTGGGGGATCAGCCTGCCCAAATAGTATTTGTGCACCCAAATTATGACTGCTTACTGCATGCCATGACTGTCCCCTTGGTTTCCATGATGACAACCACAGAATCAGGTTCCAGGCCCATTTCCAGGTAGATACATCCACACTTTCAGACCTCTCACCCTTTAGGTCTGTTAGCTATTTGAAAATAACTCTCTGCACAATAGTTGCCTGTGATGCCTACCATTTCCTGCAACAAATCTACAGTGAGAAGGTGGCAGTGAGTTTGTATTTTAAAATTATTACAATCTTTCAGGATTTTTGAATCATAGAATTATAGAATCATTTACATTGGAAAAGACCTCTAGGATCATCAAGTCCAACCTTCATCCCAACAACTCCCTGACCCCTAGACCATGTCCCAAAACGCCACTTCTACTCGTTTTTTTAACACCTCCAGGGATGGTGACTCCACCACTTCCTTGGGCAGACTGTTCCAGTGCCTAACCAGCTATCTTTTTGATGGGATATTTGTTCTACTGGATAGGGAAATGAACTGGCAGACAGGAAACTATCTGTTTGTCCCAGCTCTTCTGCTCTGCAACAAGTCACAAATCACCTCACAGTCCTGTTTCTGTCATTCACCAATCCTTCATCAGTTTTGTATGTGCTGGCTTTAAGATGTTGAGAGAAGTAAATATCTTCCTGCTTGCTTGTAGGCTGCTCAGAGCAATTCTCTTTTCCAGTTTCTCTAAGTGCTAATAAAACTGAAAATTAATATATTTTTAAAGCTTATACAAAAGAATCAAGACGGCAATTTAAAGTTTTCCTTTATTATTATGTATTAAAATAGCCTTGTCAATTCATGCCCAGTGATGTAAAGAGCCTACTATTCACATACTACCTGAGCTCCAGTCCTGAAAACAGGACTCACTGTCAAACTAACAGGACTGACGAAGGAAAGTAGAACCAGGCATATGTGTACACGTATGAGATAAGGGCTGTCATTAAATACTGTTGTACTGGTGTTGCTGCAGCTGCTCTTTACTTGTTAGATAGTAGGACTTCCCACTGCCAGAACCAACTACCTAGGACATAGCAACCACAAAAGCAACAACAAAAAAATAGGATAATTTTAATGGAGTGAAAGGGCTTTTATAGTTCTATAAGTCTTTCCAAGTCTTTCTAAAACTTTAAATAAAATTTTACTTTACCTCATTTTGACATTTTGACAGAGAAATAAGACATTTTTGCAAAAATAACAGGAAACAGTAAATTGTACACTTAAGTATTGCAGAAGACAATTCTACAGAACAATAAAATATATGCTGTATACATACTTTAAGAAGTGCTCAGCTGTATGGTCAAGAATCAGTGTGCAGATAATTGTTCTTCAGTCTATGGGATCCCTCAAAGCTTGAGTTATGACCTACACATTCACTTGCAGCTCTGACATTTAGGGCCTTCTCTTCAGGCAGAAGCACCAGCATACCAGAGTCCTTCATCTTCTCCTGTGCAAGCCCCTGCTATTACCAAAGGCAGGGAGAATTTTAGGAGAGCATGATGGAGAATGAGCGTAAAAGGGGAAGAGCCAAGCCAATACGCCCATGGAGGTGGTGCATAGGTGGAGAGCAAGCTCATGGGAGCCATGCAAGATGGCATCAGCTACAGTTTGTGGACAAAAGCCTAAATGAGGGTATTACTTGGACATATTTATCAGACTAAAGTCAGACATTAGCTTCACATGTGAATATATACAGAATGGCATACACCCATTCAGTTAACTCTGGCTTTATTCATCATTTTCTTACATGTATGTAGAGGTACATAGATAAAGATATAAATATAAACAAAAGTAAAGATAAGATAAATATGATAAAAATAAAGATTATAGATTATGAATTGACTATGTGTATATTATTTATACATATGTATATATTTCTACATAAAACAAAGTGATAGAGAATTATAGCATTCATGTATTCAGTGTAAATTAAAATTCATCCTTTTGTCAACAGGTCTCCCCAGAATAGTTGTGCAAACAGTGTATGTCTCTCTGTCATGCAACGGTGGGTAATTAACATATGCAAAACACTACAGTCCTGCTAGAAGCTACCCAGCCCTCCCCTGAAATTTAGGCTCTATTTATTTACAACAAAATAAAGTGGACCCTTCTGGAAAGAAACATAGCTTTGTGGCTGCACCAATGCTGTCGCACAGATGCTTTAAATCTTTTATATCTCCCAGACCTCCAGGGGCTGGTGTTGGATGGTATTGAGCCAGGGCCAATAAATAATTTATGCTAAGTAGCAATTTAGTTGTTTGGCTTGGGGTAAAGAAATCCAAGAAATTCATAAATAAAGTTCCCATTTTTGCTGTGTTCCAAAGTTAATTTATGTTACTCTGCAATTAACTAACATAAAGGTGAAAAAATATGACAGGCCTAAGGTAGAAAATAAAGCTCATAAATCTGCTGTATCTTAACTAGTGGTGCTTTAGTGATAGTTGGTGCTTGCACTTGGTTTCCCGTTCATCTAATTCACCTGTATTTGCTTGACCCAGAAAAAATGTAGTAATTGATTTCTAATAGTTCCCCTTTGAAGTAAACAAGCAAACCCAACATTTTTTGCTCTGTCATTTGAACAAGAAAGTAGGTATTAGATTTTGTCAGATGCTTTGACAGAAGTGAAAATATATAATGTGTGGATAAAGTCTGGTAATCAGATAGTCCCCGCGTGCAATGGACTGCATTTAAAACCAAATCCAGTTATTTGTTAATGCCCTTATATATAAACACGTTCTATACAAATGCATAAGATTTTAATGTGATACCTGGATTCTTCCCCTTGCCCCAAGACAGACATTTCCTGTCAAAGACATGACTTTTCTTAGCATCATCTGTTAGTCTATTGACATTGTGTGTACTGTTTAAAAGGACGCTCTTCCATATAGGCAAGTCCGTGATGGTTGCTTTCATTAAACACCATCACTGCATAGGGATGAATAGAATTATATAAATATCTGCTATATGTAATGTACAAGATAGAGAAGTTGGGTAAATTAAAGGAATAAAAGTTAGGCAAAAGACTGGAATCAGGTTGCTCAGGATGAAAAGGCTATGCATGTATTTTCTGCCTGGATATATGTATATATATTAGTGAAATTTCGCAGTTTGTATTGTTGCATTTAGAACTTTGAACTGCCCACCTTTCTAGTGGGGAAGGTTTAGAGTAGAATGGTGCATCCCATTAATTTTACAGGTTTTCTTACTGACAAGAGGAATTCTCACCACAGGCCTGAGGAACTTATTGTCTGTTATCTGTTTCTACAAAAATGGATTCTGACTATAAATAGAGAAATATTGAAACACAATTATGCAACAGAGAAGGACCAAGACCTCTGCTTTTCTGAAGCACTGTGCAGTCACTGATTTCTGTGAAACTACATTGATTCAAAGTGGCTTAATGTCTTGTATTTACAACTTTTAGACTCGTCTTTGCAATTACCAATAGTTTGAACAAGTGCATTCAACATCCTTCCTTTCAGGATGTAAAGAAAGGGAAGCTTCTTTCCTCCCCTTGGTTTCACTCCTGCAGAGTACAGTGTTGCAAACATCCCTCACTGAAATCAATGGCTTCTTATAACTTCAAGGAGCCTGTAAGCTTCAAACCTGCTCAGAGGTGAAGTGGCACAGAAGAGTTCAGGCTCAGACACTCAGATACTTGCCTGTTGTAGAAAAAATATCTCCAACCATTATCCAAAAGGATCTGGTTAAGAAAGAGATTGCATTTGCTGTGGTAACGGGACTAGAATATCCTTCACTATCCACTGTATTAATTGTGGGGTTTTTTCTTGAGGTTTCTGCATGATGAAGATGAATTTAGCTCTTTACTTCCTGAGATAAAAAGAAAATTGCATGATTGATTTCCCTTTTAATTGCAATCCAAACTATTTTGATTTCTGACTCTCAGTTTTAATCATATTCCAGGCCGTGCTCTCTGTGCTGATGGCACAGAAAAGCTGTGGGGTGTTGCCACATAAGTGAGTATGACCCTTTCCCCATCTTTGGCAGACTACAAACCACAGGGCCTGGACCCTGGAGGAATAGTCTTAAAGTCTCCTAAAGTCTACTTTTTAGAAAGAAATTTCAAATTTGCCAGATAAGAGTTTGGAAAAGACCATGTAATTTATTTAATGGACGACAAGGTGTGAATCTACTCATTAAAATTCATAATGAGATGCATCTGGCATCTTAACACTTCTTACTATTCTGCAAATAGACTTTGTTAAAGGCCATTTTGCTCTTTCTAGCAGGACTACATGGCACAGATAAAGGGTTTTGAATTGCAGAAATGAGAATTCGTTTTCAAGTCTATTACCTCCAATTTCCAGTCATTAAATGATTCAGTGGGAAAGTTTCTGTTTTAACTTTAGTGACCTCTAGCAGGGACATCAAGCCAAAGTGACTCTTGAAGAAGACTGTAAGTCCCACATTTTTATATATACATTTAGAAACAAATAGAGGGATGCTAAAAAGCAGTTCAACCTGTTCCTCCCAGTCTGACTCAGATAAGATTTCAACCAAAATAATGTTTCCTCTAACAAGCCATTTGTCAATGTAGTGGGAACAAATGAGTAGCATCATTCCATTCTTTGCTGAACAGGACTCTTTTCACCTGAAAGATGTATGTCCATCACGCTGGAGACTTAGAAAAGGAGCCAAAGGGAAGCAGAGAGCTTTCTGCCCTCTGGGGTGAACTATCCCCTTTACACTATCAAGGTTAAAGGATTTGGGTGGCTCAAGGTGCATATCTGGAGCTGCCAGAGACCGATGCTCTCCTCCTTTCACTGCAGTTCTACATTTTCTCTCAAGAAAGTCAAAGGGAGGTTAGGAGGCAGTTCAAGCCCTTCCACCCCTCCTTTCCCCAGAGGCAGTGAGGTAAAGAGCTCTTCTGCTAGCAGATATTATGGTAGGGGTCTCCTCTGTCAACTTGAGCAGGTGGGATATGAGTGTCCTATGTCTCTCCCTCTGCACACCTATCACTCTCTGGAAAAGTCTGTTTCTTTTGAGTGACTCTTAATAGAGCCCAAGTGTTTGGTTACCTGAACTTTTAACTTTTACAGTGGTGGTGGAGGGTAAACTAACATAAAACCAGAAATGTGAAGCAAAAAGGAAGGTATTTCTCCAGATGCAGAAAGGAGCATTAGTGGTTCAGGAGTATGCATAACTAAGGGTGTGTATGCACAGAGTTACATATAGATAAATAATTGTAGGAGCTTTTTGCTATTTTACATGGATGCAATGTGGGATATATTTGCTTACAGTCTTACAGACACACTACATCTCCAACACATCGTTCTTAATTTAAGCATTTCCTGAGTAAAATAGAGGATTTATTCCATAGAGTGTGCTATTGGATAGCTCATGCATAAATTTGTTCAAAGTTACACATATGGCTATATGTAACTCCAGCTGATTTCAGTGAAGCTTCTTTGTAGGAAATATGCCACCCACAGTCATCTACATGTGTGCCATCTAGTCCCATGTTAGGTTTATATAGCAGAAAACAGTTTCCGATGGCCTTATGCAGAACCCATACAATGGTCACTTATCAGGGATGTACCTCGCAGTGTATTTACACATCAAGCATCTTTGTTAAACTGGTGCTCAAATAATAAAGGAAACTAGAGAAAAATAAGCAGGCTGTGTCATTTAGCAGAAAAAGACTGGATGCCAGTCTGGAGCTCTTGTCGAGAGCTCCTTCTCTGTGGAAATAGGCACGTGTAAGAGACAATCTGCGTAATCCATAATGAAGAGTGTGAGTTATGTTTTATCTCCTAGTTTGATGGTCCACCCATTTCACTACTTTCTGCAGTTTCACTGGTGATTCTGATCATCTTCCTTTCTGCTATGACATGAGATTTTTAAATTATTAATCTCTGTGTAGATTCTCAGGTCTTACACATCCACATGCAGTAGGTAAAGATAATGCATTAGCTGGCCATTGCAATATTTTTGAGGTTGTACCTTTTCTGTATTGAGCCACAGGAAAGCTAATGCAGTTACTCAGAACAGTGAGATATTTGCAATATGCCTTAACAAACTATCCAGTTACTAAGGAGAGAAGCATATATATAAATATCAGCTGGTGCTACTAAATGAACCTTAATTAGTGATATTAAAGTATTCATCATAATAAATGTTCAGAAACATTTATGCTGCTTTCACAGCATCTGCTCAGGACTCCATTAGTAAATATTTTTAAAAAGAGGGCCTTCCTTCCCCTCTGACCCTTCTTATGTGATATTACTAAAATAATTCATTCATTTTCAGAATTCCTTCTCAGTGTATACTCAGCTTCTGCTTTCAGCTTTTAAATAAATACTGTATATCTATATATCCTTTCTGGTAAAAAAAGCAGCCCCAATCTGCTGTAGAGCTGTGGAGCAGATCAGGAATACATATCTGCAACTTAAGCAGGACATCTTCTTGTGTGGAGATCACTGTTAAGCTGAGCAGTGCTGTTTCAGAAGGATGTGTTTTTGAGGACATAGAAGTGCACATCACCCGTAGTCAGTCTGGCTGCTTTCACAGTGGTGCCTACATTACTGAAGAAGGGTAGAGGTCCTATGGTCCTACACAGAGTGAATTAAGAAAAGTCTTCCTTACAAATTCACATAGGTGTATTTAATTCTTCTCATGAAAACAGGAATACTTTCTTCTGCACCCTTTGGAGGTAGAATCTTAACCCATCTGAAGCTAGTGGAGAAAGTTTATTGAATTAAGTAAAAGTCATGGTCAGATTTTCATGCATGGGAAATAATAAAACTGTTATCTACTAAGACCTGTGGTATCACACTTCATTGGTACAACTTCTCATTTCAGACACTTTTGCTTGCAAACAAAACACTAATGCCTCTGGTAGTTCTAGTGAAAACCACACTTTTGGTTACAGATTTTTGCTCCATGTTAACCATAGTCCTATATTTCTTATGATTGTATATTCTGAAATCAACACCAGAATTTTAAAATAATGTAAAGTACTTTACCTAGTAAAATCTAGGGGTTTCATTTTCTGTCTTCTAGGAAAACAAATGAAAAGCTCTACAATATTTTCATTGATATAGAATGTGACAAGTGTGCTAATAAATATTAATAAAATAAATATTGGAGGTGAGGCATCCCTCTCAACTGCAATTTGCTATGGAAGCACTGACATTAAAGGTGTAAAAAATCCCCACATCAACTCATCCAGCTGATCCACTATTCTAAACCATATCCATCAAGCTTGTTGAATTTAACTGACTTCTGTTTCCATTTTTTTCTATATTACTTAGAAGCTAAAAAAAGATTATCAGATACTATGAAGCCATATGGAAAATGTTCACAAAGGATGGATTTTCTCTAGCCCAATTTGAAACATCCAAGATTAAGTGTTCTACTCCAGGACAGTTAGTTTCTTACAGGGAAAAAGGAAAGACAGGTCTCTTCGGGCAATCAGTCATCCCATTCTCTTGTGGGTATCTAGTACCAGTGAGAGGAGCTGCCTTCTCAAAGTGCATTTCCATCTTCATTGGTTAGAAAGAGAGCTTAGATAACTACACTAGACCAGGTACCAACTCTTGGATGGCTAAATTTAGGTAATGCATATTCCATTCAAAGTTATTTTATTTTCTGTTCAGGCCTTTTAGAAATGACTAAATAAAAAATAGTAAATGTAACAATCCTTTCATAATTTTTTTACAATTTCTTCCCAGGGGTTGTTCTGGATTCTTCAAAAACATCTTCAACTCTTTTCTCTTTGCTTTCTACAGTGTGCAAGTGGCGATCTCTCACGCTGTTTTTCTGTTTTCGATCTCAGTAACTTTAACCAGAGCTACCTCTGAAGACCGTGGAGCCTTTCCAATTTTTACCCTTCTTCAGCTGCAGACACCCCACGCAACAATCCATGATATGACCAGTTTTTTAAATATCTCAGATGGACCTTCAGTGTAATACTCTGTCTAATCATACCCAGAAGCACACCATTATTTTTATAGTTGTTACTATATTTATCTTTACTGCAAAGTAAATCAGTCCTGAAAATTAAATTCTTTTCCTTCAGCCCATGATGTACTTGCTCAGTGTGTTGTTGATCTTTGCCATTACTTTTTGTAACTGGAAAGTGCAGTGTCTTCCAACACACTGTTTACCCCATAAAGTTCCTTGGTAGCACAGAGCAAAAGAACTCCTAATTTAGAAGGATTTCAGAAGTCATGTTAACTCTGAATCTCTCAGGGCTCAGATGTACTTGGTATCATTTCCCCACCTTTCTCATAGAAAATTCTCTCATTTTTTATGTATTTTTTAGTTATGGCACAGTCCAAAGTTTGGGCCATTATCTGTCTGGGTTTTTCCCTCTCATTTATCATCATTTTCTGCTATGTATCTGTCCAGTTGTCTTTTTCTTTCCTTTAATTTCTATTTCATGGTCCCCAGATAGAGAATGAAATATTAGGTTTGTCAAGCGTATATCATTGTTTAAATGCCTGGAGATGATGGGTTAAACAGCCCAATCAATGAAACAAACCTCCAGTGCATTGCAGCTACTGCAAGTGATGTTCCCTCTGGCTGTTTAAGACCTACCAAGTCAATAACCTATTAATATCATACTCTGCTAGGGTCAGCGCCAAACAAGTCGCACGTCTTTTCAAGGCATTTAGCTTATGGGTGGATTAAATGGAAGGCTGTTGGTCCTCTGGTGGCCTTAAAAAATTGTATTTTTTTAATCTTCTTGTGAGATTAAACCTTGTTGACTGTGAAATAAATTAAAAATTAAAAATGGATCAGATAGTAGTTACTGTAGATACATAAAATCATAGCTTAACACAAACTGCACCACCAGTAATTCTCATGGAACCATTGCTCCTCTTTAGAATATGATTTTATTTTACTGCTATAGACTGCAAAATAAGCCAGCAAACGTGACACTTACTTTGCTCTCTGTACATTGAGTCCTATCCCTGAAAGAAGCAAAGTTCAAAGTATTATAAAAGTGGTTTTATAATACATCCAAAATAGAATCACAGTGTACAAATAGGTAAGATGCCATTTAAAGTACCATCTAGCATCACTGTTTACAGTCAGTTGTTTTCATACAAAAAACCTTCCAACCATAGAAATTTAGGGCTGAATTTTACCCAGTGTGCATTTTTAGGTCACAGAAGCTCTCTGCATGCATCTGGATAAAACGTTTTCTTAATATATCGAACTGTAATTTTTTGCATGAATCTTCAGACCTCACCATGAATAGTACAAGTGGTTGCTAAATAGTTTGCCAATGTGAAAAAGGATTGTAAAACCCCTTGAGAAAGCAACATTTAGCTTGAGCTTTTTAAACACAAACATGGATATTCCAAGCTCCAAAACAGATGTGGATTGAGAATATTATTCTTATAATATCCAAAACGTATCTCAGCAGTTTCTAATCAAGAAGGACTTTTGCTCTGAAATGATCTGTTGGATTAATTTTTATGCAAGCTTGTACCAGGAGTTTTCATTAGGTTGTCTACTTCCAGGCCCATTATCACAGAATCATAGAATGGCAGGGGTTGGAAAGGACCTCTGGAGATCACCTAGTCCAACCCTCCTGCTAAAGCAGATTCATCTAGAGCAGGTTGCCCAAGACTGAATCCAGGTGGGTTTCGAATATCTCCAGAGAAAGAGACTCCATAACCTCTCAGGGCAGCCTGTTCCAGTGCTCCATCACCCTCACAGTAACAAAGCTTTTCCTTGGGTTCAGGTGGAACTTCCTGTGTTCCAGTTAGTGCCCATTACCCCTTGTCCTGTTGCTGGGCACCACTGAAAATGGTCGGACCTCATCCTCTTGACACCTGCCCTTTAGATGTTTATAAGCATTGATAAGATCCCCTCTCAGGCTTCTCCAGGCTAAATAGACCTGGATCTCTCAGCCTTTCCTCATAAGAGATATAATCCAGTCCCCCAGTTATCTTTATAGCCCTCAGTTGGACTCTCTCTGGGGAGAACTGGGGAGCCCAGGACTTGACACCATACTCCAGTTGTGGCCTCACTAGGGCAGAGTAGAGAGGGAGGAGAACCTCCTTTGACCTGCTGGACACAGTCTTCTTAGTGCACCTGAGGATACCATTGGCCTTCTTGGCCACAAGAGCACACTGCTGGCTCATGGTTAACTTGTTATCTGCCAGATTCCAAGGTCCTCCTCCACAGAGCTGCTTTCCAGCAGATCAACCCCTAATCTGTATTTGTGCAGTACATTTGTGGGTTATGTCCCATTCTGGACTAGAACTGGAAGAAATTTTTCAGACTTCCTTATCAAAAGCCTCTTGAAGTGCGAGCACAAGAAAGCTGAGAAGCATAGCACAATGTCATTGCGAAGACATTGCTGGGAGACATCAAAAGAAATGCCATTGCCTTCCTGCATGTCATTACAAACAACTCAATTCAAGGTGGTTAGCAGGAAAATTAATCATTTCCTCACAGATTCTTGCTAAGGTCATAGAACCAAGGGGCCTGGGTCACTGCACATGTCCTGTCCAGCCCCTGTGGTCTCGGAGAATATTCCTTGTACAGTCATATGTGCAACAGGCATTTTAATTGTGCCATGGGAGAGTACTGTATTAATGGAAGCAGATGTAAGAGAATCATCCGATTCCAGTTCTGATGTTCTACAAACATTGTTTTCAGAACATAAGGACTGAAGGTCTCTCACTTAGTATAGTTGTTTTTCATTCAGGAAGTCTTAGACAGAAACCAATGATGAGGAGGGAAGAAAGCAAGCTGAAAATTCATACAAATTCATTCTCATACAGGCCTTATGTCTGATGCACCACCAAGCAGAGTGAATGTGAAGGTATCGCAAGGTTGAGGCTCAGTCCTGGAAGGGGGTAACTAATTCAGTTTAATACAGCAAAGCATTATGTTCATACAATGTTTAATGCTAAAGAACTCAGGAATGAATGCTGAATGAAAGCCAAACCAATGGTTAAGGTCTCCTTGTAAATATCCTTTGAGGCTCATTCTCTACTTAAAAATAAATAAATAAAAACAGAAGCCAGAACAACACTGAAAGCAAAGTAATAAACAACACATTCAGTCTTCTCACACAAGAATTTACACAGGGTTCAAAATATATTGGCCCAAATTAAGCAGAAAAGAAAGAAAAAGTACCTATCTTATCCCTGATTATAAAAGAACAACTTCAGGGGCTCGCAGTAAAGCCTTCTGGCAGAAAGAAACTTCAAAATCTCTCCTTTTTTTCCCTTAACTGAGAACCCCCTTTGAAGTACACTGCAAAGGATTCTGCCTGTCCCCAGAAGCCCTGTGCAGTGCCGCTAGCCATCAGCTCCCACCACTTCTGAATTAACATCCCACAGACACTCCGAAGGAGCAGCACACCTACATTTCCTAGCAGATAACTTATTTAGTACACGAGCTCCTGTTAGCCACCAGGCCGAAAGAAAAAGCACTGTACCCCTTTGGTATTATCCCTGATCCCCAAGAGGAGGGATCAGCTCTTCTGCGAAACATCAAATAACACATTGCAGGCACAGTGGATTTGTGCGTGTGTGTGACTAGGTTGTGTAATTTACACAACGCTCCATGGTGGAGTTTGAGGCCATGTCATTTCACTGCTGGGAAGGTTCACTCTCTGCATCCCTCAAAAGCTTAGCATTCATGAAAGCATTACACCAGCCCAAATTTCTCCCCTTTTTGTCAGCTATACTGGAAGATTGGTCTATCTCTTCACACTTCAATTTCTGGTTATTAGCTGGACAAGGGCAGCAGCAGCCATGCTCATGGGGATTTCTTGGGCTCTACTCAAGAGGCAGATCTTTCCCTACACCCACTGCAAGGGCCTGCTCAAGATCAGCCACAAACATGAGACGTGAAGTTGAATTCAGCAAATGGGTCTAGCCTGATTTTGTTTTCTGCAGGGTCAACCACCAGCGTGAACTCCAGGAAACAAACAGAAGGACAAAATTGTCATACCCTGGGTAATGGCTAAATATCTTCCTCAGATGCAAAGTGTCTTCTGAAATCTAGAAAATGAGTAATTTTTTTCCTTCCCTGCCACAGAAAATAATAGATACCATCAGTAATAGTTAATATATACTGACTAATATCAGGGCATTTGTGTGAACAAAAAATCCTTTCTTTGGCTCCTCCCAAGTTCTTGACCTCAGTAGCGTCTTGAAATAGAGCCAGTGGAAGTTTTCTCCACCCACCCAAGGGAGAAGGGAAGTCCTATTGCTAGTGTTGTGGCCTACTGCACCAATTAAAGGAGCAGAAAATATATTCTGGAAATCTGTATTGAACAGTCAAGAAGGTCAACTGAATGGTGACCGGGTCTCTATGACTAAAGGTCACTGTGCTTCTTTTACCCACACAGGTATGTTCCAGGTCTTCAGAGAAGGACCAAGTAAGACACCTAAAAGTCACCTCATTAGATGCTCTCTGAGGATCAGGACCTTTGCTGTTACAACTTAGCCATACCACGACACAGTAGATCAACACTGAGGTATGTTAGATGACGATCTACACCTAAAATTTTATACCTCTCTGTCATGGCTGCCTTTGCTCCAAAGACTAGCTGTGAATGTGGGCACTGGCAGTTAAAAGAAAAATGTTTTAGTCGGTTGCCAATGTTGTGTCTTCTTAATGGCAGAAAAGGCCCGTGAAACATCTGAGTCTTTCAAATACAATAGGCTCCCTTGCTCTCCATTGCAAGTCAGTGATAAATGCCTCATGCTTTGTCCTCCACTCCTCTCTCCCAAAACAGCTGGCACCAAAGAGCGTTCCATTCCCACAGGCTGTTGCAATCACAGGGATTTAAGAGTAAAGCATCATCCCTTCAAACTCCACTCTGTGTGTTTTCCAGATATTGCCATGTCCCTTTGCTGGGATGAAAGACATGTACATGCAAGCAGCTGAGATCTACTGCTATTTCTCTTTTGTTTGTTATTTGCCAAACCTATTAACTGCAGTCCCAATCAGGCAGAACTAAACCCGCCCTAAGTGTGCGATGGTGTTTCCAGTAAGATGAAGTCAGTAAGTAATATGTTTATTATGCTGTTCGTCTTGATCTTAGACCTCCATTCAACCTGTTGGAGTTTCCCTTGCGAGCCCCATTTTTCCCCCTGCCTTCTGTCTTCCCTCATTTCAGTGAAGCAGTGTCCTTTCCATGCTGGCTTATGGACCCTTTACTAAAGAGCTATGAGAAAACATGTTTCACAACTATAGCATTCAAAGAGACAGTTAATCCTCTCATTAATAAAGTTTATCTTCTCGATAAAGTTTCACATCGGAAATACATGTCTTTCATCCAATTGCCAGGAAAAAAATAACAGCATGTAATAAGGATAGCGAGAGAATAGTCTTCTGTGTAATCCACAGTATTGTCAAAGTTCTGTGATAGTTGATTTTTTTTTAATTCATATATCAGCCATGGAAATATCTTAAGATAGGAGTTTAGGGAAGTGTCCACAAAAAAAAAACCATTAGTCAAACACTGAACTAATCAACAACATGAATACTCTAGAGTTTGATTGACTGAGAATATTAAAAGAGCATAGTAAATACATGTCATCACATTCTCTTCTAGAATGACCAGGTATCTGTTCAACTTATGAGTACAATTAATTTTGAACTGTGATCTCCGAACCATGCTTAAATGTTATTACTATGTGTTATTCTCTCTTTTCAGAAATGATGTTTTAAAAAATCATATATTTGTATTCTATAAAATAATGTGTATCTATGGGTTTTCAGCTGTTCCACCATAGTTTTATGAACATAAAGCACGATTTCTACAAGTGTTCAGTCTTGGTCTCTTTGCTGTATGGTCAAAGTCAGAGCAAATTATACCACGTGTTCATTGCACATCCAGTACAAAATAATAGCCAGTGGCAAAATCTAGTATTTAAGAAAAGCTGTAACTTTATCAGCTAAACAACCTCTCCTATCTCTTCTCTCATTGTAGTACATGGGGGAAAGTTAAGTGAAATGTGGTCTTTACAAGCATGAAACAAACATGGAGAAAGCTTATCTGCTTCACAGTATTTTATTTTCCATTCTGCAATTTATTATGCTTATAGGGACATGCTTTTAAATATTAGCGTTCTAGAAAGCAAAGCAGTGGCAAATCTCTTTGTAAGAAAAAGCAAACTACTTCCAAGAATTAAACAAAATAAACAGTAGGCAGTGTGTCCTCTGTCCCACCTGATGCTGGCATTTCTGCAGCCAGATGTTTTATTCTGAGCACCCCTAAGGATTTCTGGGGTTAAGGTTCTGCTTGTTAGAGGGAAAATCAGCTGATGACACTTTAGTAAAGGGTTGATTAAAATCCAGCTGGGAAAATATTTATTCTTCACCTTGGCCAGAGGCAAGAGTCTCGGTCAGAGTCTTGGTTCAGATACTGCTTTGTCAAGGATGGTCAGGAGACTGTCAAGGTTGGCCCTGGAAGTCTGACACCAAGAAATGAGGTCTCAGGTGCTTTACCCTGTGCCAATACAGTTCAACTCTGCCATTCAAGGAAAGCTTTTTCTTTGTCTCTTTTTATTTCTCTTGAAAATAATAAAAATGGAACCAAATGCCGGGTAAATCCCAAGAATACAAACCCCCACTCAGTTAGATGTTTGTTGGCAGAGAGAAAAGGACTGAAATAGCTTTTAATGAGATTAAAGATCTCGTCAAGGGAATAGGTGCTGGAGGTGACATGAGATTTCAAAGGAAAGAGGCTTCTCAAAGAACAAAAATGGGTCACCTATCATGAGGGCCTAGGCAGTCAGAGTGCCCAATGCATTTGTTACTTCCAGCTCTTCACTTCTCATCTTCTGGGGAGCAAACAGGAAAGTTCCATAACCCTCTGTGTTGATATGACTTTGGCCTCTAGTTCTGCACATGAACAGTCATGGCGATTCGGATGGAGTTATTTAAAAAAAAAAGATACCTCCTCTTTGCATCTGTACAGTGGTGACACGGTGGTGCCTGCATTACATGTGTTTTGTCATTATATGTAATTCATGTACTTTTATTGAAAAATAAAGCAAAGAGAAGAGAAGAGATGCAGGAGTTATGCTATGACCTTTCCTGAATGTTCTTTTTGACAGGTATCACTAATGCATTATTTTAAATCCAAATATTCTTGTTATGTGTGAGTTATGGCAACATCACTGGGAAAAAGCCACGTCCACAGCACTGGCTACAAGGCTTGGTACATCCAGGGTTGTCTGGGTTGTTTTTCTCTTCCTGTGCTTTATACTCAGCAGATTTTGATTATGATGTCCTTCTTGTATTAAAAAGGAAGCTGTTGTTGAGTGTAATGTGTATAATGACACCACTTTCATTGTAATGCAGAATGCATAGCTTCAAGTGTTTGCAACACTTTAGCCAGTTCTTTTCAAATTGAAAACAGACACAGAGCCATTCTGAACGAAACCTGCTAGGTCCAGCCACCAATCTTGTGGCTGACATCTCTACAAACAGCTCAGCATTTGCCAAAGTTGAGGAAACTTCTAACAGCATCACTGCTCAGTGCCTCAAGTTTTAAAAGTAATGTACAAATGGTGATTTCTTTCATAAATCGCATTAAAGCAAAAGATTGGTTTTCCTAGGGAGAGAAGCGCAGTCATTTTTCACAAATTGAAAGCATCTGGTCCAAACAGAGTAGTGCATTTAATATATCACTATTTTATTCATGTCATTTGTAAACAGAAAAATATCCTTGGCAATGTCAGTATTTTTTCTCCTCTTTTGCCCTTTAAAAAAACACCTATAAATTAAGCTTCCCTCTGCATCTGTGGGCTCAAACTGAAGGGCAAGGACCTTCTGAGGCAATGTGAGGCACAGTTTTAACATCCAAACCTCGCCAGGGACAGGTTGTATGGACTGAGACCCAGGGGATATACTCTGTATCCCATCTTTCCAGAGGCACAGAGCCTGTTCAGTGGAAGAATAGTTGGGAACTCTCCCAGTATCACATCAGCATTTTTCTCTCCCTGCTCAACAGGGGACTGTCCACAGGGGAGAGAAATCTCCCACCAAGAGGCTGATAGCCCTGAGCTCCTTCAGCTCAGAGCTGGGGCAGTGCCTCTGCCACCCACAAACTTCAGCATCTAAAAAGCTGCACTGCGCCAAATCCATGCAGCAGGTACTGGAGAGATGACTAAAATAGCCAAATGTCAAGGGAACACGTTAAAGAGAGAGTCATCATCCATTTGCTTGCTCCCCAGTTTCCGGAGGCTAGTGCCCAGACTCTGGAGAGGAGCTTCCTAATGCATAATACAAAGTAATGGGTGGGACTACCTCAGTAAGAGTTTCTATAGCAGTGTTGTTAGGATGTGTTTCCTGTTCCTTGTCACTCAATACCTTTAACAGTGCTCTGGAAGAAAATATAAGTCATTTGCAGTACAGTTTACTAGTGATTCAAAGTTGGTGAACGCCTAAATTAATGATAGAGGCAGGCCAGTTGAACAGAGCAATCTAGGTCACTTGATAAACTAGTATTCTTTGAACATCAGAGGTAATTGTTATTTCCTAACATGCTGTAATGCATCTCAGAATAAGAAGAAAAAAAAAAGAATTTTAGGCTCGCAAGATGCAAATCCCTTGACCCTGACTGCACTGACCCTAAAAACCAACTTAGTGCCCAGATTATATACCATTACAAATCTCCCAGTCCAGTGCTTTGACGGTGAGGAACAGTAAATTTAAAAGCAGAGGAATATCAAACAGGGAAGTGAAACACATCTGAACAGCACCACTGAGAACATTACTGGAATATTGTCCCCATTCCTTCAGCTGCTTCAGAAAAGATGTAGGAAAAATGTGAAAAGAGTCCAAAAAACTATGATGATTCTTCAGAATTATGGAATATTCCACTCTGTGGTAAGAAATAAGATAATTCAGTGAGTTCTGTTTCCTCGAAGAAGGGGAAGGACAAATTTATGATGCCTTATAAAGCTGTACTTGTTGAAAGAAAGGAAGCTTTGCTGGTAGCAGATGGCCCTCTAATGTAGCAGAGGCATAACCTGAAAACTTAATCCTCACAACTGCTGATTGTAAGTAAAGGACATTTCTTTAACAGTGCCACTAATTAACCAACTGAACAATTATAAAAGGATGTGGTAGACTTTTGAACACCATGGAATATTTATTTGTTCATTGCAGACTTTACTAATTAATACCTCCACATAGCCCCATTGCAACTCCGAGGTTAGACAATCAGACCACTTCCATAAGTAGATGAATCTCTTGCCTCCTCTTGTTGCCAAAAGAGTAATTTATTTTTCTGCCATTGTGCATACCTTAGCATATTAATCTAGACTCGGAGATACGACATAAATGCTCTTGGATTGTTGTCTTTTTTTTAATTATTATTTCAATGCCATTTCAGTCTGAAGAATCTTTGAAAACACAATAATATGCTTTTTCTTAACATTTTAGGAGAAACTGAAGCCAAGGCGCTTTTTTTATGGAGGGTTGTTCCTCTCTGAAAGGAAAATTAATATATTGGATAGGGAATAATCAGCTTCTAGAAGATGGATCATTGTTTACCTGGTCAGGTGGAGAATGAGCTGTATCTGCCTAGGCATACAAATCCCCCTGCTCACAGTAGGTGCACAGGAAGGCAATTGCTCAGAGAGGAAGAAATGAGGGAGATCTCTGCGTAACTTAAGCACGCTTAAGTCACTTGACAAGTGCCACAGAAAAGGTTACATTTGTCAGAGTGGTGAAGATGAAGGTTTCCTAAGTTACTGCATTTGGGAAGACAAGTGTGGCTGATGCAGCCCTGTGGTCCATTTAGGTGCTTGTACATGCAAGTAAACTTTGAAGCTGTCAGTCTTTTAAAGTTGGCTGTACAGTAACTGAGAGCCTGTCCTCTCACCCCTCAGCCTGACTCCCCTCTCCTCTGATTACCAAGAACATGTTGTAAGACAAATCGCTGTAGAGAGCCTATCTTTTAATCAGGCTCTGAACTCTCCATATAACTGTGTGTTTGCTGGATTTGATTTTGGTTTGCATTTTCTTTTCCCTCCATAAAATACTCCAGGGATATCAGGTACCCAGTCTTCAATGGGTTGGTTGGTACTTGATGTCACTGGTCTCAGAGCTATTCACTGTGAATAATGTTTGGTCCTTTTTTATTTTAATTGCTGGAATGGCTGTGGATATAAGTTGCTTGACACAAAAGGGTGACAAATAATGATGAAAGACACTAGAGTGCTCTCATGTGTAGCTTGGACCAGAAGGAGAAAAGAGATTATTGCAGCTAAACTGGTCACATGGAATTTGCTGGACCTGCCTGCTCCCACCCCCTCCAGCCCCTCTCCGGGAATAGTACTCTTACAAGCTAAGAAAGACACAGTTGGCACAAAAAAAAAAAGAAAAAAATTGATCCCATTAACAATGACCTTTAGAAATTTCAAGGACATAACGCTGCCTTTGTGAAGTGTAAACAGATGCATTGTCAAATAGTTAAAGAACAGAATTGCTCCTGGATCTGTCATTTACCTCCTCATGAACTGGAGCTCCAAACTGTAAAGAGCCAGGAGGAAACCACAGCAGCATGATTATACAGTTAAAGAGACAAATACTTATGTTGGTCTTCTCAGCGATTGATATTTCTATTATATTTTTAATTAACATTTTAATCCTTTAAAATCATTTTAATCCTCGGGAAGCATGTTACAGAGTGAAATCGTTGCTATGAAAAGTGTCAAACAGATAATAGCTAAAATTAATGGTTTTGTGATATATCAAGTTTTCAAATTGTTCTTTTATTAAAAGAGCCTGACATTTTTCATTACAGCGAGCAGAGCTTTCTGAATAAAAAGTGAGCGTGTACCCCAGATTACAGAACATTTAACTATTTGCATGATAAAGTCTTCATCCTGATTTTCCTCCTGTTTGAAAGAGTTGCCAATAGACTGGATAAATATCTTTTGTGGTGGCAAAGCAGAGCGCAAAACAAGGTGTCCCAGGCTCCTCCTCCCACTCCTTGTTTTAGCCAGGGCTCTTTGTAGCCCCAAAGCCCTTTGTGAGGACAGGGCTCGCTGGGGGGTTCTCCTTGCACTCCACTCAGCTGATAGTCATTGCACGCCTATGTCAGCGGCTGCTCTCTCTCCTTCTTGGCTCAGAGTGTCATTGGCAGTTTTCTCATTTAAGCAGTTAGAGACAACTTCTGAAAGGCTGTAACTCATAATAGGATAAATAACTGTGTACATAATTGCGAAAACACTTCAGTAAGTGGATACAAGCTGCGGCAGACCTCATCTTTAGACCTTTCAAAACACACACGCACACACAATTCCTTCTTTTGCAGTCAAGCTCTTCCTTTTGAACATCTCTCAGTGTAGTACACACAGAAACTGGCATGCATAAATTGTAAATCCCCTACTTACTGGGAGCCATCAATAGCTATATGTACAGATCTCGAACCACAGGAAATGAAATCATTGTCTCAAAAATAAAATAATAAAGTAATTCCTCTAAGAACTAGCTTCTTCTTAAAATCACTCTGGTATTTGATATTTAGTACATCATCTTGTCAAAAAACTGGTCCAGCAGTAAGCAGAGTCCTCTTTCTGTGGAAGATTTGCTATGTTTTACTTGGATGCAGTTACTCTGTAGGTTTTCTTCTTTCTGCATTTTATTTTTGAAATGGAGAGTGAAACATTTCCCGGGGTAGCAAAAGAATGCTGAAAATAAGAGAATAAGTGATCTCATTCAAAATTTCTGATTGCCAGCAAATGCGCTACCGGATATGTGTTGTATAATATGGGGCCTTTTGAAGAGGTCCACCTTTTGTGCTGAGTGTAAAACGCTAGTTGTAATGAAACCACAAATAATAAGCTGTCCAATATTTAATGTCTGGGGTCTCCAGTTAAGGCAGCGTATGAAACATTGCAATGAAAGGTTTCTCCAAACCACCCTAGCTCTGGTCAGGTCTACAAAGCTCAGTTAGGCACTCAAGTGAGCCAGTAAGGGTTTGGAGACCTGTTTTAACAGACACTTGCATAAATACTTCAAAGAATTTGGCTGATACTCCAGGAGATCTGGTTTGTTATCCATCTCTGCTATTCACTTGGTGAGGTCCCCTGGACACATCAATTCCTCCTCTAGCCTTCCCAAAAGGAGGAAAAAATGGCATTTTTGTTCCCAGGGACACCTCTGCGACTTTTCCACACAGCCAGTGTGAAGCAGGCATATTTTGGCTGTGCACCCGTGCTCACCTCCACACTCAGGGGAACAGGGCTCTGCAGGGGCTGCAGCACAAAAGGGCGAGGGCAGCAAGCTGGGCACAAGAAGTTCCTTCTTGGAGGGTACACAAACATATAACTGGAAGGACAAAAATCCAGATTCACAGCTAGTATCTGTTTGTTAGTGTTTTAAATGAAAGTCAATCACAACCCAATGATGTCCCCATGAAGTTGGAACTAGGTCTTTCTTGGGAAGTCACAGCATGTCCAAAACCTCTAGCCAAATTTAGCCCATTGTAGCCCTAAGAGGGAGCCATGTGCCTCATTGGTCCTTATGTCTAACCTGCCTGAGCTGCATCAGCCTCCAGATAGTTTTCTGATGATGTCAAAGTTGGGTTTGACCTCAGGAACCATGTCTGGTTCAGGATCCCAACAGCAGAGGTGTCCTTGCCACCAGTGGTGCCACAGGAGCCTGGCAAGTAGAAGCACCACCAAGTCCCGGGTTAACCTGGGAAGTCGAGGGGCCAGCAGCAGGTTGTTTTCCCTGCAGGCTCCTTGGCTCTGGATTTTGGTACCCCCTACGCTTTCAAGGTCAATGCAGTGACCTTGAGGGCAGGCTACAAGGTCTGTTTATTTTCCCAGGCTGTCTCTTGCAGTGGGAGTGGGGCAGGGGGATGAGAATGGCAGGGAGAAGGTAGCATCCTTGTTGGGGGGAGGTGCAGGAGACCACTTTAGCTTGTGGCCGTACACAGCTTGCACCCCAGTGTACAAACTAATTAAGACATTTCCTGTATTAAATAATAAACACTCATATATTGAAATCAGGCCACCAAATAAAAAGTGGGATAAACCCAGTATTGCTAATAGAAAAATATATTTTTACCTAGATGGAAATTGTTCAAAAATCTAAATGATGAAATAGTGATGTCTTGTCTTAAAATTAAAAATCCATTTTATTTTTCATAAAAAGTGCATGTAAGCTATAAATCCTGATCCACATTAATTAAATTTCACTGTTAGAAAACAGTAGTGCAAATTCCCCTTAATCCACAATGTCTGACTTAACTTGAGGGGAGAGGGAATTTCTTGACTCCCAGCAAAGATCTTTCTTGCATCCACTATAGAGCCTCACTCTTTATTCTTCTGTACAGTGAAAGAAATGTGAGGGGTTTGAACACTGGAGAAAAAAAAATAAAAGCAAAGGAAAAAAAAAAAAAGGCCGCCTTCTTTGTGTCCTTATCTCTCCCGATGCGTGTTACATGTTGCAGCAAAGAGCAGGGGCGCTGAAGCTGGGCCCAGAAATCTAACTGGATTTGACGACGCCCCCAGTAAACAGCGTGGCACAAAAGTCCATTGTGCTATGAGATAACTGCGGGGCTGAATGGGGGAGGCTGTCACGGGGGGGATTGTTGGGCCAGTCACCATCAGATCACAGTCGAGGCCTGAATTCCTTTATGGTTCATCAGGGCCTGTTGGTACCACAGAAAGTGTCATGATCCTTTTTTTCACTGGGGCCAGATGGTGTCCTTTTTTGAGGCCTTCCTAATGCCCGGTTTTCCACATGTAAAACTCCTGGGAAAATGACCTAACTCACAGCTGCTTAGTGAGGCTTGAGCAGGTCTTTAGAAAGACTTCTGTCAGGAACAAGGCGGCTGTACCACTCTAGGGGAGCAGGGGGAGGCCGCTGCCACAAACCTAACCCTCACCAGCTATATTTAAGCGGAAATAAAAACCCGCCTCACCAGCACCAGCCCGCACGGGCCGTGGTGGTGGCTGAGAAGGCAACGTGGCCAAGCAGCCAACTGCTGGGAGGGGCTGTGGTGCCGGCGGCCGCCGTTTTCCCTTCCCCGGCGAGCAGATGGCCTGAATAAAAACATAGAATGTGGTCCAGAAGGGTCGGGAGAGGACAAAAAGTGAGAGGTTCCCCGGACTGCAGCCAGCCGCCCGGGGAGAGGGGAGGGACCCGCCACTGAAAGGGGTGAGGGAAAGTGGAAAGTTTTGATGTCGGTAGGGTCATATTTGCTAGCGCACTGAATGGTTCCCCAAGGAACGGCAGTACCGCAGGTGTAATACTTATAAAGCCCAAAGCCTATTATCTTAATAAAATAATGCCTGGCCGGAGGAGCTCTCTCAAGGCTGCAAGGGATGCAAAGCTGAAAAGCTTCTGTAGTGGTGGTTATTTTCCCCAGTCAAAGCATTAGCAATAATTATCTTGATAACTTTTAGCTGCAGTCATTGACCTTTTAGCCTCCACCGTACATCACTGTATCAGGATGTTTTCACTTGCCTGGCTTTGCCAGGGAATTTTTTGTTGTGGGTTTATGAAAGCATCCCTATCTGTCCTTTGCAGCTGAAGCACTTTGTTTCCAGCATTACACTTGTTTAGTCTGTCAGTGTATCTGCAGATATTTCAAGACCCACTACCACCTATCCTACAAGTTCTTGGATGGTATTTTTCAAAGACTGCACACAAACAAGCTCAGTAAAAATATTAAGAGTCAATTTTATTTTACTTTTTCTGTGACTGCTTTAATCCCATTGTTAAATACATTTCCCCTCACATACTTTAAAGTTAAAAGTGAATATTGGAAGCTCCAGTAGCATTTCTTTCCTGGATATGGCCATCTGAGGAACTAAATAGAGCCCACTGAAAAGTAGCTATAATTGTTCAGGGGAAATTGTGGAGGGAGGAGACTCTCATTAAAATGTTATAATTTTTCGGTTAAAAACTGAAAGTCAAAACTGAACAATTGTGCTAAAACTCTTTCAGTGCTGAAACTTTAAAAATCAAATTTGGTTTCAAATATTTAATTTCTGACAAAAAAAAAAAAGCAAAAAGATGCTTACCCCAACATTTTCCATGTTCAGACTTGCAGAGAACACTTCTATGAATGTTTTTCTTTTTGGCTAAAATCTTTTTTCACATTTTTCTAGTTCAAGCAGAATCCCAGTCCTCATTTTTTTATTTTGCAGTTAGATCTGAGTGCAAAAGAAATACACCATTTGATCTCAGGTAGGTATTGTTCAAAGGTTTCTCTCTGCGCTTCTTAAGAATACAAGTTAACTTTGTTACAGAATATACATCCAGGGCATAGAAAGATGATACAAAAGAAAACAAGTAATTTTTCAATCTATCTCACCACCTCAGCTAAAAGAATAAAAGACAGAGGAAGCGTGTGTAGAGATGCTCCTAGTTGCTCAGAGAAGGGTCATTTTTCGGTGCTGTCTGGATATGAAACTTAAACAAAAACAACCCAAAAGTGTTTGGTCATCATCATTCTGGAACATCTGCCTTTGACCCAAAAACTACTGACATCCATGAGTTTCATTTCTCTTTGGTAACTTGCAGATTATTGATTTTATCGTTTGCCTGACATTTCACAGTGCATTGCCTCACTTACAGAAATGTTCAGCATTTACGCTGTGATGTGAACTGTCATAAAGTGAGGTAACATTCCATAAAATCCTAAGGGGAAAAACACTTTGATGAGATGCAGTCCAACTTGGAAGGACTGTATTTTTTCTCAAGCCGTTCTAGACTTACTCACCCTGAAAAAGCACATTTCAGAAGGGACAAGATAATTTTAAATAAGGACTGCTGTTCAAAAGGAAAAAAGAAGAGGATGAAATCTTTTCTTGTATCATGAATAAGAGTCATTGTCAGTGTGTAACGTAAGGAGTAAAATGCACACGTGTTTGCTGTGCTCCGTTTTCAGCAGAGCAATTAAGTTCAAGAGAAACAGCTTGTGCTTTACATTTTTGATCTGCTCATTCCACTTCTTGTTTAAAAATGTATCACTTGGCCTGAATGCTCCCAAGAAATCAGGCAGAGGCATCCGGCACGTACTTAGGATCTGTGTCTTGCAACAGAAGGAGCCCGAGAAAGAGAGCCAGCCCTTCTCCTGCTGGGTCAGTCACATGCAGTCAGGCTTTTGCATAGAGCTAGCCTTCTGTCTCCTTCCTTTCAGGGACAGAGTAACATTTTGTACTAACACAAAGAAATTCTTCCCTCTCTTGATCATAAAGACCCACAGCACTAGATCCTCTTTATCAACTGCTCTTTTCTTATAGGATATGATATATTTTATTTACATATGAATTGATGGTTTGTCCGGAAAACTTGGAAAGCTCAATGTTTCACAAAAATATAAACCACACTACTTGTAGTCATTGCTGAAACTTGAAGAAAATAGGTATCATGCTGCTCTGCTTAACCCTCCATAATCTGTGTCCTATCCACTATACGTGTTAGTATTGTGCAGGGCTCATAGATGGGATGTAATCAGTTAAATTTTGTGAGTGACAAAGCAGAGAAACAAACTTCAAGGGAATTATAACCACAGATGAAATCACAGTATTTGGCCCAATCCTGTTTCTTTTTGGAAAAGATCTTTGTAAAATACCCAGCTTTTCATTGCCTTTGAAAGTGGCTGTGCAATTTGTGAGAGCCTGTGGACATATCATAGTAAGCTTTGAAAATCTCTCATCTGTACCTACAGGTGTGTGTACGATACCAAAACACATTTCCTTCCAGACTCTGCTGTCATTTCTTGTACCTTCCATATGCTCCTGTTAGCACAATGCAGCTTACCAACAACTGCGTGGCTTGTAACATAGTAGAAACCACAACAAAGATAAATGATGGGGAGATTTTCTGGCTTCATGAGTTTTCTTCCTAGTCCAATTAGAATCTTGCAATTTCTCTTGGGCTGCTAATTGAGAAGCACCAAATGAAATTACCAGGCAGAATTATGAGACAAACAGAAGTACTCCTTCACACACAGCGTACTCAGGCTCCTTGTACCACCTGACTCCTCCCTAGGATGTGGAAGCCAAATTAGCTCAAAAAACAACTATGCAAAGCCAGGAAAGAAAAGTTCAGTGAGTACCACATATGTGTCAGGAAATTCCTAAACTGTATATAGCTGAAAGCAAAGAAACTCTACCCTGGGAAGAGTCACTCCGTGCTGTCCTCCTCATATTCTTTCCCTAAGCAGATACCACTAGGCACTGTCAGGGACAGGAGCAGCAGGACCTTTGGTCTGACTCTGTGCAGCTGCTCTCTTGTTCCTCTGTTCTTATTTCATTCCCGCAACAAAGTCTATTTTTATCCTTCTCCCTAGAACTGTGGCCAGCACACTGAAAAGGATTTTATTAGGAATCCAGACTGCTGTGGCCCCTTTCGTGGTACTCAGAGGGACACTTCTTCTGCACAGGGAAGCTCTGTCAGAGGCATTCTCTGTCTTCCCTGGTTCAGGATGCTGAAACACATTACAACCAAAAGGCAATACTCATGGGCCTGTGTTATTGTCTGGTAGGCATCAAAATAACTTTAGTGTCATAACATGTGGTAGTTTGACACCTATGTAAAAAGTAAGGATGACTCCTCACCAGAATATGTCTGTCACCAGATATATTATATTGAGAGCTTTAAGAAATTCACTTATTTAATTCACAGGAATGATACCTCTTAAAATAACCCCAGCGTGTAGGTTTCCTTTCCTTTCTGCTGACATGGATATCAGTGGAGGAAAATATGAGTCTGAACATCATGGTAAAATTCATAATGTGTGGATCTGTTGTGGAAAATGCAAAATAACTAACCTTCACACACTGAGTCCCCATTCAATCCAAGCAAAGGACCATGGCTTAAATTCCGTTTCAGCCTTGTTTCCTGTCTCACATTTATGGCAAAAGCCCATGTCTAGCAGGGACCATCATTATTACTGGAACAAAATATTTCGTTTTATTCTCAGAAGAGAATGGCTATAGGGTGTGATGCTGACCTCCTCACTAGCAGCTTTGCAGGGCACTCAAGAAGTATTTCAGTAGTACGCTTCTGGTGTGTGCTAAAGGTAGATTATCTCCAGAAGGACTCTGTCTAAATTTGCTGTTCTCCAGGACTGCATGGGGGGATTTAACCTCCATGCTGTGGTCGGTTTGCAGTAGGACTGCACGGGAATCTCTGCCTGGTGTAGCCAGTGCCACATCTTGTGCCTGGGCAGAGGAGTGGGAGTAAGCAGAGAGGCAGGGCGGCGATGGCTGGAAGCAGGAGCTGCTGAGGCAGATGAGTTGCATGCTAAGCTGATCTCCACTGGGACTAAAGCAATAGGTGGGCAGCACAATTCCCATGTAGCCCTAGGTCTCATCTGATGCTGAGGCCAGAGCAGTCCTTGCAGCCTCTGACAAGTGGGGGCACAAATCACATTTCCTTAGTGTCTGCACGAGCGACACCGTGTACCCTGGCCACAGGTCCCTCGCTGCCATGGGCAGGCCTGTTTAGCATAGATGGATCGTGGCAGCACTGCAACCTTCAGTCTAATGCCAGATTAGATTTATAAGAAATGTAACTCAAACTTTGAGAACCAATGAAGAGTGGTCCTTAGTCTCTGCACAAAGTAATACAGTCACCAAACACACACACCCTTTAAATCCTAGACGTGCTGGAAATTGTCCTAAACCAAAACTTCAGCACTGGCTGTCTCCAAACTTTGCAGAAGCCTGGCAGCAAAACTATGGTTTTGATCTCTCTGATAACTTGACAAGCTCCCATATCCAAACAACCAAATTTGGGAAAGCCTATATTTCCATGTGAACACTGCCCTTCTGATGGATAAATCCAGCCTTCACTACTGGATAAATGTACATATTGCTGATGTAAATTAGTAACGCTGACCATATGGCTATCAAATCAGCAAACTGCACTGATGTTCAACTGGTACTAGCAGCAAATCAAGCCTATAAATGCTTTCGATCATGGATCTCAGTCTATTATAGTAGAGGTTCTGTACCCCAGTGAAGACTCCTGGCATGGCTTTCTGCAGCAAATACCCCTTTTTTGTTGCTAACCTGCCTTCTTGGTACCTCACCCAGGCAGAGAGCTCCCATCTGGGTTTATAAGAATTAGCAGTTTGATTTGGAATTTCATAACATACTTGCATGTCGCTCACATCTTTCTGTTGAGCTAAATTGATCTTTTTTCTTCTCATTTCCTGGGTAGATTGCATTTGGTCTATGAGTAAACACAGTGTAGCTGCCCCCTTTTCCCAGGCTTTCTAATGAGAATGTGCTGTCTGATCAGGTGCATGCACTCTGCTGTCATTTGCAGCCTGACCTGCAGGTCAGAGGTGATTTGAGCAGGCTCAGGGATGCATACAAATCACATCCTCTTGTCTGTCTGTTTTGTTGACTGGTTCTCCTCAGGGTCACGGCTATCTTAAGTAGCAGCCTGAAGGATAAAGTGCACCCTGTCTGAGCTGTAAAACTTTGACTTTGGACCAATTGCATCTGACATACAGCAGCATGAGGTTTGGTTTAGCCTTTGGATTCAGAACAAATCACTGGCTATCAATAGCTGATAGTGACATGCAGTTTACTGAATGTCCCCTTTTCTCTGGCAGCTGTATATTCTTTGGGAGAAACGGATGTGTTTTTAAGTTTCTAAGGTCATGTTTTAAATATGATGTTGCACACACTCCATTAGAAAGTAAGTGTAGCAAATAAATAAATAGCTAGAAAGTGCTGTGCTGTTTTGTGAGCTTGCTTTTGGGCTCCCAGGTGGTGCACAGGTATGGAAGGTAGGAGGATAATTGTAAAACGGCCACACTGAACTACTCGTAAAATGAAATATTTTTTAGGGTTAGCACACTTACTAAAAACTTTTCAGGAAAGATATTGAGAACAGCCATGCAGAATAAAGCACTCTCTGTCCTCAAGACTGATGTACTGCAGGGAGCTTCTGTGCCAGTATGGTTGCACCAGCACAGCAGTCAATACCCTGAGTTACAGGTGCAGGAGCAATGTGTCCTACTCACAACACCCCACTCTGCACAGAACACCACGCCCAGCCCCACCATCCCTGTGCCAAACCTGCCACCATGAAAGCACTTGCCAGTACAGTTAACACCCATTCATGCTGGATCCAAACAACAGCGAAGTTTTTAAGGCCACCAAGCAGTCATCAAAGAGTTATGGCTCTCAGCTGGCATCAGCAAGAGCCAGATTCAAAGCAGTGACCTGGAAGCAAGTGGCTCCATATCACCCCCATGGGTTGCCCAGCCCCCTAACACTTCACTTATTAAAAGGCCACTCTAGGACTTTATCAGTGCCCTTGTGCCTCTGCAGCATCATACTAAAAATCCAGTCTGATTTATACGTATGTAAGTGGATTTTATCCAAAAGGACCACCTTTTTATAGGTCAAAATACTATTTACTGCACCTCTATTAAGAGTTAGTTACATTACTTTTGTCAACAGTTTTATCTGTTTCATTTTCTCAGCTCTACTGTCATGGCACTGCTTCCAAATTTTAGCCAAGTCTGCGCTTCGCAGTTATACTGAGGGATATTTTGAGCTCATATCATATTGTGACTTAGTAGAAAAAAAAGAAAAGGGTTTATTATCATTATTATTAAAGAAGCATAAGTGCCACTATAAAACCAGTATAACTGAGGTGCCACTTTCAGGAACTATAATGTTACATTTCTCAATTTATCCACTTATAGAGGTTATCCAGGATTTACAAAGTTTTCATAAGGAACATGTGTAGGGCTCAGAGGGTTGTAACGAAATAGCCCTGCCAAGCATTTTCCACCAAAATGGATTTTTTTCAGTGAATAGCCTAATTATTTTGTTACTTCTTTATTTCACAGAATGTTCTCCCCTGTTGTTACAGAAAATATAAACTATTGCATTAAAAATTAAACATTTTCAGTTTCCAGCCAAATGTATTTGTGTTTTGGGTAAAAAAAGATGAAAGACAACCATTTGCAAAAGATAATCTCCATTTTCAGACCAGTTATGAACAAGTTGTATCTAGTACAGTCTTAAACTATCATTAAATAATCAAATATTGTTAGTGTACAAAAACTGGTGAAGTTGTGCTTGACAGGTCTCATCATATCTGAAGGCTAGTCCCAAGATCTTTCAGGTCTTATTGAAATAAACAAAGTGTTCAACATACGGTAGAATTTCAGCCTTAATGATAGCATATCTGTGAATTGTGAAAGGATACTACAAGATGAAGAATTGATGGCAGCATAATAGGATATGTTCCTTCCCCAGGAAAATCCAACAGAGGATTGTAATAGTTCACCAGGGGAAGTAGGGTTAAAAACCTCTGACCCCTGCTATCACATAAACATTGCCCAAAAAAATAAAACCCTTGATTGACAGTGAAATGCGTGACTACCTCAAGTCTGGTCTGAAATCTTTGCCGATAATTACTGGGTTGAATGTTATGAGAAATGGGCAAGAGAGGTATCAGCCACATGAGTGTACATACTCAGAGACCTGAGCATCTCTAATAAGAATTGATGTAGTGTGTCATTTGTAATTTAATCAGCTGCATTACATCTTGATAGTAAAAGGACTATCATGAATATTTTCACAGTAAAGTAAGATTAACAGACACATGCCCCAAATCTCTGCTGCCTTAAAGTAATGTTCCAATTGTGACAGGAGCTGATAAATGAAAGAAATTGTGAGTTTAAGCTGACACATGACCCTGAGCTGATTCCACAGTGTGTAGGCATTTTGCTGCATATGACACCTAGTACCAAGCACTGACCCGAGACATTTTGTGAGCACGGGCAGAACAGTACCAGCCCTGATCCAAATTTTGGCCCTTGCTCTTTTCCACTGGCTATTGTATCCCAAAATCCATGTCTACATCTAGATCTGAACCTCTCGCAGTCAGCCCCTCTCCAAGCAGATCCCTTTTTTTCTCATTATTTGTTCGTGAGTTTGTGAGCTATCTCCATTCCCTTCATGGTTGAAGCTTCTCCAATGCATTCAGTACCCCAGCACACATTGACCAGACCCTGCCTGACACACAAGAAAATCCACGGATATCTCTAAGAGTAGCTCTGTCCTAAATCAGATGCCTAGGACTTAGTCAACTTAAGCTCCTCAATTTAGACTTTCACTGTAATGGAGGAAAATAGGCCCCTCTAGAGGCAATTCAAGCAGCATAGCTGTCTAAAAAAACAAAGATTAAGAGTTTTCTGAAAAGGCCTTTTATTTTTTTCCTCTGTCCACAGTGGAGAAACATCAGAGTGGTTAGGACATCTATGCTTAAGAGTTCTGAAGTGAGGAGAGTGGAATCCCATGCTTACTCTGTCCAGGAAACCCAATCTGCAGAGAAGGCTGTTAGGTATGACCACTCACAACATCTGTGTCAATATCTTTTTAATCAAAACTTTAAGATTTCTCACCAGCTGTGTCTGAATATTTTTTTCTTTTTTTTTTTTTTTCATTTTCTATTTTTAACAATGCTCAGTTGTGAGAGCTGAAAGAATTAGCAGTAAATTTACTCATGGGAAAAAACACATTATGACAATGAAGCAAAGGTCTCTAGTGTCTGCAGTCCCGCAGTGAATATGCATGTTCAGATGTGCATATTAATTGTCATTTATATCAGTGGCAAGAAGAAGGGAACAAATGGTGCATGGGCATCTGTTTTCAAATGCTTACCCAAGGTGCTGACTCACGTCCATAGGTCACCTGAAAGTAAAATTAGTCCCTTAGGGTCCAAGCTGAATGTTCTGGGAAAGTATGTCATCGCAACAGTCTTTGGAGCAACTCTTAGTAACTCTAGTTTTTGAACCCAGTTCCCCAGCTTTTGTTCACAAATGTGAAATAACCTCATACTAATAGTGTTTTCAGAGCCTTCTGTCTAGTTATGCATCCTACCACTCTTCCTTTATGGTTTTAGCCTGTTTCCCTTCATCCGCCAAAACAGAAAAATTACTTCATACTGCAGTCTTATCTTCTAGATCCATTTGTATCAATCTCATGAC
Organism: Eurystomus gularis; assembly: GCA_013400335.1. Classification (NCBI taxonomy): domain Eukaryota; kingdom Metazoa; phylum Chordata; class Aves; order Coraciiformes; family Coraciidae; genus Eurystomus; species Eurystomus gularis. The sequence continues at coordinate 85,520 of VZZY01022166.1, read as the reverse complement.
ACAATCTGCATTTTTTAAGATGTATTATTGTATTACTTCAAAATTTAACTCTGTGTTGCTCTTTAGTGATTGAAGAAATATGTTAATAAAGCCAGAACACTCAACACAAGGCAAAAAAAGCCCTAAATTATAATTATAACTTACCCAAATAACAAATCTGAATCTTTGACAAACATCAAATTGTGATATGAAATAACTTAAAGAAAGGCTAATGTTTTCCGTTATTTTCTATAAGTTGTTTTCATTAAGATTTCCTCCTGCACCTACAGCTTTCTGGATAATGTCATGGCAAAACCCACATGTCATTCACAAAGAGAGAAACATTAATTGTTTTCATATATCTTTTGGTTAAATCCTCTGCTGTAATCAATAAGACCTTTGACTTCCTCAAACAGGTTTAAAAATGTCACTTAATATCAGTTTCCATCATGGTGTATTTCAGGACTGGTCATTTAACAATTGTTCTCCAGGAGAATTACTTATTTCTTGTTTTCTTTGTGTGAGGAGCTCTCCAGTGTGACAGGTCCATGAGAAAGTGAACCCAGCAGAGGAGCAGGTGGTCTGCTGGTCCTATGTTATTGCCATTATGTTGCCTTTGTTAAATTACTCCATAAACTCAAGTTTCCTCGTTGCCATTTGTTAAATTTGCCTACCTCCACTCTGTGAGTTCAGATAATCAGTCAAACCTTAACTGGGGTGTATTTAGATCAAAGTATGCAGCCAGGATTTGCTCCTAGTACCTGGGTTGCAAATGATAGTCACATGAGTGGCTTGCTCTATTGGACATGCTTTTTGTTTAACCATGATCATTGCTGGCAGGCGGCTTTTTGTGTGAGTGAAAAGCCCTTTAGAATTCCTCTAATTCTGACAAAGAAACTGTCTTTGGGAGGAGAAATTGTGTATTGCCTTCTTGCATCTGAATAGTCTTTCAGCTCTATATTCACAGCAATATACTTAATATCCACAGACAAGAAGCAGAAGGTTTGGACCGTGGGTACTTTTATTTGATCCATTTCTACCTTCTAGAAACGCCTGGAAGCTTGTCTTTTTACTGGTTAAGGAGCTATATGTAAGTTGTGTTAGTATAGTCATGGATTTCTCTTGAGAAGTATTGTAAAAACACTTTGCAGCAAAAATGACATAGCTTGTCCTTTTTCTTGTTTAAGAAGGAATAAATCAAAGCAAGGCTTGGGTAGGGATGAGTGATACATTCACTTTGCACTTCTCTGAAAAGGGTAGAAAATGTTTATGAAAAGATTTCAAATTTTTACCTTATTTCTCATCTAATTGCTGATTTAATCGGTTGTTTTCACATGGATTAAATTACCCTTATTTATTATCTTTCACAGATGGTTTCTGTAGACAGGTTCTAATGCTTCCACTTTCCTTGGTGGCACCATTTTATATGGTCTCTTATTTATCTGTGCCATGGTAGCACCTAAAGACCACAGATGAAGTTAAAGTCCTGATAGGCTGAAAGCTACAAAGAATAAAAGGTGGCCCATTCCCTGAAGAGCTTCCAGTTTAGTCAAGGCAGCAAGACACATGCTACAGTAGATATTGAACTCGCCAACAAGAGCAAAATATGTACAATTAGCTTTTGGCACTAATGACGCTTGGGCTTCACTCAAGAAAAGACATATGCAGGTGCTGAATTTTAAGGCATGTTGAGCAACCCCATTCAGTTCAAAGCGACAAGGATGTAAGCAAACTGATGATAAATCTTCCAGGGCAGAAGGTTAGGTTGTGTGATCAGGCCATTGGTCGGTTCAGAGGGAAAGCTGTCGTTAGGGACAGAAAGTTGACCCGCTCTTTGGATTTCTCTACATTTGAATGCTTAGTTAACAAAGCACAGATTTAGTATGTTTAGAGAGTCAATGCAGAGAAAATACTGTAAAGTAGCTCTGTTTTCCACAAAATTCCTCACAGACCTTATTCTAAAGGAACTTTGCAAAGAGTAAAGGCCACTTTTGAAGTGACATAAAGGCCATTTTTGTCAGTGAAATAACTTGCTGGACTTTTCCCCCCCAGATTTGTATAGAGCACTGGTTCACATCAGGGTCTGAAAAAAAATTAGTTTTGATTGTATATACATACATACAAAAGGGTAAACAGTCTGAATAAAGCCTTTTGTACTGGATTAGTGTCTTAGCTCTTTAACCCAAGCTGCAGGTTTGGGATGTCTTTGTTCAGTTAGGTTTTTGGGGCTGACCAAACCGGGTGTGTTTGAGTTTCATTCCTCACCCTTTTGAGTCTGTAGGACTGATTCCTTGCATTCAATGCCAGCAGTACTGTAAGTGCCCAATGCTTTATTCTCTAAGCTATTCATCCTTTCAACCTTTGGCTTTTTTTCCTTAATCCATCTACCTTACTAAGTTTTCAAGTCAAGTAAAATGTTAAACATGTGCTTCAAGCAAGAGCAACACAGAAATAACAGAGTACGTGCCAAGAATGTCTGGCCATCTAGTCTATTTGTTCTTTGTGTGTGTATGTATGTATAAATATATATGCATGTGTCTGTATGTGCATGGGGGTAGGTGATTGCACTACAAAGGATGAATCGACCATGAGGCAGGAGTCATGCAAAGCACATATTCCAAATGATATTATACAGAGAGAGGCAAAATAAACACATTTTAGCAACTTTTCTCTAATATCAAAAACAAGTAATTGCTCTACATCATGAATATTTTTATGGAGAATTCAAATGCTTAATGCTGCTTGTCTGAAGCCTTGATGACTTTTTTTTTTTGGCTGCAGGGGACAAGAGGCTTACACACATGCCACCACTTCAAAGATTTGCCTTCTATTAATTTTTTACTTAAGCTTCAGAGTGTTAAATTGTTCAATTTAAGCCGTGAATACATTTTATAAGATCATCCTAGCCCACCATTTTTCCCAAAATAGAGAAGTTCAAGATATTTGGCAGTTTCACCTCCTCGCCAACTCCGTGCAAAACATATATGAATAATCTCTTTGAACCTCAGCAGCTTGTGATATAGAGAACCACAAGTTCAAGCCTTAGTCTCTCCTTAATGATAGAAATAGACTGTTCTAAAAATAAGTGCTGAATTTGATGATTTAGATAAAAAAAAACCCATGCACATCATAAATAGAAATGCGTTGTAACTTTTCCAATTGGAAATTAAAAATAATGGGCTATTTTCCATTTCCTTGTGGGCCTTTCATGAGCTGAATCAATATAATGAAATGTTCTAGTCAGCAAAATAAATCAAGAGCCTTTTACTGTTTTTATCATGAGAGATCCCCAGTGGGGTGAAAGAAGAGAACAGAAGAGATCGCATGACATTATGCAACTATCCTACATCAGAGTGCAAGTCTGGCTGCTGCCGCTGAACTGGATGCTGCCTCTGCTCAGCTGAAGCCAGGAGAGAGATGGAAACCTGTACTTGCCAAGGACGAGGCACGCGGTTTCTAATCTGTCTCAACTATAAAGAAAAAAAGGGGATCCACTGATTTTCTGAGCTCTCACCATGACTTGGAGACCTTCTGTTCATGCATTTCTGGGGATGAGAGGCTGCCTGACCTTATTGCCCCAAAGTCAACTGAAAAGGTTCCCACCTTACCTCTGTGAGAACTGTATCGGTCTGAAATGCAGAACTGAGGCATTGCTACCTCTGATCGTGTGCTTCAGGTGGGACTCACAGTGGGGCTGCTGGAGCCGTGTGCTCCCCAAACAGTGACCCTGCCACGGTGTCTCCCCACTCCTCACCAAGATCCGAGATCCAGGGCCTGCATACCCACAACCCACAAACATTGCTTAGTCAGAGGGCCTGGAAACACGTCACCAGAAAATCACTCTGGCCACCATTTTTACATCATGTAGCATTCTGTGGGAAATATTAACCTGTAATAGCAGGACTTCTTTCTAAAAGCATAAATACATACGCTCTTAGAAAGAAGTCCTGCTATTACAGATTAAGTGCCTTTGCCATTTGGTAAAAGAATGGTAAAACAGCACACAGGCAACTGTTAAAGAGCAGTTACAAACACAGGGCAGAGCCATGTTCCCATTTCATAGAGCGTTTCATGCTGCTTTTACTGAGATTTTCATCTGAAGCCAAGGGAATTCTAGTGTCCAAAAATTCAGCTTCCATAGCTATCCTAGTTCATCCCAGCATCTCTCTGCTCTCTGCAGCCAGCTCCGCTCCAGGGCAGGATCAGTCACCCTGGAAAGATGGACAGGGTGCCAGCCACAAACAGGTTGTTGCAAGCATATGGACACCCATGCTCTGAACTGAAGTATTAAGGAGGAAAAGGCTAGAGCTGTGAAGGCTGCTGACCTATTTTTTTCTGTGAACAATTTCATTTGATACTTTTAGGCCTGTCCAGCTGGCAGGGACTGTGGGACAATAGTGCTCCAGACATAGAGTGACTGGCAGTAGACTCAGGACTTAGGGAGGCTCGTGCCCACTTTTCTAGTGATACAGATAACGTCATCCTGGAACAGAAGCAGCACAGTGCCCTGTGGCACAGGCAGGTGCTTAGCCAGACTACCTGGAAGCTTGCCACTCTTGATTGCTGCTTCAGAGCAGACCATTTCAAAGCTGTTGTAACAGAGATATGTGCTGCTATCAAGAAAGCGCTATTACTCTTGCTAATAAGAGTAGGTGATATATAGAAGGCTATCAATGAGCTTAGACTCTTGGATTCCCAAAGGCTAATGCTACCCAAGTAAATTAAACAACTCAGATGAAAATCCTCTGGCACTGAAACTTGATTGTTTGAACCATTAAATTGCTAGAAGGATCCTTGGCACAGTTTTGGCCCAGGCCAACCAGCACTCTCCCAAGAAATTCCTGGACATGATACAGAAGTTAAGTTAGTCCGGAGACCATTCCTATTAGGCAGTCTGTGTATATATAGACTCAAGCTGTTCCAGGCCAGCTGGCCAGAAAACAGTCCTGGGCGTGTTTACTTCACCCATATAGATGTAGCCAAAGTATACTGAGTTTATTAACACTTATATTCTGTGTCTTAGGCACTAGACTTTGTGGGCAGGTTAGGGTATATCTTCATCACACTGCAAGACTCATCATAGAAGACTCACCAATACTAAGGTGTTTCAGTAGTTTGGAAATCATTTAAGATATTACCAAAATACATAGCATCAAGTCAGACCAGAGAGCCACCTGATTGAGTAGCCAATGCCCAACAGTGACCAGAAGGGAATGTCTAGGGAGCAGGGTAAAAACAGTATAAAAGCCCTATTATACTTTCTTGAATATCAGCAATCTGCAGTTTAGGTATTTGATACCTTGGGATCTTTCAGTCTTGAGAAATACTGCATTGTCTTCTCCACTGATAAAAGGACCTTTTTGCCCATATTTATGGATGAAGTGCTGGTCTTCATCTAACTATTCTGAACGAGCCAGGTTGAGTTCTGCTCCCCAGGCTTTCCTGGGAGCTCTTTCTGCATATTCAGAGCACTTTCAGAATGACAGTGCAGTGTGCATTGGGAAGATAGACAGGTAGATGGAGGAGAGATGTTTAGCCTGGAGGCTACTAAAAAATATGTGCTCCCCCTGATAGTTACTGTGTGTTGGTTTGCACACTAGTTGAAAGGATGAAGGGAAAGCTGGTCACCTCCTACTCCTTTTCCCACTTGACAGCTTGTTCAGCCGAATGGTGTATACAGCAATGAAGAGGACTTCTAGGAAAGAGTGAGGAACACATTTTGCACTTAATCTTGAATAAATAAGGACATGGTTAATGAGTAAGGTACTGGTCATTTTGTGGCGAGGAGCTCTTCTGCTTCACGTGGGGATCCTGCAAGACTGTATATGAGATCTACTTTGGTCCATATTTGGATTTTATGGCAGTAAGCCTGGGCATTTTAATAAGTTGCTCAAGAAATGTACCATGAATATAAAACCAATGTCAATTAATGTTTTTTTAACTATTGTCAGTAGGGAGAAATAGTGAGCATTGTATGTCAATACAAAAAGCTAGAATATTTTAAAAGCCTAAAAATAAATGATGTGCAGATAAGTTTGTGGATTCAAGACCACATGAAGCAATGCAAGTGGGAAGCTAGTGGATGTTCTCTGCTCAGAGGACAGCAAAAAGGCTTGTGTTCATTTGGGGCGTCCCAGGACTCCCCTTCTTCTTGCTGCCTGGTTGCAGGAATAGAGTGACATGTGCACCCCAAAATATGGCAGTGTGACAGGCTGGACACTGCACTACACCCAAAGGTTGAAGGAAGCTTTCTGCCCTCCCCAAAAGCCACCAGGATGGCCTGTTGGCCTCTCAGTCATCCATATGAGCCCTCTGTAACCCTTCTCTGTCCTTTTCTCTCCCATTTACCATGCTTCAGAAGACATCATTGTATTCCTCCATCATTTCACTCTCCTCTTGTGATGTGTGTGAGAGTTGTCTGAACACGTCCTCTCCTCTCTGGGTTCATTTTCCCTCTGCTCTCTGTCAGCAACTGCACTAAAATCCAAGCAGCTTTGCCCCTAAATTTTAACCTGGTCATGCAAGCAATGATAAATTGTGATTTTTTCATACATATGGAAATGTTTGTTCTTCTCAGATTTTGGTGAGCTTGGCCATGGTAAACTGAGAGACATGTCAAAAGATCCCTCATTTTGGTAGACCCTCTGAGCTGTCAGAAGAAAAAAATGTACATGGAAAGGTAACAGAGTGATTGTGGCAACTTTTGAAGATGGAAAAAATACACCAGGTATAATAGGGCTGTTAGGTACTTGGCTAGCTAAAGAGAAGCAGCAGAGACAGGCCAGTAATTGTATATGTGTTTCTGCAATCTGAGCTTCCTTTGAAGGATGCTACAGTGCAGCATCTCCCACAAAGGAGGGAAGAGTTCTGCAGAGAGAGGCAGTGAGAAACTAAGAAAAGTCAGCTTCTTGCTGCTGCTTGCCTGAAGCCCACTCTCTGCTGCAGGAACAGGAGTCAGTTGCATGACAGATTAGGGCACTCTCTAATTTATATTCTCACTTTTTAATAAGCACAGGTCAGCATATGATGCAGTGCACAATAACCTGCATCCTACAGCAGCCCAAAGGAAAGGGCCTTAACACCTCTCTGGAACCTCTGTGCTGTAAGGCTTGGCCCATTTAGCTCACTGTAACGTGTATGAGCTTGAGGCTGAGGGTACTGATGAAACTGAGAGTCAGGAAAACGGTTCTAAACTTTTTATCTGAAACTACAGTCGAAGTGCCTGTCCTTCAAACCATCTGCATTGTAACATATGTAGTGGTCCTAGCTGCACACCACTAATTCTGACAGCACCAAGCTCACTGGGCAGAAGTTAGAGAATAGTTACCAGGACAAGAGTAGAGAGTAGGAAATGCCACGTTGTATATGCATTTGCATTGCATATTGCAGTGTAATTTGTGTTTTTAGCTGAATATCTCTTTCCTGCATAAGGTCTAGCACAGAATTAAGCAGATAGATTGTCTCACTGCTTCTACTTTGTTTCTGCCCTTCCTGAAAGAGAGAAACTTGTATTCCATATTTACCAGAAATGACCTTACTACTGCACTTACATTCCCCATGCCAACCAGTCCAAGCTGTGGTTTAGGGACCTGCTGGATCTGCAAGCCTCTGCCAGCTTCTGGATTCATCAGACTGATAAACTCTGTCTTTCAAAATCAGTCTCCTGGCCAGCATCATGTTCAGCCCAACCGAGATACATGGAAGTGAGTGGTGAAGCCCTTGGCAGCTAGAGCATCTAACTGGCTAAGGCAGCAAGAGACCTTCTGAGGAGTGGCAGAAGTCTTGTTAGCCTCTGGAAGATACTTGTAAACCAGATAAAAAGACTGTACACTCTCATTTCATGTGTTGAGGTAACTATTTTTTGTTTGAGGAGGGAGGGTATCCTGTCCCCCCTACAGAGTGAAGGGGTCAGGGACACTGAATTTGACTACTTAGCAAACAGGACAGTCATAGTGTCCTGAAGCAGCACATTTTTAACCAGCAAGGTGGCTCCCAGCAGGATAAATCCATGGCAGGGCGATACAGCAGAAGGGAAGGAATGACCCTGGGTGCCAGCCAAGCAACAGGAGGAACGGGCAGATGTGCAGTCAGTGCAGGGAAATGGGGTTACAGATGGGGATGGGCATGTAGGCACCCCGGTGGTACTGAAGGCAAGTCATCTCCATGGGTTTCATAATGTGTAGAAGATCATCAGATGATTTACAACTGCAACAAGGCTCCTTGTGGGCACACATCCTCAAAACTGGCATTTTGATTTTCTGTGTCGGTTTTCTTATCTGTAAATAAGTTTAATATTTAATTCAGCCATGCTATTTGACTTAATTGGTTGATAGTTTTAGCTTGGAAAGTTAAATGCTATGTGCATTTTACTTAACTTTGCTTACCATTAATTTAGCTTCTACTTTAATGAGTGGCCCTAAGCTTTTTCTGTGAGCAGGATCTAAAGCCAGAGCTCTGCCAGTCTTTAAGCAATGAGGGACATCCTTCTGATGGTCCCCATTGGAACAGGTGGAATTCTCATGGCATCGTTTTCCAGGACGGTCTCTGGCATGGGCCATGGACCAGGGCAGCACAGGATGGTGCCTTGGCCAGCAGCTGGGATAAGACCCTGTGCAGACTCAGGGAAGAAGTCCTATGCAAAATGAGACTATGGGAGCAGTTAAGCAAAGAAAGTTTCTTTTTGCTCTTCTATCCCTCGTGCCAGTTAGCACAGGGACTTCAGTGTAATATTATTATAACATTTTTTACAGTAAGAATGATAATTGAAATTTGTTATGTATGAGGATAACTAAAACTCGATCATTTCACACTCTTCAGTCCATGCCTGAGGACATTTTGGGGTAAATAGATTGCTTGGAAACAGCCAGTGACTACAGCTAAAATTACATTTTACCAACTGAGCTGAATGGCTTTTTAATTACAGCACTGATGTCCGCATGCTGTCACCACCGTCTAATACTAAGATCGTATTGATTTGATTTTTAACTTTGATGCACCAGGGGAAAAAATGCAGAGTAGGATTTTTTCTGAAATTCTTTTTCCAAAGTAGGCAAGAACCCGAGCTCTAAAATGATGGGTTATTTTTTGTCTGTCTCCTTTCCTATTTGTTTGTGTCAGTGTCCACCCTGTCCACCTTGAATTTGTTTAGTTGTAAACAAACATTTTAAATTAAAAATTTATAATTTCAAGGTACTGGTGAGCCTTAGGAACAATGAAATATGTGCCATACATACAAATGTTACATGAAATAACTGAAATAACTACCATGCACAAATATCGGAAAGCCACAGGAATCTGCATAGTCACAATCTCTTGTGATAATGCAGTCTTACTGTATTAATTTCCTTCAAAAGCAGCTAGAAATGCTTTCAAGCCAAGATGCCAAACATTTTTTATTTTATGAGACAGTACTTATTTTTAAGGATATGTTTTGTACTTTTACTATAGCGGAGACTGATCCCTAAGTGCTACTCAGGGCAAGGGAGTCTAGTTCTTTGTGAACGCAGAACTTTCCTTCTTTGTCTAGGGAAAAATTACAAAAACTTGCCTGGGCTGAAACTTCAGTTTGCAAAAGGATTGCTTCCCTGTCCACGAGCTGTGAGGAAGCCATAGCCACAGAACATCTGTTGTGATTTAACCCCAGCTGGCAACTAAGCCCCACACAGCCTCTTGCTCTCTACCCCCCACTGGGATGAGGGAGAAAATCAGAAGGGTAAAAGTGAGAACACTTGTGGGTTGAGATAAAGACAGTTTAATAGGTAAAGCAAGAGCCACACACACAAGCAAAACAAAACAAGGATTTCATTGGCTACTTCCCATTGGCAGGCATGTGGGAGTTCAGCTGTCTCTAGGAAAGCTGGGCTCCATCATGCTTGATAGTTACTTGGGAAGACAAATGCCATCACCCTGAATGTCCCCCACTTCCTTCTTCTTCTCCCAGCTTTATTTGCTGAGCATGACATCCTATGGTATGTTATATCCCTTTGGGGTCAGCTGTACTGGCTGTGTCCCCTCCCAGCTCCTTGTACACTACCAGCCTACTTGCTGATGGGGTGGTGTGAGGCCAAAAGGCCTTGGCTCTGTATAAGCACTGCTCAGCAATAACCAAAACATTCCTGAATTATCAACACTGTTTCCATGAATGTAAAACAAAGTTCAAGTGAATGAATTACGAACATGATTCACTCAGTTGTCTCATACACCTTTATGCCCTTGTAGTGTCTTCAGTTGCCAGGAGAATGGGATGCTGGGATGGTCTCGAGGAGCCCTTTGCTTGAGTTCTGACTTGGTTAAAGACTCACAGCAAGTTCTCGGAAGAACCCCATTAATATGCCTCATATCTCTGCTCCCTGTTTGTAAAACAGGGATAATAACTTTGTGTCACTTGTATGTAGGTCACCTGAACGTCAAATTCAGTGATGAAAAGTTATGAGTTGTTAAAAAGGGAAATACAGCCTACCGTGCTATACTTCCCCTATCTAGAAATCACCTTATTTACTCCAACTAATGTACATCTATGTATATCTGCCATTTCCAACCTAAAAAGCTCTGTCAAATAATCAAGCAAATAAGCAAATAGAGCCAAAAGAAAGGGAGGGATGAGAGCATCCAAAGGGAGAAGCAGCTGTGGCAACCCACTCTAATGCTCCCACCCCAAGTAGCTCATCAATAAGGCTTGGCAGAGTCAGGAAAACAAAAGGGAAGAAAGAATTTGGATTTTTTTGACAAAAATTTCTCCACACTTTTCAGGGTTCATAATTCTGACCTTTTTACCACAACCAACAAGGTGGAAGAACTACATAAGAAAAGCGATGGTCCTCATGAAATCACCTGACTACCAGACTGGAACCTCTCCAGAGCATACCAGATGCTGCAATGTGTGCAACAGTAGCATGAGGTGTTTACCATGCTGCTAAAGAAAAATATTGCATGCACAAACAGCCTTGGGTTGTTTTCATTTTTGCTGGGGCTGAAGTCGAGAATAAGGGAGTGGGTAACCCATTCCCTGAAAGCTTTCCTATCCTGCTACTCTTTCAAGTAGAGTTTTGCCCCAGGCTGACTGATCTTGCAAACCCAGCTCTGCTTGAGATAGCTGATTTTATAATGGATATTAACTAAAATTTCACCCTGTAGAAATTACAGTAAATTCCATTACCTCTGTTAGGACCATTACCAGTGCTTTGTACATATTATTTCATAATGTGTATGCATATCTCTTACCATACATTAAAACAACCTCTTAGCAGCATATTTTGAGAACTCTGCCGTCTTTTAGAGTGCTGGCAAAATGAAGGGAAAACATGGGCTATATTCAGATATGCAGCTTCTGAAGGGTTAATGAACAATGAGGAATTTGTGTATAGCTCATTAATTGTTATATTGCATCCCTTTATCTAAATTGTTAGTGGCCTGCTTAGTCAATTGAAACATATTACTTTGATATTAAAGCTGCAATCAAAATCTTTATTCTTGTGCATGTTCTACTTGAGAATACAAATCCTTCAGAACAGGGCAGTCAGAATTATCTTGAAAAGTATTACAATTCAATAAACCATATGCTCAAAAACAGAGACATCAGGTTCAGCCAAATATCCTAGGCACTAATGCAGTGGTTCTGACTTTCCAATCTAAACACACCAATTTGAAATACTCTATGGAAAAGGCCATCAGGGTTTGGATTCAAATTCTGGCCTTGTGTTTGAGGAAAATGAGGATGATAATTCCATGCCAGCGCATCACACAAAATTAGTGTCACTGTGCTACTGTAACAGGGAGGGTACTCACAGGGAGGGTAGTTATTGTGGATTGGTGATAGGGGACATGGAGGTTTTTATATTTGTTACATAAACCCCAGAGTATCCCACCTAATTTAGGATGCTCTGTGAGGCATATTTGCTCTAGGCTTCTTCTCTAGACCACAGAGCAAGATAAACACTTCGAAACCTCTCCAGACCTTAACGAGGCTTAATTGTCTTGACAAAATGCCTTTTTCCCCTCAATGAAAATAGAACCATTGCAGTGTGGACACATTCACAAATTAGGCATATCCATTACTCCCTAAAGTAAGGACGGATGAGCATGGCCCATCGTGCCCAGGCAGCCTAGCAATGTTTCAGAGCCCTGCTGCATTTGGCCTGTGCTGGACCAGCCCAAAGGTGATCTCTGTTGCGAGTAGTCTGAGGGGAAGACAAGAAGCAATAGATGGGACAGATCAGAGAGAAGAAGGAAACTACGGAGCAACACCAGTCAGTAAAATTGGCGCTAGCCACCTATGTTGTCAATCATCACTAGAAGGAGTTTTAAAAGAGGAGAGCAGTGGAATAGCATTGCAAAAGTTTGTGGGAGAGAGGGTACAGAAGCCCTTTGTGGCACAGAGACCTCTTGAACCAAAGCCTCCTCTATTTTTATGAGCATAAATCCAGAGTGGAATCATCCACCATGTTTGACTTGGTTTGGAGTTCCAGAGGTATATGCAGACATGGGTGTTGGGCAGCAGGTGATAATGTTTGTGGTCTTGGATACAAGGAATTGTTGAGAGGCTCAGTGTAACTGTGTGTGTACATTCAGATGTACACTTCAGCAGTGAAAATAGAGTCCCTTTGGGTGTGTTGGGGATTGAGGTGCACTATTTATAGTGTTTCTATTACATTTTATGTGGCGTGGTTTCCTGCAAGAGACAGCGTGACACAGAGCTCCCTTCTTCTACTTACCCTGCTGATTTATAATACACTGTGATCCATGTGCATATATGTATCTGTGTGTGTGTGTGTGTACATACGCGTGTGTGAAAGGCTATGTTACTGGGGACCAGTAAGTATAGAAATAGGGAAAATGACAGACCAGTGCAGTAGAACGAACACCCTTACTGATACTGTGATTGTTTCCATGGCAAGAGCAGGATAAGAACTCAAAGTGAAATAGGATTTTCCAGTCAGAACTGTCTTTCTGTTTTTCAAACTATTCATGACAAGGTGCACAGAGAGCTGTGCTTCTGTAGGCATTCATATGCTTTTGCATTTTAGCTTTTTTTTTGTAACGGCATGACAGCTATTATTAAATAAATATTTTAAACTATTTTGCTGATAAAGTTAAGTTGTTTACCAGACATCAATTAAAAATTCAGTTTTCTAAAATGCATTTTTTACTGTTAAATTTGATGTTATCAACTGAGATAAATCAACCTTGACTGCAACCAGAGGAAAATAAATGCTTGAGCATTGTTTTAAAACACATGCTAACTAGCAAGCTTAATAATGAGGAGATGATGCCAGGAATGCCAGGATATCATCTTCTTACTATGATTCAGCTTAAGGTCGGTGACATTGATATAACTTTGACTTCAAGAGAGGAAATATTTCATAGTAAACAGAGCAAGAATGAATCCCCTTGGAATAGTAAGGGTACAAATTGCTTTAGTTTTCATTTCTGTAGTGCTAAATTTGTATTTCATGTGTAGGATTGTAATTGATGACTGCTTACTTGTCTGGATGAAGAAGGATGAAAAAAATACATTCAGATTGTCAAGGTTGTTTGTGTTACTGGCTAAAATAGTAGACATCATGCTGAAATCTTTGTAAACAGCACACAAGCAATTCTTTTCTTCTTAAGCAAAACAGAAAAGGAGAAAAGAAGCTTCCAAGCCAAAATATCCTTGTATCATCTGGCTGACATCTGGGAGTGTAATGTACAAATTTTCCTGGAAATGTGATCTGTATCAGCTAAGCAAACTCCAGTGTACCGGCCAAAGCATTAGAGCTTCACTAAAGCTTTGAGGGATTTGAGGAGATTTTAACACCAGGTATCCTAATTCCTTTTCTACTAAGGTTCATAGTTAAAACCAAAAAGGTTTCTTCCATAGCATTTCTCCGTAAATACTGTAAAATCTATAATTATTATTTCCACATGTCAGTTTCTCAGCTCTTCCAAAAATTCCCAATTGCCGCTTATTATCTGAGGTAGTCCCACATCTAAATTTCCCCTGATCCCTTACACACAAGATTATGTCCCAGTTAACAGTGCAATTCATTAGCATTCTCTGTGTTGTAGAGAAAGCAAGAGCAAAACAAAGCCCTCTCCAGTTAACATTATTTTCACATCTTTTGAGGAAGAGGTGGAGTTCTTGCTTTATATGTCTTTGCTGAGCTTTTATCTTGGTCACTGTTCTCTCATGAGAATTCCAGTGAACTGGAAAAAGAAAATACAGTTTTCTTCCCCTATATAGCTTATGAGCATGATCCACCTTCAACATTATTTTGGATGTGTTGGTTTTTTGGCATTATAACAGAGCAAATGGCTGAGACTCAGGATATGTGGATTTTATCCTGCCATTGTCTTGGAATTGCCTTGAGGAAGTGACTTTCATTTAGGGGTGAAAGCCATCAAGTCTATCTAAGACATTGCAGTTGTCAGAGCCTGATGAGTTAATGAAAGGGAAAACACAACATCCAAGTTGGTGGCAAAAGACTCAGATCAGTGACCCAGAGACATGTTCCAGTTCTGCCTTCTTATTTTGTTTATTAACTCTGATTACAGATAAACCAGAAACAGAGTTTGTATTATCTTATTCAAGAGCAATTAAATCAGCTTAGATTTGTTTATGGAAGCGTGGAATCCATCAGAAACCTATGTTTCATTTCAAAAAAGAAAATTTGTTTCATTTCATTTAAGGAAAAAATGTCAAGTAATTCCTTTAGGGTCAGTTTCCAGAGCCCATAATAAAATACTTGTGATACTTAATGGGAAAATTATATACAAGTGGGAAATATTATGTATAATCAGGAAATATTTGGAAGAGAAAGGAATCTAGGAAGGATCAGTAGCACATCTCTTTTTACTCTGAATTGAACCAAGTTTGCTATTTTCTAAATTCACCCTTTGTTGTCCCTGGTGCTGGAAATGTGTGATACATACAGCGGCTCTCGTATAGCTGCTCTTCTCAGCTGACCACACTATTTATTCTGATATGGGCAAGCTGAGTGTGTAAGTCTGAAAGGAAGGATGACACAGAATGCTTTCTTAAAGGCATCTTGATCCTTAGGGCACTTTTGGGTAAATCCACTGCATTCCGTAGATCCCTTCTCTTCTGTAGATCTATAAGGTGTCTCATTGTTGCCTCAGAAGGACATCTTGACCCTGATCCAAGAAAGTACTTTATCATGAGAGACTAAACATATGTTTTAAATTAAGCACAAACTAACAGGTTTATTGGATGTATGTATTTGTGGCTTTTGACCAACTGCTTTTGTTTACTGGTTAGCATTAATAAAACTCAGCTAGCTGCAACTACTCCATCTGAAGAAGAGGTGTTTATGTTTTGAGTTTGTGGGTAGGCTACACAATTGTCATGGATCCTGTGCTACGTGGAAGAAAAGTGCAAATAAACCAACGTGTACTTGTTCTGTGCTCCATAATACACTTCTCCATTTGGGTCATTGTCCTCACAAGATCTAAGAGCTGTTTGCCAGCTGTATTTTCCTGAGGCCTCATGGTACTATATACACCATGATGCAGACCACTAAAGGCACTGCATGGCACATATGGGTTCCTGCATCACTGCTCAAACTGCAATGGATCCAGACCTTTTTCTCTGGTTAGTGTTTACCTGAAAGCCTTTGAACCCTTAATTCACAAGCCTACAGCAGAATTTCCCCATGGTTTTCCATATAGCTTTAGCTTCATTACTGGGATGTGATAAAACAATGGCAGAGACTCTATCCCATCACTGATTTCCAGGACACCATCCTCTCTTGTGCTCAGGCAATCACACATCCTCGCTCAGAGTGCATAAACCTGAGAAATTGTAAGGAAAATTCATGGAAGTAGGTCTATCATCCTTCCTGCGTCTTTTGTCCTTTGCAAGTCCCAAAAGGACTCCACTTGCTTAACTGGAAAACATCCTAACTTATTAACTTGCAGCCTTTGCAAAACCATTGCATGTCAGTATATATCTCTGGTCAGCAGCAGGTCTGACTCCAGTTGTTAGATGCTGCTGGGTTTTGTACTATCATCTTTCTAGCTTTTTTTTTTAAGAAAAAAAAAGTGTATTTCCCCCTATGCACTCACACAGTCTTCTAGTGGCATCATAAAATACACTCTTCTGGACTCTGTGCTGTTATAATGTTGTTTCAGCTGATAAGTGTTAGCAAGAAGCCAATACAATGGAGTTTGAAGTCAGTGTGAGAGCTCCATCAGTGTAGGTCTTTATTTAGAACAATAAACACTGTAAGATGATATATGCAATCTTTTCCACCAGGAGTGAAGAGGCAATAGATTGAATGCACCAAAAGCTGTTTCAAACCCCTCTGCTGCTATCCAAGTTTTACCTCTTTGTCTATTTGTATGGTCAAACGAACTCCAATTTCACTCCTTTCTTTTTTTTTTCCCTCCCCTTTTGTACACTTTACTTGCCATTCTAATTAGCTTTCTATTACTACTTTAAGGGGCAAATAGTGATGCCTGTTCTATAGCCTCTGAGAGCTCTTCTGCAGGCAGCCATGTATGAGTTTGCTTACAATGTTAGGCAGGAAAGGCTGGAGAGAGGACGGCTGCTTGCCTGGGCTGTGGGGGAGTGAGCACAAGCCTCTTTCCACTACAGCCTATGCCCACACCACTAGCCCTTCTGGAGGCCAGAAAGGTGCCATTTCTCAGCCATAGAACAGTAAGAATAACATAAGGGTAACCAGAGAATAAATACAAGGATGATTATAAGATGCTAAATATTATTAAACATTTGGGTGTTAATGTACAGTTTCTATGCCCTTATACCCAGCACCAGCAGTGTCCATGTCATTTCCCATTTCCATGTATTGGGCACAGGCTAGACTGTTCAAGGCAGCCAAAAGCACACGTGAAAAAGCACCAGATCCTCTATAGTCTTGCAGAAGTCCTCCCCTGCTTAAGCACTGAGACCTAGTGGCTAGAGCTGAAACAAGGGAGCTCGGTGACCCAGGAGGTGGGATTCAGTGCTTTTTACTTCCATTTCCTCATCTTACACTGATCCTTTTTGCAAAGTGCTTGGGAACCTGAGAAGTGTTATATAGGAATTAAGTGTTATTTTTTTTATTAGGTGGAGTACTGAAGGAAAATACGGGTTCTTGGTATTGCTTTCATAGGATATCTGAAAAGAAGCCTTGTGCCAGGGACCTGTGTTCTTCATATGCTCTTTTGGATGTAAACACTTATACCGTAGTGTTTACCTGTGGGTTTCAAAGCCCTGGGAGGGTCCATCTCACAGGAAGTGTTCATGGGGCACAGGGATGAGAATGGTCTGCATAGGGTTGTTCCATTTCCCATGTAAAGCCCCTGATCCATGCAGTGTGCAGAGGTCATGCTTATTCATAAATGTAGGCCCTTCTGAGATATCTGGGCTTGCATCACGACAGGGGAACCTGGGGGGACCCTACAAACCTCTCCCCACCACCTGCTTGAGGCAGAACCAAGTCTGACAGCTCTGAGCTGCTGGTAGTAGGATTTGTGTGCATTTAGGGCTGGCCTATTTGTTCAGCTTTAGCATTATGCCCATTGAAAATAATAGCCAATAAAGCATAAATGCCTTTGTCCGTCTAACATTGGCACTTCTCGTTTTCCAAAGGACTCCTGCGACCACTAAAATCATCCAATTAGCACAAATGTGGCATGGCAGAGCAAGGACAAAAGAGAATAAGACAAGTTTATTCCGCACAAGAAAACACTAGTGTAGTTTAATACAACAGCTCACAGAGCAACCATCTCTGTGCCATGTGCAGGTACAGTGGACTTGAGAGTTTGAGCTGGTGAGAATTGTGTCCCCCCGCAGGAGATTACTTGCTCAAAATACAAAGGCAGAAAAATGCAGTATATGAAAATACAGTTACCAGGGTAAATAAAAGCTTCTTTTGCCAGTAGTTAAATATTGTTTCACAGCTATTAGCCAAGCCATTCAACACACATTCAAAAAAAAGCAAACAGACAGATTGTCTTCGTGTTTCAGGAGAAAGCAAAATAGTCTGGAGGTGGTGGTGGCCTACATAGAGAGATGTCCTGTGTCTAGACAAGTTCCAGCTGGTCTCAGACATTATTTGGTTTGCTTTTGATTTTGGACATTTAAAATTATATTTTATTTCCTAACTGCCAGCATACTCCTGCTGGACTGTTCAGTAGAAGTGAGATGTCCTTGTTAGATGACATTTTGTTCCTCCCTTGCCAGTGCGGGCACATGGATCAGGCACCTCTTCCTTCATTCCTTCTTGATGTTCCCAGCTGCAATACAGTGCTAAGACCAACTGCTCTGCCTTTGCTGCTATTTTCTTCTCTGCTCCCTAATGGCCAGCGTGCTAGCACAGCCATTCTTGATGGCACTTACTTAGCTGTCTCACAGTCATCTGTAAACGTGCAGATACCAATCTACAAAGCGCTTTCCACAGTTACCAGCACACAGGTCTGACTCCACTGGTGAACACCATGCAGATTTTTCCCTGAAGAGTTCAAGTTTTAGACACTCTGGTGACGATGTTCGGACTACTCTTAGAGGAGCTCTGGAACTGGTGCCCTGTTGTGAATGTCTTTATTACCATCCTTGTATTCTTCACACCCATTGGAGACTTGTGCTCTGCTCCCAGAACAAGGGGACAGCTGTGCCTGTCTGACTACAGGAGGCTTGTACTCATTTACTGTGCTTCAGGTGTTGCCTCTTCCTGACAGTAAGGGGATGAGGCCTTATCTCACCTGATTTTAGGTTTCTCAAGATTTGGCTTACTGACCTTTTTCTACAAAGAGTGGAGGCAGACAGGCATCCACAGGTGGAGATTCAGCCCAACCTCAGAATGGATCTCACTGTACTTGATTCATTCCTGGCAGAAGCAGATAGATTAAAAGTTGTGTAGCTTCCTACCCCTTCTTTTGCTTTCAGAAAGGGTGACTGGTGGAAGGAAATTGCCTCAGGTCTTAGGCTTGATCAGCACAGTCTAAGCAGAAAAGCACTTGGCACGGAGGAGTGCCCACCTTCCCACCTAGTTCCCATTCACCAAAGCACATTGCTTCCCAACCCACAGGGTACAGCTGTGCCTGAATTACAAAACGATCTTCTTCAGGCCTGTGTGGGCAAGAGGGAAATGCAGCACTTAACAAATGTTTAGATACACTTTGCAATCAGTGTATTTTTAATCTTTCCTTCTTCCTTTCTTTCTGTCCTGTCTCCTTCATCATTTTGGTTTATTCCAGCAAATAAATATTAAAAGTTTTTCTTTCACATATTCTGATAGTTTCCTTCAACTTTCACATTCTTTTCGTCTTTGGAAAATATTGTAATTTAATATAAAGTGCATTTTTAAAAAAGAGGCAGTGGTCAACAAATTGTCAGTCATAACAAAATAAAGATTAATCTTGTCTAATACTAGAATTCTAATGCTAGGTGTGTTGGACCAGGTCTGCAGTTTTCCAGGTCCTTCATGGCCCCCTCCTGACACCTGCAGTGAGATGAACCAGAGGACAGACCACCCCTGTAACCCTTATCTCGGCTCCATGTGTGTGGGTACTGCTCAGACCCAGAGGCAGCCTGTGCCACCCCACGACGCTCTTCAGGCTGCAGCCCCATGGCCTAGCCTCAGGGTGCACTCAGTGGACCAAGCTCACCAATGTGGCAGACAATCCCTTACCCAGGGGAGGCAGCCCATAACAGCACAGCAACACCTGGGGAAGCTTTCATATTTATTGGGCTCAAGAAGCATTTCCTGCAGTAGAGGGCAAATGGGGCCCAAACTGTGAGAGGACTGGGATGCAGAATGCTGAACTTTCACTGGGTTTGGATGTACAGACATGAAATATCTTTGATGCGTTTTCTTCTTTTCTCCAAGCATCCAGAAACTCACTTACAAATACGAATCTCAAAATTAAGGAACATTTCCGCTTCCTACTTCTCCATAAAGGCAAAAACCTCCATCCTAATCGAAAAGGTCCTTATAGTATGAGGACAAAGGCCACAGGTCTTTTCCAGTGATGTTGTCCTGCAATAATAACTTTAGTCCCAAGCCTGGAAGGAGAGTCAGATGCAAGGAGTTTGTCTGCACTTGTAGATCCCTTTAAATCCAGCTGGATGTCATTTGCCAAGGCTGATTGCACCAAAGGGGGTGTGTGAGACTGACAATGCTCTTTCATCTTCAGGCTTTAAGATTGGGCCCTCTAATTAATACATCCTTTTAACCTCAATGTATGGGCCCACCTTTACAAATAGCTTGGCAAGTGTGTGAGCCAAATAAGATGCTGACCTTATCAGCTGGGATGTGAGTTTGCAATGTGTCAGCTATATTGAAATAATTTCCACACAGAAACCTCCTAGACAACTTACTGGGCTTTCATATAAGCTATCTGGTGTCCATCAGGGAGGAAACACTTGGCTGGGAGTGCACTTTTTTTGTCACTAAGAGGAGAGGTACGCTGCAATTTTACACTCCAACTTCCAAGAGCTTGTGTCTGTGCCTTTCCTAAGCCATTTGCCCTCATACATCCAGCAGCTGTGACTTACACAACTCTATTTCAGCCCAGGATTTTTGTGATGGCTTCACTTCATAATTAGAAGTGCTGCAGAGCATAGCTCCATGTGTGATGAAGGATAAGGAGGATGAAAAAGCAAGAAGCTGCAGAAGGATGCTGCCTTTCACTACCCACTCTCCTGCAGAGAGGCAGCTGCTGACACCACGAGGCTTCCTGACGCTGCCAAGCTCCCCATGCAGTGGGGCGCAGAGCAGGGCAGCACGTTTCGGTGCTTCAGGCAGCCAGCTTTGGGCGACAGCCCTTTCCCTGCATGTGAAAAATTGGTAGCTCCCCCAATACCAAGCTTTCAATGAAAACTGTTCAGCAGTTTTGGGACTGGTTAACAGCCACCAGTGAAGCCGGGGGTCTGTGAGCATAAGGTCAGTGTCTCCTTTGCCCAAGGAGTGGTGCTCAGGGTTGGCCATAGACACTCCCATAGGTGAGAAAAGCCACTTGCAGCCTTGGTCTCTACCCCACAGCAAAGACAGTAGGAGAAGCAAGGAGTTAAAAGATCTCTTTGCAGCACATGTTTGAGGGAAGAGCAGTGGATGGGGAGACATAGCACGGGTCAAAAGTCTTTACACAGGCCCATGGTGCATGAAGGAAAACATGGGTGGGGAAGGATAAGGGCATCCCGGTCCTGGACCAGCAAACAAACATCTGGGTAGTGAGAGGGGTATTATGTAGCTAGGACATATGGGATAAGTGCTGCTGGACTGTTTATGTTTATGATGGAGCAAGGTTTCCGTTTTGATCCAGGGCTGCTGTTGACTCCCTCTCACTTCCTGCAACTTCATTGGCTCAGTTTCTCCAGCTGTGAAAGGCAAACCCAATAATGTTTATGTAGAGGTGTGCTGTGAGAGCTATTGGCTGTGTCCATGCAAATGCTAATTTACTGGTGGTGAATTACAGCCTAGATCAAGGTGCTACAGTATGCACCCTTTGCAGTGCATCTGCTGATTGGTGCTACAGGTAAAGAGAGGGCTGCACAACCTGAGCACAGTCCCAAGGGAATCACCACAGGGATAAATTTATAACCTGGGCAAGTACAACTTTGGGAAGAAACATACAGAGGTGGTGGGTTTGGAGAACAAGCGTGATGTGTTTTGCTCTGCATTTTCAGGTTGCTTTTCCCCTTGTACTTTATCTGATTTTCTAGTAAGTGATAGTCTATTGATCCAAATTTACCTCTGATTATGTCGAACATCCTGAGAGACATTCACCCACACATACACCCAGCAAATAACAACAAAGGAGCTGCTGAAATGAGTACATATTTCTTAGACTATATACGTGAATACAAAGATTAAAAGTACGATGTAAAGTATGGTTCCTTAAACTTTGGCTTTAACTAGGTACCATTTTGTGTTGACATCTGTCTTCCAATGAGACAATTTTTTGTCCCTTTTGAGCAGAATATGGTGAATATGATGGAGTCAGGGAAGCTTTTCTACCTTAATTCAAGGAAGCACATCAGTTTCATGAACATCAAGAATGTATGTTTCTGGGGGAAGGGGGTGAGTACACATGCATGTGTGTGTGTGCACATGGACACCTGCACACACATGCATTTGGCTTTGAAGCTAGTGATCAGTAAGTTTGCAGTGTAGAGGTAAACAGGAATGTGTTTATTTTGTGATCCATAAAATTCTCTCTTACCGTAACTGCATTTCATGTGAGCCCTTTTCCCCTCCTTCAGGGATATTGTAGCATCGAGCAGCAGCACCAGACCAGGGATGGGACAGGTACAGAGTTTTCCAGCAGCTCTCATCTCTCCAGTATCCATCTGACATACAATTCTCTCCTTGCTCCTCTTTCTTTTCCACTGCAGACAAGAAAAGGACTTACTCTTTGATAGACTAATAGCGAATGGCTGCATTTCCAGTGTTTGTTTTACTTTAACAGTAAATAACCAATATTCACACCACTCCCTACAAGTCACTGTGATGAGATGACTGATGAGTAAGCCCATACTGCACTCTGGGTAGGCCATATAAAGCCCACCCAGATCTCTTTCCCCTGCATAAGCATATAATCCACCTAGCTATTTAGCCTAGGGCTCGGTTTATCAGTACAGCTTCACTTTACTGAGGCTGAAATGCCAGGTCAAATGAGGAGCAGTCGCTTCTCTGCGCTCCATCATGCAGCATGAAAATTTCCTGCTCTCAAAAGTGTGGGAACTTCTTTTCCCAGCAAGCAGAAAAGTTGAAGCTATACCTCCAGAGCGCTTAGGGGACGCGCAGGGCTGGATGTAGCAGCACACGAGAGGAGAACCCCACAGAAAAGTGACAAGATTAAAGGATCTTCTCTCCCCCGCCCCCCTCTCCCATCCCTCCCCCGAATGGGTAGCAAAATCAAAGTTAAAAATGTATCTATGGAAGGGACTGATGAAAGATTAATAATTAATTTTAGAGCAGCGATACAGCATTTTTTGAAATGTAAATTTGATGCGCTAAAGTGGCATATTATGATAAGCAGGAGCAACAAGGGAGAGTGAGTACAGGAGGGCCTGTTGCTCAGAGACGGGCTAGCGAGGAACACTTACAGCCAGCTTTATTTTTTCCCTTTCCCTCCCTCTCTCTCTTTATGCAAACTTATTATCTGAACTTAGGGAGGTTTTGAAGAAGTTTAAGGGCTGCATATCTGAGGCACAGAGTCTTCAGAGTACATCTCAGCTACATTTTGCCTTGAAAGCTAAATCTCTAGTTGCGCATTGCCATCCAGTGTCTTCCCATACTTCATTTCTTCTGACCCCTCCTGTCGCAGTGGTGCTAACGGTCCGATTACATTGCTAAGACTTTCCCTTCTGCTTCTAATATTTGGATTTAATTTTCTACCCCTTTCCAGCCCACTTTCCTCCCTACTCCCCTCCTCCATAGCTCAGCATCTTTTGAACCATCTTCTTTTGTGCTTTTCCCGTGCATGGTGCAGGCTCTTTTACTCTCTCTTTTCTTTCCCCAGCCCTGTTTACATGAGGGCTTTGAGAGCAGCTTCACCGTGCGCTCTCATGAGAGTTGTGCAAATTGCACCAGTGCTTCAGTTGGAAGAGACACTCATCTCTGGAGCCCCATGCTGTGCAAGAGTGCATCAAGGCCAAGTAAGCCCCTTGATGCTGCCTCACGCTGTGATCCTCCTTTGCACAGTGTCATGTGTCAGGACAGTTTTCCCACAATGCATTCTTTAGTTCAGTGTCAGGGAAAAAAAAAAGAACAAATAATCTGGTGCCGTCACAGGCAAACACATTACCTGCAGGGCAGGGAGAGGAGCCAGTCTTCTTTCACTGAATCGGATTCAGTCCCCAAAGTTGCCTTTGGACGTGTATTTATTAATTAGTGTCCAGGCGGTCCAGCCTCTGCCTCTTCCAACTTTTTGCCCAATACATGTTGGCTTTTTGCAAACAGCGGGAATTTTTGAAAGCTGCTAAGGAAAAATAATCCTGTGCTTTCATCCCCCTACTTGGAGTAAAATGATGGTTTTATTCATGCATATTGACAGATCTATGCTTCACAAGTGCAATTAATACTATACAAATCATTCATATCCCTGCCCTGTCATTTATGGGAATATACCATAAACTCCATATCCTTATCTTAATTAAACTGATAATGCACCACAGATACAGCTCTCCAGTACATCTGAAAACAGCACTGAACACTGCTGGCTCTCCCACAAGCATGTGTTTGTCCGGGGTTTTTACCATCTAGCCAGAGGTCACTTGTATCAGCAGCTGGGCAGACGGGCAGGCTCTGCAGCCCGACCAGAGAGCAGAAATCAAGCCCTGCATTGCTCTTCGGTTTGCTGGGAAATTTTCGACACTGACGTGCAGTTTGATATTTCTCCCACAGGGAACCCACACAGCCATGCAGCCGAGCCTCGGGTGTCAGCAGTGAAGCACCCACGTACACCTCCAAGCAGGGGTACTCCAGCAAAACCAGGCACCACTGCAGCCCAGGGAGAGGCAGGATGGCCGGCATGGGGATGGGGCCAAGCAGGGAGCAGGAATTGGGGCAGGATATGGGCAAAAGTTATAGCAAAGTGATTTGAAAAGAGCCAGCTTTGCTGGATGTGGGGGGACAGGCTGGAGTGCAGCACCGTGCCTGAGGCTGCGGGGGGAATCAGACAGGCACTGCACCCCTTCCCTGCACCCATAGGATAGCAGGATGGGTGCAAGTGAGCTGCTTCTGGCTTCTCTTGCCCTCCCAGCTGACTTACACACTGCCAGTGTTTGCCCTGTTCAGGCGAATTCCTCAGCATAGCTCCCCTTCTCCTCTTCTTCCCCAGGCCTCTGCCTCCCTTCCCTCAATCTCTCTCCACTACCGGCAGTTTTGCAAATCTCCTTGTACAGGGGTTAGCTGGCAGAGCGACAGGATATGTGTGTGTCTGACATCAGCCCCAGAGAAGATGAGGAGAGAGGGGTAAGCTAGTTTTTGGGAAGGAGGAGAAGGAGTGCTCCATCAGTGCAGCTGGAGTGAGAGATAGGCCAGGGTAAGGAGGAATATTCCAGGACAGTATTTCTTTGGCTTTGCCTCAGAAAAGCGTCCCTATTCAAGAGGTGCACTTAAGCATTTGCTTATGTTTAAGCACATGCTCAAATCCTGTTGACCTAAACAGAAATGAAGCATATGTGTTTAAATGAGCATATGCTTAAGTGCATTCTTCAGACAGGAGGGATGAGGGCAATTAAGCACGTATCTATATGCAAGCTAACTATCTGTCATTTACGTTTAGTCATTGTAATGCATTTTGGACAGTGAACAATTCTGGCAAGGAATTTTTTGCTAATCATTTCACAGCATTTGATAGCTTTAATGAAACTACAACATTCCCTGTTCCTTTGAAATAAGCTTTTCTCCCTAAAAAAAATAAATAAACCAAACAGTGGATTTTGTAATTGCGAATTTTTTTTTTTTTGAGAAAGTAGCAAATAGCACCGGAGTGTAAGCTGCAGTCTGTGTCCACTCTGGGTCATTTCACCAGGGAGGGACATCTTGCATAACCATGAAAGGAGACAAAACTGTCATTTAAGTCTTGAAACACCGAATAAACTTTTCCCATCCATTGTTCTCTTGTATATGTGTAAATTTACCTTTAGCCGGCATGATTTGATTTAGACCTTCCCCACATTGCAGCTGGTTTAATGGAATGCCATAATAGTGTCACACGGTTATTCTTGAAAAACAACTACTAAATGTTGATGTTACTTATTGTAGCAATATTTATGTGAGAATGCTGCAAATACTTGGGAAAAGGTTTTAAAGGTTGAAAGGCGAGTATAGCCATAAATTATGAGTAATGCTGCAGTTGGGAAGTGACATAAAGTTCAATGGCCTCAGCTTTCAACACTGTGTGTTCATTGTTTTGGTCACTCATGTGACTGCGTCTCAGCCAGGCGAGGGCTGATTCTCTCCCTTGCTGGATGGGATTTCAATACAGGACTGTGGAGGTTTTTTAAAGTGATCCTCTAATGTCTATTGTGTAACTTTCTCACCTCCAACACAAGTATCAGCCTAAAACCAGTCTTAGTCTGAGTGACTGAAACAGATAATGGAGTTGATATTAATGCTGTCTTACAAGATTAATTCACATTTTATTTTCTTATGACGCTGCAAGGAGAAATGGAAGACAAAAACACAGTGCTAACCAGTAAAGAAGATTTGTTTGTTTGAGGGTTATTTACAGGGTCTTTGAACTGCTTTTTGGGAGCCTTCCACAGAGAAAAGTGTAGGGAAACCAAGAGCCAAAGCCAGCCAAAAGGGTCACAGTGCTGCTGGCACAGTGCAGTTTCCCTACCAGGCAGAGGACTTCTGAGGCAGCACTTGCTCCAGGACAGGGAGGGAATGAAGAAGGGATGGAGCCAGCACAAGGAGCCTCGGGGAAGATCCACAGAGCTGGGCTGGCTGGCGGCTGCCGTTCCCTGCCATGGCCATCACTATTTGATCTCACACTCAGCAGCAGTCTGCTGGCTTCTCTCAGGCTGTGACACAGGCAAAGCAAGCAGCAAAGCCAGGATAACCTTGCTGCTCACAACAGCCCGCGGCATCTTTTGCCTGTATCTAGACTAGCACAAGGGAAGCCTGGAATAGATAAGATCCTGAACTGTGAGATCACTCCACACTGTCCTCAGACATACTGTGCCATTATAATACTTATAGTAACCAAATACTGACATTATCCTTAGGCAATGGAGGGCTTTCTGGTTTAGGTAAATTAGATTGATCCCTTTATAAAGTTCATTTTGAAATGGAAGTGTCAGTTCTCCAAGTGTTGTGACACGTGGAGGGTCCCCAAACATCCCCTCAAAACTTCTAAACAAGCCCTGGGAGGTGAAGAGGGGAGGCAGTTCTACCCAAACCGGTGGGTTTGCTTTGTGGACAAGGAAGTGGCCACATGCTAAACTGTCAACAAACCTCAGAGAGTATCATTAGGGGTGATTAGACTCCAGTCTATAAAGTTCTTAAGAACCATATCTGCAGTTCTCTGTACCGTACTATGTCCCCCATGCTGCTTGATGCCTTGTATCCCCTTGATCCTGCTCCTGCCAGTGCCAGCTCCTGATCAGCTCTAGCCAGAATGGAACGTTTGCCATTTAGCCATGTTTAGCTCACTATAGAAACACACTGGGATTCAAGGTACTGTGATGTGAATACTACTGGTCCCACAATTATGGCAAGATTTCCAGAAATGTCCACACCTTTGAGACAGCTCCACTTTTCCTTCAGTTTTGCTCTGCTCCTGGAGTAAGCCTTTCAAATTGATGTGCCCAATGGTATCAGCAGGATGTTAATGAAGCTCCTGGGCAGTTCCTTCACACCAGGACCACTTTGGTAACTTCCAAGGGTTGTCAAGTTCCCAATAGGC
Organism: Eurystomus gularis; assembly: GCA_013400335.1. Classification (NCBI taxonomy): domain Eukaryota; kingdom Metazoa; phylum Chordata; class Aves; order Coraciiformes; family Coraciidae; genus Eurystomus; species Eurystomus gularis. Next base: position 58,178 of record VZZY01022166.1, on the reverse strand, counting down.
TGTCTCATTGTCAAAATCTCATAAACTGTCTCTGAGCAAGTTGGATCCTCTTCTCCCCTGCCCTTTGGCTGGAGGAGGTCCTTCTGCTCAGTGGCAGAACTGGAAAACATAGGAATGACTGAAGGCAACCCTGGCACCTAGGGATTTTTCCACCACTGTACAAACCTCCCTGGCCTGGCAACTTTTCTAGGAACAAGAGCACTTTGGAGATGGAGCACTTTGCCACTCGGGGCTTAGAGATCTGTTCCCTGTCCTTTCACAGTATCAAATCTTTTATGCAAGCACATGTGGCTACAGGTGCAGGCATTTGCACAGTATTTGTAACACACATTGCTTATTCTGCATTTATAAAAAGCCTGTAATGAATCAGTTACATTCTTTTTCCTCTGATTTGAACAGGTTGGTTGATAAATGGGACAGCCTGTAGCAATGTTCTCTTCTGCCGAGGCAGGAGGAATGGCGAAGTTGTACAGATAAGCTTTTAGCAAAGTTGCAAAATGTCATTAGCACATAAAACCTAAAATCACCATAAGCCCATAAAAACTATGGTAAGTGAACAAGTAAAATCACAGTAAGCCTATAATCACATAAAACCTATAATAAATTGCTGTTGTGTAGTAAAAGCTGATTAAAAATTGATTAAAACAGCTCAAACTATGTAGATCTCACCTTAATGCATCACATGGTGTTTACACTACCCTGACTTGCAAGGATGGGGGGAGATAAGTTCTGCTTACCTATACCAGACCTGCAAATCAATAACTTAGTGTTCAGAGACCATGGCAAATAAAATACTCTGCTTGAACCTAGCAAACATACAGGGCACATCATCAAAAGCACAAATATGTCACTGGCCATATTAGATGGCTGCCAACAATACTGTCTTGCTTTTAGTGCCCTCTTTTCCTCAGAAACTGCTTGCCCAACCTTCTTCATGGCAGCAGAGAAGCACTTGAAATATAGCTAATAAGTAATTTAAGGATCCCAAACTTGAAAGTAAGTGCAAATATCTTGCTGCATCCATTACTTCAGCCAGCTATTTTAAGGACAGTCAGGACAAGCTCTAGACGCCAAGCAGTGCCACAAAGGCCTCTTTCCTAGCTTGCAAATCCTAGGGCTCCTATTCCATCTCTGCATGATTATATGAATTAACTTCACCCTATTATTTTCTCTGCCTCCACCAAGGAGCAGGAGTCATATTATTTCATCATGTCAGTCCAAGTCTGCCATAAATAAATCACCTACATCCTGATGTTCTCCGAGTCTCAGGAAATGCTCCCCAAGTGCCAACCATAGGATGCGCCACTGTATAAATGCAGATTCACCGTGTCAACATTTCACCCTTAACAAAGAAATCACTAACACAAGATTTCCGTGATCTGTCCCATCATGACCGTGGGCATCAGTAAGAAGACAAGTTCACAAAGTTCAGCAGATGCATAGACCTGTGACAGGGATGCTCAGAGCAGCCTTGTCTGGTCCCTCCACATCAAATGCCCTCAGAGATGAGCGCTCTCAGCAACCCCAATATACCCCTCAGCTGTATGGAAAATAGTTCCACCTGGGGTAAACATCCAAGGTTTTATTTAGAAACATGCTGTAAAGCAGCAGCTGGCTTGTGCTGGTGGCCCCATGAAATATGGTGCCGTGTACTCTAGTGATCAGTAATAAGTTCTTTATCCTTTCCTTTCTGATAGCTTTGTTTGCAGGTAGTCCCAACAGAAAAAAAAGGTCTAAATTTACCAAATGCACTATTTATTGCAGGTCTATTCTGGCCCTCCTGCAAAGAAAATGATACTCAGACAGTGAAGTGAGCATGAAATATATTCCTGAAAGTAATGCAGAGTATCAGAGTTTTGGGGCAAGAGATGTCTTTTCAAAAGATGGTTAGCTAATTATGCCTCAGTAATGATAAATGAGATAAATTTTCAGAAGGTCTACTCAGCATTTATAACCCAAAATACAATTTGAAGACCAACATTCAAATTGAGAAAAAAAATTAATTCAAAACACCTAGTCACTGGTGTGATATCTTTTTATTAAGGGAACTGATTCAGTGCGCCTTGTCTAGGAGAGGGAGAGGCAAGGGAAGAAGGCAAGGCAAGACTAGGCAAGGCAAGGAAAAATATTTTAGGAATTACTCTATTTCTCACTATGAATCTTTCTAACTTTTAATCTTTAACTTTAATTTGGCTTTTTAAATGACTATGTAATCAATTTTTATCTGAGTTTTAAGCTCTGTAGAAAATTATAGAAGATATTGATTCTAAAAGAAAATGTATGTAATACAGTTGCATAAGGTTGAGATAAAAAAATCCAAATATCAAGCTGGGTCTAAGAAGGATCAAGAAGATATGAAGCTGTGGGAGTTTGTCTTCAAAGCTACAGTCTCTTAGACAATTAAATGACTGCCTGAAAGTGGTGGTTTGGGTTGGTTTCGGAGGCTTCTAAAGAAATACCATTAGTAGCTGGCAAACTGTAAAGCCACCATTAAAAATAACCTTGAAGTTGATACGATTTTCATAGAAGATCTATCCCAAAAAAAAGTATTAAATGTGATACAGAACTGGCCAGAAAAATCATCTATTCCTTCTCGTCTGCCTTGTTTGACATCTACAGGATAACAGCACATGCTACCTCAGTGAAAGTTAGAGAGTGATGTGCATAGGGCAAACAGTTGTTATCTGCAAACTAATTTCTTCCAAACCTTTAGGGAACCAAAATCCTTTTGATTTTTTGAATGTACATTTCTGTCTAATCTCCTGCCTGCCTCTCCTTACCCTACTAGTAGCTGCAGAATTGACCTTGGGCTTGAGCTGTGCTCTTCCTTTGGGGTGAGTTGCAACTTCTGGAAATAAGATGTAATAACACTTCTGACACCTGTTTGAATGAAGTGGTTGTTAGTGCACTGCATCAGAGCATGCACAAGCCAATGGGATCCAAAGATCACTACCGTCAATCACAATTTATATTATTACCCTATAAATGCATATTATTTCTATCTCATCATCATTACACAGTTCATAACCAGTTAAAGCCTCAGATAGAGATGTTTGGGTTTTTTGCCTTGAAAAAGTAGTACTTAGGCTTTGCTTCAGCAAGGTATCTGAGTTTATTCTTAGCTTTAATTTCAGACCACTCTTCAAGGAGCATCACTTCATAGCTTAACAGCTATGGTGTAATTAAGAAACACTTCAGGGACAAGATTCAGACAGCCAGTTTCACTTAGGAAAACCACAGGCTTATTAGTCATAGGGAAAAATTAGGATTATTGAAGGAGATGTTCCTTCTGCCAAGCTTTAATTGTCTAAGTATAGCTAGACTGCATATATAGTCCATGGCAAGAAGCAGACATCTCCAGAGAGGAATTCATGTCACTTACCTTAGATAGCCACCTGGGATTAAATAACCAGGAGTTTCAAAATCACTCTGTCTTGTCTTTAGTGACACAGAAACGTACAGATCTAAAGAAAACAAATCTTCATTATCCCTCTTTCCTCCTCTTCTGGTTTCTTTCCTTCTCAAACTGTCCATTGGTTTGAAGAGACATTCTGCTACAAACCAGATCCTTGTGGCCCCTCTCTCTGCTCCTGCACATGACACCTTCCAGACTATGATGCCTTGCTGGTTGGTGGGAAGATGACACATGCTCAGTCAGTCTTTCACCTGCATTTCCCCAACATCTCCCGAAAAACTCTTTCCTCTATGAAGAATATCCTTTAATTGTGTGACCTTCTGATGAGCTTCATCAAACACAGCAGCTCTCTACTATTTATTTATCTCCCTTTTCTGGACTATATAGGAAAAATGAGTTTATTCTAGGCAGAATTCATCTTTTTGTCCCAGTTGGCTTCATCTGAATGCCCCATCAGCAGAAGATTATGAGTTCCTATCATTAGCCTGTCTCGGGTGGAAGAGCCTCTCTCAGCCCTTCATCAGCTTCTTCCCCAGTAAGGAAGGAAAAAATACCGGATAATTCATCCATGTTCCATATTAAAAATGAATTTATATGGATAATTCCCCAGTGTCAAAAACATTAAGTGCTCCATAGGCAGAATTCCCTGACAAGAGGTCCCAGCAGGGCCTGGTGCTCTGGGGCTTCCTAGCACAGGTTAAACTCAGGCTTCTCCAAAAACCTCCTTATGTGCACCACTTCTTCACCCTTGGGCACCAAAGGGAATAGTCAAAATACTTGTTTAACCACTTTCTTGGATGTTACAAGGAGAATCAAGCAGTAGATTTAGCCATTTTCGAACAACCTTATTAAAGGATTCAGAAATATTTAACTCAAGCTGCAGGATTTTACACATAGCTTTGCTCCCCACCTTCTCAACCAGACCTAGAGATTCAGCCTTACTAATTTCAGATGCCTGCTGAGCTATCCAGCAAAATGAGATCCTTCACTGGCTGAATTCAAAATATAATGTAAATTATCTTTTTGTACAACATGCTAACATTTATTAATTAATATATACACACTAGAACCTTACCCAGGAGGTATTGTTTGGAAACTTATCAGCAGGTAAGAAGTCATGCAGCTCTCCTTTAAATTGATTCTTTCCTTCCATGCCCTGTGCACAACCATACAAGAAGCATGAAGTCTAATAGTTCCTGAACACTCCCCATTTTTTCAGCGCATCACAATTACAGGGACACCTGCTCTGTGGATGACCCTGTGTCTGACCACCATGGACAGGACTCAACAGGGCTCCACGTTTCTAATGAATCACTACTGTTTGCAAATCAGATGCAGTCAAAAGTAAGTTGTGGTGCCAGGGCAAGTTTAAGGAAGGGTTTGTACTACCTATAGCCACTGTGTCTTTTTTATTCTTTGCGAAGATATGGATTTGTGCTTTTTATTGTCCATTTTTGAAGTCTGTAACATTTTTCAGAGTTCATTGTTGTATTAATGCAGTTGCATAAATCATGTAGAGATAGAGAAGCAGTGGTGAAAGGGTGATAGTAAAGGCAAGGGCAGGGAGAGGCTTAAAGAGAAATAATTAGTACTGGACTGTGTCACATGACTTTCTAAAAAATCCCAGATGTAACCACCAAAGCAAAAGCTAAATGTGTAAGACTGAAAATCTTGTGCACCTTGAACTACAGAAGAGAACAATCACACACTTCTCTCCCTTCGAGTCACAAGTTGGCCTTAGTCTGCTGGTATTTGCATGAGATATATCAGGCTGCTTGGACTTGGTGGGCTCCAGCACAAGTGGGTTTGGGTTTATCCACAAATGTAAGGTCAGTAATGGCTCTCAAGCTCCTTAAATACTATTCCTCACCTGTCAGGTGGCAAAGAGGACACTGTGGGCTCAAACTGTGTGTACCTGAATTTATGCAATCTTCAGTGAGCTAAAGATGCATCTATTTTTGTGGCCCTACCTCTCCAATCTTCTTCCTGTGCTTCTACAGCAACACCTAGCAAGATAAAACAGGAGCGGGTTCCTTCGTTAAGCCTCTCGCCTTGCACTGACACAAGCAGCACTCCCACAGGTAATCCCAGCCTGTCATTGCCATGCTCTACACCATGCCGATGCCTTTTTCTTGGATGCTGGCTTCCTGCCAAAGGAGCAGAAGTGTCTGCTGTGCTGGGTGCTGATGCTGTAATGGCCATGTATGCCAGCAAAAAAGCATCCTCTTCTGTTCCAGTTTTGATATCCCATCACTGGTGCGCAGGGGCAGACAGTCCTGCAAACTTTACATGGCAATTAGTAATAGTTGGTAGCTTCACAACAGCAGAGCGTTTCCAGGTAGTACTCCTGTGTAAGGGATATCTGTCTTACCAGGAGCTTGTCTGCCACACACCTGTGGCTGAAATGCTGTGGAGAAACAAGGCAGTAGCTATTACTCAAAACAAAATCCCCTCAGCTGCAATTATCTTACTTCACCTAAAAATAAAACCAACACATTCAGAGTCTTAGTCCATTTGCCGTTGTTTCAGCCTCATTATACTGTTGTCTTCAATGATGCTTGGCTGTGCTTCCTGGATCTAGGTGAAGCAGGTCCACACTGAAGTCAGTTATCTCTGTAAGAAAAGATTCAATATAAAATCTCTGCCTTTGGCTTTTCTCAGCACTTGCCCTTTCACTTACAAAGCTTGTTTATGGTGCAAACGATTTACAGAAGTCTGACAGCAGTTCAACAAGGTGAAAAGCAAAAGGCAGAAGAACTCCACATTTTCATCATGTCACAAACATGATAGAACAACAAAAACAATTCCATTTTCTGCTTTCTCCTTTCAGTAGTGATAAAGTCAGATCTCTGAGGAGGTATTACAGTGAAACTAACACTTAAATGTGTGCCTTTGAGGCTTTTTTTTTATTGTTTTCCCTTTAAAATGAAGTTTAAAAATACATTGGGGATTCAGTAATATCTATAATTCTGTCTCAAGATTTCTGCCTCTCTGAGATTTGCTTCTTTGTATCTTCTAGTCCAAATTAATGTCTGGTGTAAGCAGGTGCAGCTCTCTCATCTTCCGTGAAGCTGCACCTATGCAGCCAGTTGTGTCAAGCCAGACATTTTGGGAATGCATCCCCTGCAATTACCTCCCTCTTTCCGTACCTGAAGCTCAGTGGCAGGGTCTCTTCTCCTCTAGTCCCCACAGTGATCCTTTTTTCTGGAGCAATGAGCAGACCAAAAGGTGAGCTATGACTCTGTGCCCCAGCGCGTGGATCCCTCCAGGGGAAGATGAAGGAAGAAGATTGGCTGGTAGGCAGGAGCAGGTACCAGCTGGTCTTTTGAAACATTTTAATCCAAAATGATCGGTTGTAAACCTGTATGCCTGATCCCAGCTGAAGGACATAAATGCATCTCCAGATAAGATCTGACTGTGCCTCTGATGAGATACTGGTCTATGACTTACGTTTAAACTGAAAGTGTATGCAGCAACACTGAAAACTTGAGAAAATCACAAATACTCACATACAGCTGCACTTCCACTCTTGGATCCACAAAGACCAAACCTGGGACTCTGCTCATACCTACCTGCCTAGTTTGTGTCAAAACTGCCTATCTGTGGGTACCCATGAAACAAAGCTGCACCAATAAAGTCTGTTTCATATGACTGGCTGTTGGCCAGCATGCCACTCTGTCAATCACCAGAGTCTACCAAGGTCTTCCAAATGAAAAAAAAAAAAAAAAAAAACAAACCAAGGTCTATTTTCACAGGAATTGTTTGCAGCAGTAGGATTTACAAAGAAGGAAGATGGAATACACCAGAAAAATGCACTTCCAACCATGTCCTCTGTGCTAAGTCCTCTTCTTCCCCAGGAAAGTGTAAAGGAGATTTTAAAAGATATCAAGAAGATTATGTTTTTAAGTATATTTCCATTTACGGAGACATACACTGACTTTCTGTTGGATTGGTTAATAATTCTAAATAGTTCTGAGGCAAGATTAATGTCTATAATCTCTTGGCCCAATTATTATTGATCATAAGCCAATGAGGACAGCTTCACACAGCACCTTAGTCTGAAGTCTTTCAGCAGATATGGTATACTTCACTGGGTCCAGGATAATAGAAACTGCCATAGGAAATGTCTGTTACAATGCAAACCTCTGAAGTTATTTGGAATACAAGGAAACAATGACACAAATGTGAAAGGGCAGAATAATTGATCAAATCATTCTGCTCAGTCTCTCTGCTACAGGTTTCTGGAGGATTTGGGCAAAACCCTTCACCAGCACTTAGTGTTCGCCCCTCCAAAATGAGGAAAGTAGTGCTTGCCAAAGGTAGAGAGGAGTTTTAAGAGAGGTAAGTGGGGAAAGTTCACAAAATGTGCCGAAGTCCCCAGGTGACAGGGTTAGAAAAGTATTATTAGCTGCAGTCACCTTCTTATTTATTCTGCTCAAAGAATGAGAAGGACCACATTTTCAAAGGGATCTCAATTTGTCTTTCTGTTTGGACAGACACTGTTAAACAGCAAATTTTATTTGTGTGCCTTTACGCACTTGGATTCTGTGTTTCTCCTCAATGGAAGTAAAAGTTTCGCAAATATATCTGCATTTTGTAACAGCAGCTCCAAGCTTCTGCAGCAGCCCCATGTCAGCATGGGGGTGAGGAGGGGAAGCGCGGGTGGGAGATTGCTGTTCCATGCCCCCACTGCACCCAGCCAAAAGAAAGGATTTGCTTTTCTCTCTTTTCCTCCTGCGGGAGGAATCCCGGGGGCGGTCTGGGAAAGGAATCCTGGTCACTGCTGGAATGGAGAGGGGGACGATGCTCCTTCATTTACCACCCTGTTGGCAGGGTTAGTGCTCGCCTGTTACTTAACCCGTTGAGCCACGCACTCTTTCTCTGCCTGCTGACCCAGTTAGATTCTTTTCTCCTTGGTCCTTGTGTGAACTGGAAGTAATGTGACAACAAAACTACAACTGGGACGCTCTCCTCGACACCAGAATTATGCATCCCACCTCCCCCAGCCCAGCTATACCTTGTATCCCTACAATGCCGTGCAGGTTTGCCCTGCAGGTTTGCCCTGCATAGCCAGGAAATATTAATGATAATTCACACAGATAATACCCTGTGTAAGATGGGCCTTAAGGCATTTAGCATAGCTCTCAATGTAATTCTAGTATCAACCCAGCTGACCCATCAGTGATATCTAGGAACACTCCTGGCTTAGAGCTCTGCCAAGTCAATGGGAGTTTCTGAATCTTGCTTTCTTAAGAAAATAAGGCTTGCGTGGTCGTGCTGGTTTTGCACATACTGGTATGTATGTGCACGTGTGTGAAAGAGAGAAATACAACTTCCTCTCTACCTCACCTTCCTTCTGAATTCCTTAGCACTTTCAGCTCCACCCTACAGAATTGCATAATATTCAAAGCCAGCCTTCTTCCTGAATGTTTCATGAAGAGAATCAAATGGTAGAAGAGACAGATCTTTCTGGTGCCCTACCTGAGAAGGCAGCTACATACTGCACATACCCACCAAGACATGCCAGAGCAGTAACCTGAGAGGACAAAACACTCCAATCCCTACATAACCCCTGTTCATTGCTTGAGCCCTACTAGACACCAGAGGATCCAGCCAGAACACACAGTGCAATAGAAAATCAATTTTTTGAAATCTCAGTGCTAACAGAGCAACTTATTAGCTTTGCTTGCAGCAAGTACCTTTTCTGACAAAAAAAGTTGTAAAACCAATTTTTTTGAGGGTGACTATATCTTGCTATATCTGTTTTGGGAAACTGGAGCAGTGGTACCACACTTTTCTGATTCTATTTGTATTGTTGCAACATTAATTGATGTTTATTGGCATGACATCAGATTTCTCCCTATCTTGCTGCTTTTTCCTGAATCAAAACTCCAACCAATCATTTTGCTTTAAATAGAATGCAATCACAGGTTGGTAGAATTGATTTGTGGATAAGACTGCTAGACTGAGGGAAAAGATGTGGAAATATTTTCCTATGAATCAATTTCTTGGGCAAAAATTAAATTTAAAAAAAAGAGAAACTGAGCAAAATCGGAAGTCCAGAGTCATTTCTACAGCAGCTATAAACTGGCTAGATGGACTAGAGCGATAAGGCGTTATGTAGCTGTCAAAGTGAGTAAGTTCTATATAAGTGAGCAATTTATAGAAGACTGAAGGACAAAGGGATGCGTGCAGAAATGCAGCATCATGACCTCTCCAGATGTTTTAATGTTAACAACATCCTGCTTCTCCGCTGGGATTTCTCTCTGTTTTGCTGCAGAAAATCCAACAACTTTTTGTGTTTGATATAAATATATGCTGTCTTCCTGCACCAGTGGTGGCATTTAAAGATTGCAACACAAAAAGATGTTGGTGAAGGGAATGTTTTGGTTAGTTGATATCTGTGCATTGTCCTCTTCCACTGATAGTTGTTAGTTTCAGCTTCACAGGATTCTTTAACTGACAATCAGCATGTTATCTTTTTAACCACTTATACCAGTATGAGATCTTATCCATGCTGCCATTGATACCATCATCAATATCAGCAGTGAACTTGATGCACTGTGTTTATTATGACTCCTGTCCCGTATGACTTTGAGACATATTATTTCTACTAACATCCAAAAACCTTTGTAGAAGTCTTTATATTTTTACAGATTTGCTGACATCGAAGTCACAACCAGGATCTTCAGCATCAATTATGCATTTTGGGATCTATAGCTGAAAAGCGATGTGCAAGATCTCAGTAAAAATAATATGTTGTGCTGTCTACCAGTAATCAGATTATTAACCACATTCAGCTTCATCAGGAAGTAAGAATTGTCAGGAACTCAACTGAATTCACTGGAATTATTGGAATGGATACCATTGCAACAAACATGAAACCTGGTCCTATGTCTTTCTGTATTCTACCATGTTTAAACTTTAATTCAAAACTAACAGTGGTATAACTCATTATTTTTGTTAAGAGATTTTTTAACTTCTCCATTCTACTGACAAATTGTTAAACTGGATTTATGCACCAATCTTGAAATGGATCATTCCGTTTAATGGTTGATTTGTCAAGAAAAGTACTGATTAATGTGCCATCTAGATCAGAAAGGATTTTGATATATTTTCCTTTTACAGTCTTAGTGGGAGAAGCTCAGGTACACGTCGAAATGCATCTTTTGTTTTCTTTCATACCTGCTAATTGTTGCTAAGGCCAGTTGTAAGGTACAGTCTCCTTACTGGAGTAAGGACTTGTAATGTGGTTTTCTCTCAGTATTTTGGTTTGCTGTTTCACTTGATCATGTAAGATTAACTGTGGACAGCAAAATGCACAGGGATGCCCATCTGACTTAGGGGGCCACAGGAGGCAGGGCAGGCTATTGAAGCAGCAGGCATTGCCCCAGCACCAGCTCTGACCCATAGGACGGACACAGCTGCTGCTGCTGCCCATGGGGGCCAGGGGGCTGGGAAGTCGAGTCAATGGGTCTTTGATGTTAATGACTCAATATTTCATCTTCATGGGGCACTTGTATTTCTGTGTTTCCAGAACTGAATAAGCGAAAATAAATCAACCCCAAATTTCAATTTTGTTATATAAAATATAGTAAGATATCAATGCACTCAGACTGTTTGACAATGCCACTTTAAGAAAGCAAAAGCCTAGCTAGCCTTCAAGTCCTATTAAGTAGTTTCAAGTTGATCAAGAGCTCTTTCTGTTACACAGAAAAACTCCTTTTTTGAAACTGCTGCAGAAATTTTTGCTGTCTTTTTCTGTCACCTTTTACTTATTAGTATATCCCATTTCTCTTCTCTGGCCATCTCTTAGCTGATTATTTCAACTTGTCTTGATCAGATTCACCCTACAGTCTGACACTGCAACAATCTAGGCAGACATACACAATGTGATGTGCTGGAGTCACTCCATTGACATTCTCAGAGCTAATGGGAATAAATTAAGTTCATGCAAAAGCTTTACATGATCCAGATCCAAAATATCCCCATGTGCAATCAATGCCTCTGTGAGTGTTTGATCCTTTTATTTCAGCATGGGTAATCCTATAGCTTGTTTGTGATTACGTTTCATCTGCTTTGAATTGTGCTGCTATTATACAGTTACTATAAGTAACTTACCATTGTCTCCTAATCATCTTGAATTATCACCTTCTCTTTCACCTCCCATCCCTAAGACCTTGGAAAAGGATTGCAAGGGGGAGGATGAAGGGAAAGATGATCATGCGTCTGACCGTCTAGTCACAAAAAATTTCCCTAAAGTCCAGTTTGATTTCCATAATACTGAGGTTGCATTGTTTTGAATTTTTAATTATTTATTACAGTCATCACAGTGTGGCAATGTGAGTGACCTATTGTTTTTTAATTATTTTGGTTGCTTTTGATACTATTAACCATGACATTTTGCTGATCCAGCTACATTCTTCTTTTAGTTTTGGCCCTGAGATCATTCAATGTCTGTGTCCATCTCTGTCAACAGAAAGTCAGATTCTTCATAAAAGATCACTTTTGTCTGATGGTATCTGTTTCAAAAGATGACTAGTCCTCACCTTCAACTTGTGGATGAGAATTTGGGTTAGATTTTTGTCTTTCTTCTGGCATGTCATAGATTCCTGGCTCCAAAAACTCCTAGAGTTTTTTTTAATCTTGCTGCAACATGAAAAGGAACGTGTAATAATTTCAATAAAGAAATGTCAGCAAGACAAGTTTCTATTAGTAGTTCCACGCCTGTTTTAAAAGTTCATCGTCTTCCCTTTATTTACTGATTGGAGGGGAAAAATTTTGAAAGGAGGCAGGCTCCCTAGTTACTCCTGAATACCCCTTGGGAGCTTGATGCCACCAGTCCCTGGTGTCTGTCGTTATTCAATGCACGGTCACTCTCTTGTTCTGCCTGGGTCCAAGATTGTTATTAGTCCTTTCTACAAATACCTGCAAAATTCAATATCCTTTACACAGGACTTTATCAACCAAGTGGAAAAAAGACAAGAGCTGGAAGAAACTGGGCTGTGCTGGTGGGGTAGAACAAGCTGTTAACAAAATCAATAGCCAACCACTGAAAATGAAATGACACTTCCCTCCAAGATTGTATGGCTGAGACTGAGCTCATGAGGCATCTCCTCCTCTCTGGTTCATACAGAACCACCACCTGGTTGCAGAACCTGGAACATTTTTCAATTAGCTGTGGTAGATGCCACATTCCTGGAAACATTCAAGGTCAGATTGGACGGGGCTCTGAGCAACCTGATCTACTTAAAGATGCTCCTGCTCACTGCAAGGGAGTTGGACTAGATGACCTTTAAAGATCTCTTCCAGCCCTATGATTCTATGATAGAGGGAAATGCGTACCTTGCAGACATTGAAGGGGGAGAGGACACTGTGATGCCTGCTTTTGGTGCATGTTTCCAAGAAACAGTATCTGGGGCAGAAGACAGTTCTTGGGAAAATAAACATTCCCTGATTGTCTTTTTCTGTTCTCAAGCAGGAGCCCTTTTATCATTGATATGGTCAAATTCACCCTGGTACAGTGAGGTTAGTGCCATGTGATGGATATACTCACTCTTCACTGTCCTGCTCCACTGGGTTCTACATTGGCAATATTAATGATTGTGTCATGTCTAAATCCTGATTCCTTTAAGAAAATCAGTGTCTCAAGCCAGTTTTCTATGGAGCTTCTGATAGTGGGGAGAACACTGTATGTAGATTTTAAATTTTGCTTCTGCTAGATGTTCTTCCATGTCCTATTACCACTACATTTCAGAACACCAAATGCTTTTTCTTCTCTGTGGTAAATATGAATACTATTTCAGGGTGCATTTTTACAGGGGAAGAAAGGGAAAACTTTAAACTCAGCCCAATCACCACTGCCAGCTCTATGTGTCTGCTGTTCTGCCGAAGAAGACTCATTAAGATGAACCCTCAAACTCAACAACTGTGGAAAGAAAGCAAGACATGAATGATGTCTGACATGGTTAGAGCAATGGTATAATTATATACCGGTAAGGTTGTGGATGAATCATTATGAAAGGTGTATTTTGAGCCATTTTGCATTTGTATATGGTGATTGCATATAAAACATCAGCATCAGTGATTACTGCAATCTTTACCTGCAACACCATCTCCATACTACAGAATACCATTATTATTCAATATGAATTAAAAGTTGATGAGCAGTCAAGTATAGAAAAGAGGAATGTGTTATATCCCACTTAGGCAAAAACCACAAAATACCAAATTTTGTCTTATAAATGATGCATGCTCCTAATCTAACTGGATCAAGACTTAAGCTGCTACAAATGAGAAACTATCACGTTTCATCACCGCATAATGAACTCCAACCTCTTTCATTGGTTATACCCCCAGTGCCTGCACAGAATCATGTGGACCTCAGTACATGGACAGATGATGGTACATAGTCCCAAGCTCTTATTTTGTCTTGTATACCTCTGTCTAATATAAAAATATATTGAATACATCAATCTTTCACAAAGACATTGGTTCTATTTTTTCTTTCTTTCTTTGTCTATAGTAAAAGCACCTGCTCTAAAGCTGGGAAATGCCTATGGAAATTACAGCCTATAGAACACAATTTCCTGACAACTCAGTATTGTACAACACTTACTAGATATCCATATATCCAAAAAAAAAAAAAAAAAAAAGAAGGGAGGAGTGGAAAACAAGAGGGAGAAATGTTAATGAAAACACCAAATCAGTAAAGCACAGACGGGAAGAGACAACAAGAAACTGCTTTGTGCTGTTCTGTCATTACCAATTCTAAAACAGTTTGCCCATTTGAGGCTAACAAAAACTTTGTAGCCTTGACCCATATATTCATTCCACAAATCTGTGTGAGCTTACCTGGCATTTTTCTAAATCAGTTTTAAAGGTGAGGTATTTATAAATCTTATTATACCTACTTCCAGAAGGTTAAGGCAGCACACAAATTCTGAGATTGTTAGTGATGAGTCCTTTTTATTTCCAAGATTTCCAAACTATGAAAAGATTTGACTGAATGCTAAAAGCACGCTATAGTCTTGCCAGAGTTGTATAAACACTCTCCTCCTGTTGGACTATTCTCTTCTTAAGTCGCTTTTGCAATTGTTCTTTTCCAATTGTGAACACACACATTCCCTTGGAAACAATTAAATGTGAATCTGTTCACAACAGCCAAATGTTAGCTATTAATATTAATACAGAGGAAGAAAGAAAAAACTATTGAAGATACTACTGCTAGGTACCTTGCAGGTCTTTCAGTTTACAGGAATTCATAGAAGATACAAACTCTTCCAGGTCTCTTTGAAATACAAATGTTTTATTAAATTCCAGGGGAAAAAAAAAGCAGTTCCAATCAAGCCCATGGGAATTTTTCCATTGGCTCCACTGTGCCAGGACTTCAAATGGGTATTTAACCTGGCGAAGGAATGAGTAGAGACGATTGTAGGATTTCCTCTCGTTTGAACGTTCTCATTAGATGAGGCCTTGGTGACCTCTGGGTTGATGGGTTGTTCCAATGTTTAATTGCTTTGACCTTCGGGGAGTTTCTTTTCATGTCCAACATAACCTTAGGTTTTTTTAGTTTAATGTGACAAATTACTTCATAAAAACAGCCCTGGATATTTTCATTAATTCTGGACAAATTGTGTTACACGTAAAAGATGTCTTTTTCACAGATGCTGTAACCATGCCAAATAGTCTCGTAATTATTCCTTTTTAGCTACTTCGGTGTATGTCAGTACATATTTAGAGTAATTGGTGTGCTTTATGAGAGCATATAAATGATGGTATAATTCTAAGACAGATAAGATCACAAAATTACACAAATTTGACCCTCTACTCAGTAAACTAAGCCTTCCCAAGGGCCACATTTTCTGAAAATGAATCACTTCTTTTCTTCTGAGAAGGGTGCACAATCCCTTCCACCTTGCCACTGCAACTCTGACAGATCCACAGAAGAAGCCATGGTGGTGATGCAGATAAAGTCATGGCTGGCTGGAAACCAGCCCTTCCCAGCAGGGAGCTGCATCTTCTACATCTCTGAGAGCCTACAGAGAGGTCCAACTGCTCCAGAGCTCTGCAACTGCCACCATTGACTGCTTTCCACACAAGTCAGGTACCAACTTCCTTTGGCATCCTAGGCCAAAGCATGTCAAGAAAAGCATTTCAGAGTCAAAGTACGCATGCTTGTAGATTATTTTTCCCCTTTTTTATTTCTGAACAAAAAGCATGGAGTTTCACTTGAAGTCGCTGGGCACAACGCAGCGTGCCTCCACTGCCTCCACCACACTGACACCCCTGTGAAAGGATAAGGACCTGCTACCTCACAGTAAATTCGATATACCCAAATTTCTGCCTGCCACAGATGAACCTCTTCATTGACACAAAGTGCGCTTATGCCAGCCTGTACGTATGGAAATGAGATGGTTAGCTGCACGGTTTACACATGCGGATCCCCATTTGCAAATGTCACCTGTGAAAGACAGAGGCCACTCCAGAAAGTACAAAGCTCGGGATTGTTTAGGCAGAATGGAAAATGACACCCTGGCATTTACAATGGGATTTTTATTATCAATGTCACAGATATGATACTTGCTACTGACATGCTTGAATTAGAAGAGA
This sequence comes from Eurystomus gularis, assembly GCA_013400335.1. Classification (NCBI taxonomy): domain Eukaryota; kingdom Metazoa; phylum Chordata; class Aves; order Coraciiformes; family Coraciidae; genus Eurystomus; species Eurystomus gularis. Next base: position 42,151 of record VZZY01022166.1, on the reverse strand, counting down.
CAAAGTAAACTGTTAGAAAGAAGAGGCCATTGAACTAAATACAAGTGTAACCAGCATGCTTATATTGCAGCATTTGATTTCCTCTTAAGTCTCAGGAAGAGGGGGGAGACAGCAAAGGGGAGACCTGTGTTTCAGCTGAAATCTCTTGTGTCTACACAGGAGGGTAGGGCCTCTCCAAAAAAGAGACAAAGAGCCAGAAGCAGGCAGTTGCAAGAGCTTTCGTTACAGGAGAGGAGATTTACAATTCCCTCTCACTCCCATCCCAGTGCAGATCTCTGCAAAGCTGCAAGTAGGGAAAAAGTCAAAAATACAGGAGTTGGAAACATCCTTGAGGACTGAGTAGCTTACAGTATGTCCTAAGTGTACCACTGTTGATACAGGTTTTGGATCTCCAGATTCATAAGAAGCCAAGGAAACAGTTGTCTCATGCCTCTCATGAAACTGGCCATAAGAACCTGTAAGCTTGTTTTCCTTGGAGACGTTTGGATGCGAGCTGGACTGAGAAACTGGGCAATCCAGGTGGTACTCACATGCCCATTCACTTGTAGGATGTATTAGAAAGACAAATTAACTGATGCTGCATGGTGAAAGTGAGAGAACAAGGAAGTTTCTGAACATGTCAGACAAAGAGAAGTGTAGTTGGTCACTCTAAGCTTTGTGGCAACTATATGTAGTAACAGCAACATTGGGGGTGAGTAGGTTTCATCTCTACAGTTCTTTTTTTCTTTTAAGGAAATAAAACTATTTTAAAAGCATTTCTAATATTGATTGCAGAGGGCTGCATTTGTGTTAAGTGCTTCATTCCCCAAGAAGTTTGGCCCCTGAAGGCTTTTAGGATCATAGCTCAAAGGATTAAGTCTATGACAGACAGACATAGATAGATTATAAAATGTCTTGGAAGGCCAAAAATCTGGTCTCTCCTTCTGCAAAGCTGTGTACAAATGAAAGAGTGCAGCTGAGTTATCCATACTAAAACTTCACTGTCTCCATCCCACTCAAAGAGCTTCTCTAAACCCTGTGCTGTCAGGAATAAGAAAGAACAGCGCAGTAAGTCACTGTGTGATTCAAATATTCCTAAGTGGTCACTGAAACAGCCTCCTCTTGGCCACAAGACCGCATTCTTCAACTCTATTTGCTGCACTATGAAACACATGAGGTCATTTTTATCACAAGTCTTATGAATAGAGACTGGAATTTTCTACAAGGTCTTCTTTTCTTATCCCCCATTTCTCCCTCCTTTAAAAACAACTCCCAGTCCAACAGTACAAGAGGGTTCACTGTCTCGGAGTTTCCTGCCTGTGATACCTATAGCCTTAGAGGGGACCTGGTGGCCCCACGCAGTCCACACAGCGATTTGCCAGCTTACCTGCAAGCAACCTGATCTCCTCGTCCTGCCACCCCTGCCTGGTGTCATCTAGCAACAGTGGGAGATTTAGAAATGTCAGGAATAACAGATGCCATTTTCCTCTAAAGACAAAGTTTTATGTTAGGGATGAGAAATTAATGATACATTGCAGGTATTTATAGCAATTAGATGCTGCCTGTAAGAATGTGATCTCGTCAGGAGAAGCAGTGACTGAAAGGTATGCAGACAGCTACTTGAGGAAGTAGTATTCACTCACCAAAATCTGTACTCTCAGCATTTTTAAACAAAAAAACAGCTCCTTTTGGGTGACACATTTAGGGCTCAACCTAGAAGGAGCACAAAGCAGGACTCTGATCCAGGCATCTTCCAATGCTTGGTATCTGAAACCTGGAGCTATTTGTTTTGTACTGTTTTGAGCCTGGATTTGGGAGTTTCACCAATTCTCTAAGTAGAAAATGAACCCTGATAACTACTTCTGCTATTATGCCTTTTGCAGGGTTATGCAGCATACTCCAAACACACTGTAAATGAGTAGTCTATATAAATGAATGACTAGCCAGCCTGTTAATGGTGCCTTGTCATGGCTGAGTAGAGACTTCTGTGTCCAACCACTTCTTACACTTCAGCAAGGAAGAAGGTTGACTCTTTTGGGTCACCAGGGGCACTCTGGCTAAACCACAAAACCTATTCCTCGGAATCAATGACATTTCCACTCAAAAAAACTGTTTTATATTTCAAGTTCTTTGAGCTTCCTTTACATTTTAAAATAAATAAACCAATTCTTAGTTATTCAAATGATGTTTTTTTACTAAAACTTAGATTTTACTGAGGATATCTCATTGGAACATAAGTAGAAAATAAAAGCTCAAGGCCCAGTCCTGAAATGCTTTCTGACATGGGTGGCAGTAGCAGGCCAGGGCTATATTTCAGACTGCAAACAGTGCCTGCTATTCTGTGTTTCACTCTTTCAGTAACTCCCTGAATTGAAGTCCTGCTGGAGCAAGAAGGAAGTCTTACCTAGAGAGCATGCCCCAGCTGGGATGTATTTTTCAAGTTTTGCATACCATTATGAGGACCTAAATTGAGCCCTCCTGCAGCAGCACAGAATAGGGAACTCCAGCATACGAAAAAAACACATTTAGATTCACCCAGATTTATATCCTTTGATCAAAAGCCACCCCTTGTGCTTATGAGAATCTCATGTAAATATCTGCAAAGTTGCTCCTTTATCTGCTTTCATATTCCTTTGTAGAACAGCCTTTGCCGCGTTATCTACAAGAACTGTGGTTTCTTGGGCTGCTGAAATCATGGCTCATACTGCTGAATATTACTATCTCATTATCCTTGTTCTTGTTAGGGATGTATATACCCCTTGTTTCAGAGGCTGTGACCGTATTTTATCCCTTATTTATGCAATACCTATAAAAATGGGGTCCTGCTGCATAAACGGTCTCCCATCTGCCATGATAATGAAAAGTATTATTTTTATTGCCACTAGGTTTTACTTAGCCACATCTTTCAAAGGACACTGCCAAGGTTGGTCCAAAGTTTAAATCTCACAGAAAGAGACTTTTACAAAACAGATGTCTGAATAGAAATGTTGCCATTGATTTTTTTAATTGCAAGTGAAAACAGTCATATTTGATGAAATAACCATTCCCCTGAACTTTCCACCATAAACCTGAAAACCTAAAAGTGGAAGTGACTCAAATACAGGCGAATCTGACTTCATTGATTTCTATTGTCCACAGTGTGAAAACACAACCAGTAAACAAAGCAGAAAGAGTGACAAGTAAATTGGATTTTAAAAAATTCTTTCACTTTTAATAATGTTAAGGTGGGATTTGTAACACAGGTAAAGGCGTTTGTTTGTTTGCAACCTAGGAGCTGTATGGTGACAGTGTCCCCTTAAATACCTTCCCATTGTAACTTATTTGCTCCAGGAGTGGCGACAGCAAAGTTCTCACTGGAAATACAGCTCCTGGAGAAGTTAAATTTGCCACAAGTTTCAAATCATTCTTCAGAGAGACCTTTTGCTTTCAGGTGATGTAAAAGTGAGTCTCTTCACCCACTCATTTCTCCTTCTGTGAGAGATGGAACCCCTCAAAGCGGTGCTTGGGCACACCCTCGCTCTGCCACCAAGGAAAGAAAATAAAGATTCAAGCAGCTCAGGTGGGGCTGGGCCTGACGCTCTTCTTTCAGCATTGCAGGGTTTCACATCCAAAGATGAAAGACTAGAGGCTTTGGTGACACAGCCCCCACAGGCCACCTGGGCCACAGCAGCTGGTCACCTTCCCCCTTCACACAAGCCAAGGAAAACCCTGCCCAGGTGTTGGTCTCAATAGTAATTTGGCTCTCATTTTGCTCAGTCCCAGCTCCTTTGGAAATCTGCCCAAGTTTTGCCAAAGAGGAGCCTGAGCCAAAGTGGGGCAAGGATGTCATGATCTGGTATGCTGTGGGGAGGCATGTCAATGATTTAAGCTGATCAAAACTGCCGCTGTGGGATATGAATTGTGGTACCAAACTGAAAGTCTGAATCCTGTGCAAATTGTTTATATTTTTCAGGGCTTTTGTTATACTTTGCATATTATCACATTAAATGATGTTTCTGTAAAAATGTGAGGCTTTTCAATGCCAGAATTGTTCATGTCCTTAATGCCTGAATAAAGCAACAGCAAAAAATCTGTAAACAGAGGAAAGCAACTGCCTTTGCTTCCATTAATCAGCATGTCTGGATAAAAATCACCTTTCCTATTTAATGTTTGCCCTCCATATTTTCAAGTGTAAAAATTCGAGAAAAAAAAATGCTGTGTAGCAGCTGGTCCATTTAAGGATGTGATACATATTATTCAAATGATTACACAAATGGCTAAAGGTGATGCATTATTCCCTATTTTCATTTGTGCAGCATAGCTTCAGCATGGTGATGAACTATGTCAACCAGGAACCTTGGCTGCCTTCTATTGGAGAAAGCCCCTCAAAGATCTTTGATGTGACAAGGAAACTGGGAAATATTACTGACTCACAGCCTTTAAGCAATCAAGAAGTGATCAAAGCAGTGACTCAAGAATTCTAGGGAAAAATTACATGCTCAGGGAAATGAGGAAAGCTTATTACCAACTGATATTCAATAAAACAGGCAACAGAAAGTCTAATTTTGTGAAATATGCTTTTAATTGGTATTACCGACTTATTGTATATTATTTATGTAAAAAACAGCTTTTAATTAAAAAAAAAAAAAAAAGAATGGCTCAAAATTCCAGTCCTGAAAGTGTGGGCTGTAAGTGTTTTGTCCCACTTTAGCTCTGCCCAACTCCTATGTAAAATGCAGTGCAGACAGAAAGCCAGAGGTCTTCAGCATTCACCTCCGTAACCTCAGCCTGTAAGCCATCAGGCTTGCGCAGATTTGTTCTCTGCTGGAATGTGAAGGGCTGGTAAGGGCATCTGAGCATCATTCAGTGAAGAACCTATACCTGCAAATTAAGTGGGGACAAAGACCAAGTGCTGCTGGGCAGCTCTCTTCGTGGTTGCTTTTGGCATGATCATGCCCCAGGCCACCTGCCAGTTCTGCAGGTAGCAGCACACTCTCCACCCAGTGCCTGAAGGCAGCTTGTGATGTGAAGGCAAAGTGGCTGAAGACACACTGTTTTGGAGGAAGAAGAGAGTGCGGCCCTCTTAAGCCACCCTGTGCCACCTGCCCCAACCCATCACGCTCAGTACTGTGGTTGGCTTGGGGTTTGGTATGAAGGTATGCTTGCCTCCTGGGAAGTCTCAGAACCCTACAGTGTGGTCATTCAAGAAAGATGGTATGTGAAACAGAGAGGCAAAACTCTGTCCTCAGAGAAGCACACCCGGGAAAGCTCCAGTCAGCTGCCCAAAGTCAGTAGGATTTGGGGATCCAAACACTCCAGGGAGGCTCCTACAACATGTGCTAATGTATAGTTATTTCACTCTGCTCTCTTTTGTCCTAATCAGGTCTAGATCACCATACTTCCCAGTTTCCCACAATGGCTGTGCTGTGCCTTCACTGGGGTTGGGAAAGGCCATGGGTGCTCACCACCACCCAGAAGCCCAGGTGTGCAGGAGGCACTAGTCAGTCACACCTGAAGAGCAACAGCTCCACGTTATGGAGATCCATGAAGCTGTGGCCATTGAGTGCTGGTGAGACAAGGTCACACTCCAGCAAGAATGTTTCCTTCACAGGCAGATTAGAGATGGGATAGGGAAAATTCCTTTCACCTGATAAGCATCAACAATTTTTTGCCTTTGTTGAAAATACCAGTTTATTTGCCTGGAAAACCATTCCCTCAGACTAGCTACGTGTAATTTGCATGCACCTTGATGAGAAGACTAACAACTAACTGATTTTCTGGCTGTCCGTTGATTGCTTGTCAGGCATCACTATATATAAATACCTTGAATATGCCAGTGATCAGGTAAAAATTGAAGCTACTTGTCTTGATGTTACATTCTATTCCCACTAGACTCTATTTTTTAAAAGATCTCGAATGCTGCAAAATGAGAATTGTACATTTTTAGTGAATGCTGAGAGGATGATCCATGCTGACAGGCATTCACTCGCTATCTGCCACAGGTAGCCCAGCATTAAGGTATAAAGCTTCAGGGCACTGAAAGGATTTGATCTAATCTTATATTATAAGAAGCATCCAACATCGTACATTCTCTTTTCCAACGCAGACGCTTATGTACAGCCTAAGGGCCCAATCCTGCTCCTCTTGAAATCAGTTGGAGTTTTTGCTGTTGCTTCAGCAACAGAGGGAGAGGGAGCAACTTTTGCAAGGCCATTAAAGATAGTTGGTCCTTCGGTCTTTCTATCCAAATCACTCTTCAACAGGTGAAGGCAGACACAACAGTGCTGGAAACTACCTGCACAAGTAGAGTGACCTGCCTTCCAGCTCTTTTCTTCCAGTTCACTTCACTTCTGTTGCTCTTCCTTACCAAAAAATCTAGATGTGGGTGCTTTGACTGATAAACTGGGTTAAGGAAAGGAGAGGGTCCCTCAGCAGAGACAGAGTTGTATGAGCATCAAAAAAATTGGGGTTCTTCTGTAAGTCATAAAAACAAACACATTAACTACACGAGAAGGATATCAATGCAGCATGATGCAAGTGCTCTCAATAGCTAAATACTTTTTGTAAGCAGTTGATGAATTGTGCTTATTGAAACAGAGCCTGAATACAAAAGCCAATGATTAAGACTTAAGAATACCTTTCATTTCTTTCCCATCATGTTAGACAGCAAAATGCATTTATTGTGTCATGGTCATTCGTTGTAGTACATCAGATTTTAAACTGAGAAAACATGTTACAGATACTGTACATATCTGCAGAAAGAGAAGCAGAGGAACTTAGCTGAATGAAGGTTTTCTCTGGTCTTTTCTAATACAAACATTGGAGCACTCAGATAGCTAACCCTGGGACTGATCCCACAGTTAGTATTGGTAATCATTTATCTTATAAATATTATAAATATCTTATAAATCCAAGTCCTTAGAAACTGGCTTCTAGTTGATGGCAAGAAGCACTCATCTCTTCTTCCATCAGCTGAAACTACAGGACTGGGGTCAATAATATAGAATCAAAAAGAAAATATTGACCAATATTATGAACTACATCAAATGCTTTTAATAGCTTCAAACACAGAGACAGAAATTAGATGTATAAACTTGAAGAAAACAATCAAAAATGTCTGTTTTCATATCGTATTATCCATTCCTGACTGGCTATAAGCAAGCAGAGCCTGATCCTGCTAGGTCTTATTCATGTGGGTAATCCCTTTGACCCTAGTCATAAATACATTATTCTAGCTCAAGATAATCTCCAAGTATCAATCTGAACTGATGCCTGTGCTCTTGAATACAAACATACATTTTCTATTTCTTGAATCTCAGAGCTGTAATAGTAAGCAGGCTATCTTAACATAACGTGCTGCTTTAAAAAAAAAAAAACCACCTGTTGAAGTATGTACTAGCAGATCTGACTTTTTAAAAGAAAAAAAAGTCCAGGTGGCTCATTTTGGAAAGAAACTTTGGATTTCTGGTAGTTCTCTCTCCATGCACTTTTTTTTTTTCCCAAAGGCAGACATTCATACACATATAATTCCCTCTTCTTGTCACTGGGCTTCTGGGTCAGTGAGCATTCCTTTGCTGTAGTGTTTTTCAGATGAAACTCCAAGAGAAACACTGTCCTCAATGATGGGTCGGATACAGAAGAGGAGGATGGGCAAATATTCTAAGATTGGCCTGGATTCTTGCCAGGAGCAGAAGAAAAGAGCCTTTGTGTTTGGACATCTGAAGGCCAGGCATAAACATGTTAGCCGATACTTAACACCCAAAGCCAGAGCCAAAACCGTTAGACACCCTGAATAATCCTCACTAGGCCTCCTTTGGGTTTCAACTGCCCATTACAATGGGGCGGCCTCCTCCAATTACCAAATGTGTTTCTTCTAAAAACATCCTTACAGGAACTCCCAAAATAGCAGCGATTAAAAGCAAACAGCCTGTAATTCATTGACATATGCAAACCTTTTAATGTTTTGCTGGAGACAAGTTGCAACTTTTTGTACCTACAAGACTATTTATGCATTTTTAATAATTACCCTTGTATATTATGTGATACAATTCCTTTAGGCATTTAGTTAAGAGAAGCAACAGAATTCACATTCAAAAGAAACTGTTAGTTTTGCTGCAAGAAGTGCAGCTAATTTATGTAGTGAATTTTTTATACATTTTTCCCCTGATTTCTCTTCCCTGCTGTCCTCTTCCCCCTTTCTTCTTCACTACATTAAGAAATTCTGATGTGCCTGCAGCAACATCCACTGGTGGGGAGCGTCTGCAGTGATGCCAGCCCCGGCTTCCTGGCAGTGGAAGCCAGTAACATGTGCTGCTTCAGCAGTACACTCTCCCCTACAAGCCCCATTGGGAATCACCTTACCCTAGGGTCCTCTCTAATCACACACCTTCTGTGAGCTGACGGCTTCTCTTATCGCCTGATAAGCAGCAATCTCGATCCCATCAGTTCTGTGCAGAAAATGGCACGATGAAATCTTTCCTGCAGATCAAGAATAAAGATGCTTTCATGACCAATACAGTCCTGAAAGCTCTGACTTGGATTCCAGCTCAAATTCCTGGTTGTTTGCATTTTGGCTCTAGTTTAGGATGGGCAGATCAAAGTGTAAAGCGGGGAAACTTGGGCATGAGGCTGGGCATGGTGTGCCCACAGTTCCCACTGCTAGTGTGGGGACACATGGTTCGGAGAAGTAGAGCCTGAACTAACAGCACAACTCATCAAAGCAATGTAGGCTGTAGTAACAGCCAGTGCTTGACCTGCCTCAGGGATAAAAAGTAAAGAGCTAGTTTCTTCCTCATCAGACACCAAAGGATCCCTAGCTGTGCAGCTGCATTGATTTCACCCATTTATACCTGCCAAAAACCTACTCCTCCCTCCCTTTTTGTAACAACAACCAAAGAAAGCCAATTCAAATACTTCAGTGTTATTGCTGTTTGACAATATATTTAAGGAGGGATTTTCAAGTCAGCCATTGCAGATACTACACTTAAGGAAAAAGCAAAGAAAACCTATTGCTCATCATGTGCAGGTCACAGTTCTTGCACAGCAACATTTCCCCTTGGCTTCAGAAAGCAGTTTGTCAAATCAAGGACTTCATCTTCCCATTTTAAATTAGCAGTAGATAATTAGGAACTGCCCACAATTAAATATTGATGTTAAAAAATAAATAAATACCAGCAATTCCCTGTTTAGACAGTAAGGAGAGGGCTTTCCATCAAAAAACACAGGACACATGAGAATGTGAATAGTAAAAAGCTCGTAACAAAGAAAGATAAACTCTTCTTTGTGTGCTTACTGGATTCATTTATTTCTCTGTAACTGAGAACCTATACAAATAAATGGGAATAAAAGCCAACATATACCTCAATATCAGCTGTAATCTGCCAGTTCTTCAACCAAACGTACTAGAACACAAAGGAAAGGGGCAACATTTACACAACAGACACACCAAGTCGGCTCTTGTCTTGACAAAACTGCTCCTCAGCTCCTACAGCTGCAGTAGAACAAGTCTACTACTAACAAAACCACTTGCCTGGGTCTAGCAGTATTTCAGCTGAGCTCCTTGCTCAGCACCAGACTTACCTGAGGCTGTGATTCACCATGGGTGAATCCTTTTATGGCTACATTGCTGAAATTTGGTATCCTGCTGCTGTGGGAGGTAGATCTTTGGCTGCAGAGCACACCTGCCACCAGTGGCATGCACAAGGTAGCTTCAGTATGTGGAGAAAAAAACAGCTGAGCAAGAAGTGCCTAAGCCTGTCACCAGTGCACAGGGAGACTTGGACTCTGCAGGGCTGTCACCAAGCCTCTGCCACAGACAGTGCTTATGTACACATGTGTGTGCCCACAGCCTGCTTGCAGCCCAAGCAGCGGTACGGCTGCCAGGTGGCTGGAAATCCTAGGCAAATGTAGAAAATCTCCAAGTTCCTCCTTAAGAAGTTTTCTGGGTAGTGGAAGAGAACCATTCACAGAGTAACCATCTTTGTGTGGCCTTGTGTCCTTTGTGGTTGTCCTCTCCTGGAGTTACGTACATCCTCTCAGATTTCTTAGCTCCAAAATGTGCCAAAGAACTTCTCACCCAGGCTTATGGATGCTCTGGTTTGGACTCACAGGAATGGGAAATCCTGGTTCCACCCTACTTAATCATATAAAGCTGTTAGGTTGATAGAATAATTTTTAATCCCTGACCTTATCTCGGTCCCTTAGAAAAGTTCATTTCCTGTGACTTTGCATGCTGGAGTGGGGGGATGGAAATGCAGTATTGTTTCACTGCATTACAGTGACTCTCTGCTTGTAGCAAAGCTATTTTGAGGAGAAAAAAGACTTCAAGGTAAGTAAGGTTTACTGAAATAACAGCAGCAATTAATGTAATAGTAACAATTCAGAGCAAAAGTGCAAGACTCTACCTGTTTCTGTCTCTGACACTTCGGGGAACATTCACCAACAAGAGAAACTGTGGAGCAGAATCACAGAACTAACATAACTTTCATTCATTTTATGGGCCAAAGTTATTGTCTTAAACCCTTCTGAAGCACCCACGTGCTCAGGGTACTTTGCAGTACTGTCATCCCACTCTTGGTGGATTTTCTGCCACCAGGGAGAAGCCAGGCAGGGCTGCCCAGCCAGTGATGCTGGCTTTATCCTGGTGAGCTTGGTGAGCTGGCTTTGGTTAATGGACGAGACTTGCTTATGGCACCATCCTACCCACCTAAGTGTCACATTCCTCCAGAAGCTCCTAGAGCTCAGTCACACAGTGGGTTAATGGCACAGTGGACATTTTTTATTTGAGATGGCAACTTTCCTGCATGATTCAAGAGATAAAAGGAGGTAATCCTTCATGGGTTTCTCTGTGTGACAAAATTATTTAGAAGGGATTGCAGCACAATAAACACAACCACGGGAGGAGTGCCCTCTTTCATTTTCCCAGCAAAAAAAGCCTCTGCCCAGCAGTGTTGCAAGCCTCTGTATTTCTCATTAACCTTAATATTTCCTTTCTCGTCCCCCAAAAAGTGCAATGATGTAAACTGGCAGTATTATTCCTTCCCTTATACCTCACCACGGCTTATATATATTTTCTCTTTACCCTCTCTCTTGAGCCAGATTTAAGCCTCTGCTAGGCTTCATGCAAACACCTCTGTGAGAAAAGCAGGACTGTTGAGGAGACAGGCAGGAGAGTTATCAAATAAACTTTCAATTTTATTTACAGTTCAGGAGCCTTGCAGAATGACACACACTTATGGTTTGGGATCACTAGCAATTATTGTAAAGGTGAAAGCAGATACTGCAAATTTAACAAGCCTTTTGTATGAACTAATTGCATTAGAATACATTAGTAAGGGTGCACATTGTAGGTTTTATGTTTCATTGGAAAGGTCATCCTAGATTCTGGTTGAATAGTGAAAGAGAGGAAACCATATTAGCAGTGTATCCAGCAAGTGTCTCTAGGATGAATTTCCTTCAGGTCATTTGCATTATTTGATTGTAGCTGAATAGTCCTTCTTCTGCTAAGCAAGTAGGGGAAGACCTACGGTGACAATAGGGGAAGTTCAAAGTCTTTGAGCCTTATTAGAAGGCTCATTTTCTGCGCTCATTTTCATGCACTCATTTCCCAGAACTAGGCTAGCAGCTGTATAATCAGGACAGCGAGTTGACTTGCCTCCTGCAAAATACGAACCTCTCAGGGAAAGTTGCTGTTAGTTTTCAAGCAGCAAAAGGGTTCCTGTTTCTTCCGAGGTGTGACACCCCTTTGTGCCACAACACAAAGTCCCCCTTCCTGGTCTCTCTGCAAATGATTTGTTCTTACCACCTGAGCCAGGGTGCACCAGGAGGATGTGCATTAGCAAAAGGTTTCTGAGCAAACCCAGGGTCCTCTCCAGGCCCCACTTCAGCCACCTCCGTTGTCTCCACTGTGCTACAGACAGCCACTACACCAGCTCCATCAGCCCATGGGGCTCCCAGTGGCTTTGCAAGCCTGGGGGTGATAGCAGAACTAAAGAGCCTGCAGAAGGCACAGGGGTGGTAGCAACAGAGCCGGCATTCAGGGAAGGTAGTGGGAGCAGGGCAGCCGGCAGGATCCTGAAGGAGATGAAGGAGTGGGGAAGCTGGGCCCATCAAGGCATAAAGTTTTGATTCAAAGGGAAAACTGCCCCAGTCAGGCAAATCTTCTGGGTAACCTGCAGCCAGTGCTGCATCATCCCACGGCTGCAGCAAGGGGGCTAAGTGTTAGCCAGAGAAGAGCAGAGACTGTGTCCATCCTGACGTCTGGGAGATTTGTTAATCCAACAGTATAAAATCTTCTGGTTACCACTTGAATATCCCCCAGGATCTCCAGAGGAGTGGCTGATGTCCACTAGTTTTACTGACCCATGGACTTAGTCCAGCCCTCTAGAAAACCTCAAGGTGTAAAAAGCAGGAGTTTGCGTTGTGTTAGGCTAAGCAGTGCCAGCAATGCTAGAAGAGAAACTAAATTAATATTGCCAGTGACTCCCATCTTCCCCAGACCCTTCTCTATTGTGTAAGTGGCACAGACAGCACAGCACCCTCTGGGAAGGTGTAGTGGCATTTACTCTAGCATCAGCCACCTTTGCTCTGAAAGGAGGTAACTTCTACCCATCTGCCACCCACAAGAAGATGTAAAAGAGAGGAGCATATGGTTTTGAGAAAATAAAAGGTCTCAGTATCTCACTTGGTAAAGCTATTGACTTACTGTCTGACCTCCAGCAAGACACGTGCCCTCCATCTGCCCTGCTCAGGCTGGCTGCAAGACAAGCAAAAGTGACTCTAGTGCAGAGATGCTGAATTGGAGTTTAGCTCATCAAACCCACAGCAGCTGGTCACCCCTTTGATGCCAACGAACTATGTCAAAGCCCATTTCAGCCAACCATGGTAGCTGGGCCTTCTCCTCCCCCAAATTCAAACTGGCTATGAGGCTCCCAACAACTTTTCAAGCCCATGAACACAAGGAACACAAAACCATAGTGCAATTGCTGCAAGGATAAACTGTGATCCCCTGGGCCCTGTGGCACCTCTTGCCCCTAGCTCCATAGCCCAGTTCTCCATCTGCTGCAGCCCCACAGGCTCATCACAAACTGCTGGGACTGCATGCTCAGGCTTTGCCTTTATACAAATCCTTTCATGCAACTGTAACCAAGGGAGGGAATCAATCCACTCTGTAATGTATGTCACCTCTGGCAAGGTTAAAACTTCAGTTCAGCAAAGCCTTTGTGCATGTGGTCATGGGGACTCATCCTGTGCCACAGCACTGTGCTCGATAGCACACTGGGTAGGAGAGCTCTCCATTGTGCAGAGGACAACTAAGCCCCATTAGAAACCAGAGGCACCCCAGCCTTCCAGTACCAAGGCAGTAAAATCTTAATATGGGGATAATAAATATCATCCATCCTTCATTAAAGCTGTTTATCAGCCCAAACAATAATTTTTACATACTCTACATTAAAAGCATCAGACTTCAAATCTTAGTGTCCCATAATTTGCATACTGAATTCCAGGGAGGATATGTGATGGAGTGTATGCCACAGCTCCTGTATGTATGTACTATATCCAAAGGACATGGCAATCTAGCATAACATCAGATAAGTCCTAATAATAGCCATATTTTAAAGCCCATTTTAAATATTTAAAAATATAATCTGAAATAAAAATGAAGTGTGAAACGTCCGTATTAATAATATTATCATCAGCAGTTATTAAAGTCAAAGACTTGAGTTTTCATCACAGTTACAGTTCTGTTAATAGCTTTATCCTGACAAATGCATTGAAGATCTCTATTTTCTTCAGTTAACATTTTGGTCTACTTCATCATTTCTTTTGATAGGGAAGTAAAATCTTAAAGTGCTAGAGTGGGGGTGAAAACCTCAACGACCCACGGGCACAAATGCCCTGAAGCCATCCCTGGTCCCTTCTAGGTGCTACTGAATGAGGCCAAGACAAACCCCATCACTGTCCCACCAGCATCCGGTTTCATTTTCTTGTCCCCCATCCTACACAAACACACACTTATTTTCATTGTCCTCCGGACTCAAGTTTCCTGATAAAGTAACAACCATGAAACTAAAATACATCTGGAACCTTAAAAATATTTTTAAAGTACCTTTCTCCAACAGAACTGGTGCCTGCTACCTCCATCACCCCTTCATTTACTGTACCCTTCTTCGATTGTGGTGTTTATTTCCAGTCCAGCAAGAAAGAAAGGGGCCAGTGCTCCTGACAGCCAAGTATACAATGTGGATGAGGAAGGGAGGATTCATACTGGTGGTATTCAGGTTAAATATCAATTATATCAATGTCTTTACACAGCAACAAAGTAAATATAGAATTTTTAACAATGTGTTTTGAAAGGTCATGAAAATACATTAAAGTACATCAAATCAATAGCAAGAACTTCAGACTACTCTCAGAGACCCCTGAATAGCTACATATATGAATGATAACCATCGGAAAGAGCTTCATATAAAATCATTTCTCAGTTCAGTATCCTCTCATGATCTGATGGAAAGATTTTTCTGCTCTGGAAGAAAATGATTTGTTTGTAATATCAGTCTAATACTATTAGTTATATCGATTTATGCTAGACTATAGACTGGTGAAGTTTTCAAAGCCTTAGTATTGCACAGCTGATGAAAACCTCTCACTGGAGCTTTTGCCTGGGCAAGGTGCAGAGTAGGGTCCCCCAAGTGGTGTATATTTTGCCAGATTATGTTTAATCAAGCCGAGTAATTAATACTATAGATTAACAGGGAGTGTTTATATTGCTTTAAATTGTCTTGATCGGTTCAAATAGTTTTACCAATACATCAAAATCTTGAACATGTTTCCTTGAACTATTCTGTGGTTCTATTTCTCATGCTATGCTTGTATTCTTAGGAATGCAAATTTCAACACAATTTGGCCAAAGTCAAAATTAGAATCAGCTTTTAACTTATACTCTTTAAAAAAAGTCTTGGTCAAATCTTCCCATTGATGCAATAAGCTTTGGAACAGACCATAAAAGCATGGAATCATAGAGTTGACTACCAACCTGTCAGACCTCTGTGCCTGGGAAGATCGTGGAACAGATCCTCCTAGAAGATATGCTAAAGCACATGGAGGACAGGGAGGTGATCCAAGAGAGTCAGCATGGCTTTACTAGGGGCAAGTCCTGCCTGACCAACCTAGTGGCTTTCTACAATGTAGTGACAACATCAGTGGACAAGGGAAGAACTGCGGATGTCATCTATCTGGACTTCTCCAAGGCCTTTGACGTGGTCCCCAACAACATCCTTCTCTTGAAGCTGGAGAAATACGGGTTTGATGTGTGGACTGTTCAGTGGATAAGAAATTGGCTGGATGGTAGCAACCAAAGAGTAGTGGTCAATGGCTCGATGTCCAGATGGAAAAAGGTGGCAAGTGGTGTCCCTCAGGGGTCCACACTGGACCAGTGTTGTTTAATATCTTCATTAACAATGTTGATAGTGACACTGAGTGCACCCTCAGCAGGTTTGCTGATGACACCAAGCTGGGTGGTGCAGCTGATATGCCAGAGGGACGGGATGCCATCCAGAGGGACCTGGACAGACTGGAGAGGTGAGCCCAGGTGAACCTCATGAGGTTCAGCAAGGCCAAGTGCAAGGTCCTGCACCTGGGCAACCAGTATTATCAATATAGGCAGGGAGAGGACATGCTGGAGAGCAGTCCTGTGGAAAAGGATTTGGGGATACTGGTTGATGAAAAGCTGGACATGAGCCACCAATGTCCAATGGCAGCTCAGAAGGCCAATCACATCCTGGGCTGCATCAAAAGAAGTGTGGCTAGCAGATCGAGTGAGGTGATTCTGCCCCTCCACTCTGCCCTGGTGAGACCTCACCTGGAGTACTGTGTCCAGCTCTGGAGCCCCCAGCACAAGAAGGACGTGGACCTGTTGGAGCATGTCCTGATGAGAGCCACAAAAATGATTAGAGGGCTGGAGCGCCTCTTGTGCTGAGAGAGTTGGGGCTGTTCAGCCTGGAGAAGAGAAGGCTCTGGGGGGACCTTATAGCAACATACTTACACCTGAAAGGGGCATGTAAGTAGGCAGGGGGAGATCTATTCTCAAGGGTCTGTAGCAACAGGACAGGGGGTAAAGGTTTTAAGCTAGAAAAGGGTAGATTTAGGTTAGACATTAGGAAGAAGTTCTTTAATATGAGGGTGGTCGAGCACTGAAACAGGTTGCCTAGAGAGGTGGTGGAGGCCCCATCCCTGGAGTCATTCATGGTCAGGCTTGATAGGGCTCTGAGCAACCTGACCTAGTTAGAGATGTCCCTGCTTATTGTAGGGGAGTTAGACTAGATAGCCTTTAGAGGTCCCTTCCAACACATTCTATGATTCTAATTGTTTGGGTTGGAAGGGACCTTTACAGGTCATCTAGACCATGTGGCTCCCAACTAGATTTTAAAGCTCATCAGTTGCCAAGTCCAGTTTGTTTGAATAAATACAATATTCTTGGTTAACACAAATGCCTGGAATCCGCTTGCACAGGACGCATCCAAAAGTAGCACGTAGTAACTGTCTCCCTTGTAGAAAGGAAAAAGGCTGGGGCAGGGAATTTGTTCATTTGCAAAACCTCCCTGACTTTCCCATAACTTCCTACAGTACCAGTGCAGCAAATTTGCTTCTCAGAAAGGTCTCATAGCCCTCATGCCCCAAAGCATGCATGAACCTCAGGGGTTGTACACGCTTTGCAGACTCTGCAAAAGCGAAACACTTTAACCTCAAAATTCATAAACTGAAAAGGCAATCTCATGTATACCTGCTTCTTTGAAGTGTTTAGAGGCTTGGTTTGTGTTTTTTTAAAAAAAAACCTTAAAATCTAGAAGATTAACAAAATAGAAACACTATTTAAGGTGATGTGTTATATAAAGTAATCGCTAAAGTCTCTCAGACAGTAAAACAGGATTACACACCGTTTCTTCTTTTTTTCTCTATTGGACACTACAGTATCAACCACTGTAGTCCTAAATTTAGACAAACACTGCAATTATCACATGTATTCAGTTGCAAAAGCTTTTGTCATTTTTGTGGTTGTCTGATGGTATATGGTTCAATCATTAAAGGGCGAATGACAGGCAAGTGTAACAAATGAATTTTCTTCTTCTTACTGACATACCAGGGGAAGACCCCCTGCTGTAATATGGAAAATCTTTCATGCAAACGAGCACAGCAACTTACAGTGCACAATCACGATGCAGACTTTTGTTTCAGTATTTTTTTTCCCAATTCAGCTAAGGAAAGGGAAACAAAGACAGCCTTAAAATCAAGTTTAAAAGTTCAAAATTGATTTTAGCGTTAGAGTATATTTATAGGTTTAAGGATATAGCAATTAAAATGCAGTAAAGCTCCGTCTAAGTATGAAGATGCCCTTTTTAAACAGCACTGTATTTCTGGTGATCCCGAGGCCATTGCAGTGAACAGTTTTTCACACACAGCAGAAGCAAGGTGAGAGGCAGAGAGGGATGCTGAGTCCAGCAGGAAGAGGGCAGGGCCATCCCATGGTGTACCTACTAGAAAAAAAAAAGAGGAGGCCATACCCACATATTAGATATTCGTTTAGTTAGTATTTATACTACTGTTTCTGAGCACAATCCAAACATAAAACTGTCTATAGAAAAATCAGCCTTCCTGCAGGATTTAAATAAAATGCCTTTTCTTTTTCGTTCTATAAGGGCGACTCACCCCTTCTGACAATACACAAGTGCATTAAAGAGAGCGCAAATTTAGTGTTTGCCATTTTAAGGTCCTGGTATAAAGTGGTCTTACTGCAAATAAGCATCACTCAGATTATCTGCAGTGCTTTTGAATGAAAACTGGAATAGCATAAAGGCTTATTATTCACTGAAAGATACATGAAACCTGCCCTTTGGCTCACATACGCTGCTCAGCTGTATGAACCAAAGGTGGCAACTTTGAAGTGAGAAGAAGACCTGCCCATTACCCCTTACTCAAAGGCTGGCGCTGGGCACTGTGGCAATGCCTGACCCTAAAAGCACAGAGCTCCTCTGGAAGAGGTGCAGCTGAATGTCGCTGCACTCAGGCTCTGCTCCCTTCTCTCCCAGCTGCAGAGGCTGCCAGAAAGACAAGCAGGCAGTTGTCACGGGTGGGAGGGAACAGCTCTGGCTGGCTAAGAGATGTGCAGTCACAGAGCTGCCGCCAGAGCCACCACCACCCCCCCACAGCCACAACTCCCTCCCAGGAGCTGCTTGGATATTCCTACTGGATGTGGGTGTCTCCAGCTCCCCAAAGGAGAAGTATTTGGAGGCTGTGAAGAAGCAGCGTCACCAGCAAAACCTTTAATCATTGCCCAAATGCTCTCAGGACAAGAGCATTCAACAGAAGAGTGGAGGCCATCCCTCTGAGAATGGCTGAGAGATGAGGAAGAGATTGCCTCCCTCTTCCTCTTATTACTCTCCACATCTCAAAACTGTTGATGAATAAGAAGATAGGATGGGGTGGGATTTTTTTTTTCTGGGATCTCTCAAGTCAACGACTCTTCAGCGAAAGGGAAAATGGCCAAAACCTTCCAGGTAAGCATATAGTGATATGCTTCATGGGAATGGCAGAGCCTTATGCGCCCATGCTCCCCCAGGGGCTGTCCTTGCAGAACATGATCTCTCAAGGAGCTTCACAGGTTCTAGTCCTGGTTATAGTGCAGCTGCAAAGCAGGGAAATATGATGTACAGAGGGAAATAGAGGCTTTACATCCCCAAACTATGCTTCCCATCAGGCATTAGCACAGTATTCTAGCACTCCAGCATTCCACTTTCAGCTGAAATTTTTCAGTTTTAACTAAAAATAAACCTTTTCTTACAAGCATCTATTTTACATGACATTTTTTTCCAGGAAAAACCTGTATGTTTTGCTTCCAAAAATCTGTTTAGTTAGGAACCCACATTTCTAACTGAAAAACAGTCTCAATGGACAATCTCTTTAAATTACTCACAGGAAACTTAATAAATCCCAACAGCAAGACATACTATGAAGAAATATTTAGTTTCCAAGGGAAAAAAATATGCCCTTCAATAACTGATGGCTAAAATTCAGCGTAACTTGTCCCAGCTAGTGCAAATCAGCTATTGATTTCAATGAACCTACGTCAATTTACCCCAGGTGAAGTTCTGGCCCACTGAGCTCAGGGAAACAAAATGTCACCTTTACTTTCTAAACACTCTTTCTCAAATCATATTCCCCTTGTAATAATGTGCAGCAAGTGTTTAGCTCAACATGCCTCTTATAGCTTCTGTTTGGGAGATGATTTTTCTTTTTAATTTCTCTGTCAGGCACACTTATTGAAGCGCACACACTTTAGACAGATGCAACCTGCAAAAAAAGGTTTGAAAGACAGTGATTTATTTATGAAATTCCTGGTTGAGAGAATGAGGTAAGCCACACAAAAATTTTAAAGCTGCTCACTATTGTAAGGCATATATGTAATATATGTAAAACATGGGGAGGGAAAGCATTGAGAATATTTGGGCACAGTGCCTGCACAGGGCAGAATTGCAGTGGGAGAAAAGAGGCAGCAGGTGGGAGAAAAGCTGTAAGGACAAGCTCTGCTCTGATTTAAATTCACTTTGCTACCTCAGGTTGCCAGAAACCTTTATTATATGGGCTTTATTCATAAGTCAAGTTTTTGGTCTTGCATGCTTTATAGTATGTAGTCAACACAATGATCAAACCTGAAGCTCCACAGTGGGAGCAGAGCATAAATTCACTAAAAGAAAAGTCCCTGCACTAAAGTTTTTTGCTCCTGACTAAAATCCTGTCCACACCAAAATTCTTTGCTCCAAGTAAAAAGTGTTTTAAATTACACCAAAGAGGGCACCCTGGAGTCCAGGACTGACTAGGTTCACTGAGGACACATTTATTTGGCTGCATGAGTTTGACAGCCACCCATGCCAGTGCCCCGGGGTGAATGTGCTCTCCCTCTGCCAGGCTGCTCACCCTGGCACTGCAGAAGGTGAAAGGCCCGACAGACGCACTCCAGCAATGCCACTCTGTAGTGTATTTATGAGGGATTTCTCCCAGTCCATTTTCCACCATTGAATGGCCTGTAACAGAGCCAGGTGAAGAAAAGGTGCAGCCTAACCTCTGACTAGTAGGTAATTGGGAGGAGGAAGCAGGAGCATGCTCCCTTCCCATGCCACACCATGAACCACCAGAGACTATCCATACTCACTGGAATGAAATAATTGCATGTCACTAATGTGGAGAGGAACAGCACCAGTTTCATGTCGGTTACAGCTAACAGGTGCAACAAAGCAGCCTGAGTGATGGGAGAGAGGGATACAGGGAAGAGCAGCAGGATCTGGGGCTGGAGAGACTTTTCTTGGATGGTGCTGAGTCACCCAGAGATATATCCAAACATCTTTAAAAGGCACATGCAAATAAAAGAGTTTTAAAATTATTTATCTGTCCTGTACCTAGCTATGAGTGGGTGACAAGAGGGTATTGAGAGGGAATTGTAGGGGTAAAGTAGGTAGGTAATACATGAACTAGCTGATTCAGAAAGGACAACCCATGCACAGAGACAGGACCATCAGACTGCTGATGCTGGCAGAGCAGGACTTGCTGCAGTAAGGTACTGGAACAATCAGGAAGAGATTGGAGCTGCTCTATATCTTAGTCAGGAGATGAAAGTTGTATTCAATAAGGTGGAGAGTAGGGCTTTGGCAGAGAGATTTAAGGTGTGAGCTAAAAAGGAGAAACATGATATGAATGACCAGCCAGAAAGATGATCTTAACAGGGGTAACTGGGATATGTTGCCAAAGGTCACTGTCACCACATTAGGGGAAAAACCTATAATTAGGTTCTGCTCCACCATCTTCTCCATCGTCCTGGTGCATAGTACAGAAAGCAACATCAAACCCTTAGGGTACAACATCAAACCCCCTCACACAGGGCACCAGTTCTAGGATAAAGCAGAGCTGGAAGTGGGAAAAATGAGCCAAAAATGACCAAGCCAACTATGTAACACTGCAAAAGACAAGTTCTTGAGTCACCCAACACTGCTCCAGTGGTGAGGAGCAAGGTTCTTTCTGCTCTACAAAGAGAAGCGCAGTGACTTAGGAGGCTGCCAGTAGCTCTCCACCAGTGAAAGGGATTAGAAATAAGTCCTCACCTGCAGTGTAAGAGCTATTGCTGGCAAGCTTACAGCCGAGGAAATTAAAGTTTCAGACTAGTGAAACCATGCTTGTTGTGTCTTATCTTTCTCCCTGAATAATGGGAACGTTAGATGGAGGGCAAGGTGAGCAGGTGGCAGGTGTTGAGAGTTGCTATGTGGATGAACACAGGAAAAGATGGTATTATTCAAGATGGGAGATGTGAAGAATTTTGGAGCTGTGAAGAATTTCGGAGCTGCTCACAGAGTAAATCTGAAAAGAAAGATATGGCAAGCATTGGAGAGAGCCCCAAGGTGGTGGGGCCAGGGGTGGAAAGGAGAAGAGGGAAGAGGCATGGAGAAATACCAGATGTAAAAGATAACAACCCGGTACAGTTTGGCCGAGAATAAAGGCTTCTGAGCCATCACTTTGAATCCACATGTCCACCCTCCACTAGTAAAACCATTAGACTGACAAGAATTAAGAGGAGAGAAATCACTCGCCTGCAAACAGCTTGCTGAAGACATGACATTCCCGAAGAAAAATATACACAAGCATAAGCAGCTTACAAGCGTGAGCTATCTCACCCAGCTCACCCCCCACGAACACTATTAAATCCGTGAGAATCAGAACAAGGAAATTGTCAGGGAGAGTCTGCGATTAGCCAGGGTCTCAGCTAGAAAAATAGTTTATGAATTGTCATAAAAATTTAAAGCTCAACCTCACATTAGCTGCTGCAGTGTCTCTGCTCCCACCTACAGTACAGTTCATCTCCCTCTGTCTTCATCACTGACTGTGCCAGTACAAGGGGGAAATCTTCTGAATGTTTCCCCAAAATTAAATGCTGAAACAGCATATCATTATTTTTTATATTCAAATCTATTATTAATAAGCTATACACTACAAAAAGATTCTGAACATGAGTGATACATCTCATAATTCTGACCTATTAACAGAAGTACATGAGCCTCCCTGGACCAAAAAAATAGTTGTTAAAAAAGATGAATTACTTACTCAAATCAAAATAACATGACAGTTCCATGAAAGATTTCAAAATAAAAGTTAATAAGTTAATGGATTCATTTTACTGCTCCTAAGATGCAAACAGACAATGCTGAACAGTCAGTCATCTTCTTATTAAATAATATGAAGCAAGTATTCCATCATGTTTGTATTAAGCAACAGGCAATAATACACTCCCTGATAGTATATTAGGGCAAGTGTGCCAGTAAGAGGACAAGGCCAAAGCACATTCCTAATTTTCTTTGTAATCAATGAACACACAATTAAAAGTTTGGCGTATACATAAGTATTACCCTTAATGCAGGTGCAGAAGCATTGCCCCAGCTGAGGACCACCATTTAAGCCATCAAACCTTTCTGCTTTGCAATCACTTCTAATCCTCACAGTTCGGGTGAGACTCATCTCACTAGCTGACATGTCGTCCACCGTGCAGCAGAATGTTGGGAGCCCCTCGTATCCCCTCTCTCAAACATCTCTCCCAGGAGAGAGTTCATTTCCCTCTGAGAATACCTAATAGCTGCTGAGGGAGCCCAGGAGAGAGGCTTGAACTGGGCTTCTGGCTCCTCAGTGGCAAAAATGAGGGGAGAGAAACACCATACTCAAATAGCACTGAAGGAAAATGTTTCTGAGAACTTTGATTAAAAAAGGATGGTTTTTCCAGTGTGAAGAGAGTAAAAATAAAATGACATTTCCCTGATATAAAAAGAATTCTTCTGGCTTCTTTCAAGTGCTGTGGCCCAGAAATATTCCAGAGGAGAAAGGGGTTGCTTGGGAAGAAGATTGTCTTTGGGGACTGGCGGAGTGGCTTTCCCTAGCCCCATGGAAGTCCTGTTCAGGTTTGGCTGCATTATATGGGTGTGATATTCAAAGTCTTTATATGCACAGGAGTTATTTTAATAAGAAAAAGAGGTAACAAAAAATCTTCCGGTTGAAAGTGGGCTGCATTGTACAAGCATAAGGGATTTCATTGCCTACTCAGAATAGATAGATGTGGGGGTTTTAATGCAGGAAATCAGGTGGTGAAAGGATAGGAAACAAACGACTTGTGGTTCCTGCCATTTAAGCATGAAAGGGGCACGTGAAGAGGCATTGATTTCAGCCACACTAGGCTGAAGGGTAAGGACTATTCACACAAGCAAGGCTTTGGAGGACTGGGCTTGTAAACTGCAGCTGTTTAAACAAGAGTCTGGGACACCTTTTTCAAGAGTACCTAAGTCTGGTTTTCTAAAGGGCCTTCCCCTCTTAAGTCACTTAGGATATATCTACCCCTTCCAGCAATGCCTTGGGTAATAGAAGGACTTTGCCTGGGCGAACAGGGGGAGGGATGAGGGAGACTGCCTGTTAATGGGGCTGTGGCCAAAGCAGGACCTCTGCAGACTCCTGGAGTGGAGACGGCTGTACCAGTGTGGGTGACATGCCAGTGCTCACTTGCTATCCCATGTTTTCCATTCCCTCAGGCACTTTAAAAACTCTTACCTTAAGCCTGCAGCAGTCTTTCAGCAGAGGTCTCTTAGGCTTTAAGCAGTTTCTAACTGTATTTATGTGCTTTATCCCTTGAGTAGGATAAACAGGTTAGCAATTAACTCTAGCTCCCTGACCTCTAGCTGGATAACCAGATCTCTAATTATATTTTCAGTGGCAGTGAATCTCAAGAGTTATGTGACACTATCTGAAAGTTTCCACTGCCATGTAGCATCTGCAGCTCTATGTGGAAATTGGCAGCCAAGGAAGTATTGGCAAAACAGAAAGCCAGTTTTTCCCCTCCCTGGTACCTCTGTCTCCTCAGCACTTCCAATCCTTCCACTCTGTTGTTTGGAAAATATTTACCCTGATAGGTGATTTCTGGTGTGCCAGGCAACTCACATGGAGAAGCAAAAGATTCTGACAAGTATTTTATTTAAAATTCTCTTTTATTTATTAGGATCCTTGTGGTAGAGAATATTCACAGGAATCAAGAATCTGGAGGCAATGATAAGCCCCACGTCCTTTGTAGGTGGTTTTCAATGGTTTCTCAATAGAGCACTATGTTGGGAGAGAGGGTGGTGTTATTTCTTTATATTGCTGCAGAATTATTATATATTAAAAATAAAATTTAAAAAAAAAAAGTGTAGTGTGCCACTTACTGTAGGAGCATAACTGACCTTCAGAAAGGTGATACAGTTGGAGGGACAGCTCTGGAACTGGCAGAGCACATCTCAAAAACAGAGTATCTGGATGGCCTAATGCCCGAAGCTAACAGTGATAAAGCACAGCAATTTGGAAAATCAGCTTGCTGTCATCCTGTATGCATGTAACTCTTGAAATAAAAGAGCGATCTAATATAAGGGAAGTATATGGATTTACTCTGACAGCAATGCCAAGCATTCATTCTAAGCAAGTGCCACACACATTCTCTTTTTAAAAGGGGTAGAATACACAGCAAATTAGCTATGTTCATATCTGCAGAATGAGTGGTCTTTGCACTGATTTTTCCATGTAGTTTCCCACTATCTGCAGAAAATGCATGTCTGCTTCTGACTCCACTTTGTACTTCATTACCTATATGAATTATCCTTTCTGAAGACAGATGTGGAAGAACTGTTCAAGATCTGCATTAAAGCAGGAGAAAAATAAACTACTGTTTACTGACATGGAACATGGTACTTTATTGTAATAGAAGCTGGTTAGATTCACACCACAAACACTTCCACACTTCCACACTTCCACACTTCCACGCTTCCAGTTTCTGTGCTACAAACATATTAGTTTGGGGAGCTGCACTGAATGTCCCTGCCATCAGGACAAATGAGCATTTGGACACTGGTAGATTCCTTCTCAAGAAGGTGGAAACTGAAGGAAGATGTGCATACCATNCTTTTGAGGTCCCTTCCAATCCCTGTGATTCTGCGTGAAAGAAAGAAGAAGACTCATAACAAAGGTTACGCCCGCAATGACTCTGGAGAAAAGATGCCCAGTGAGCCATAGCTGCTGGAAATACACATTTCCTATATTTGTACAGAAAGAAACCAGTGTGATTGTGGTATGGAAAACAGGTGAGACACATTCAAAGGAAAGCAGTGAGTAATAAAAGAGGAAGCAAGAGGAGATCAACTGAAATTTTAATTGATCTTATTTTTAACGCAGTGGAAAATTCTTTTTTTTGTGGAAAATTGTGGGACAATGACTTAAGGAAGGGCCTTAAGGGTCCAGATAAACTGTGTGGAAGAGATACCTAGGAGTCAGTGAACGTAATACAGCTCAGCAAGGGATAAAGTATGCTGATAAGGTCAGACTTAGCAGAAGGACAAAAACACCTATGAACTTCATGTCCATTCCTGTGTTGACCATCCAGACAATACAGTGCCTGCTCAGCTCATATGGCACAGCTGGAGCCATGCAGCTGCCCAGCTGTCTCCCATGTAGACAGAAACAGCCACATAAGGAACAAGAACACAGGAACAAAATTGTTGCAGAGCACAGATTCAGGGCACCAACCACTCTGGGTGCTCTAAATAAAGGTTTAAAAGAAAAAATTACTATACTGTATAATTTATACCTCAGAGAACAAAAAGATGGGGATGATTCTTTTCTTCAGAGGCCTGAAAGACTCCAAATCAATCAAGAACAAATAAGTAGGCAGGCTATTCCAAGCTGAGTTTGAAGGGTAATGTGCAAAAAAGAGCTGTTTCATGACTGAATCTACTGAACAAGTGTGTTCTCATCCTTTCTTACCTGCTTCTAGGCTAAAAAAAGACCAGACATCCTTCCCGCTTCTTGAAGTTCTGCCCTGTTTTTGGTTTTGGTAGAGGTTAGAAAGGCTGATTTCTGCAACTACTCAACCAAAAATACTTTTTCTGTTGTAAAGCAAAGGCAGAGGATCCAGTGGTTGCTGTTGAAAAGCCAGCAAAATAGCTCATGCTTCTCAATAAGCTTTGTCATTTCGCTTTCCCTAGAATGGAAAATAATTGCTGCATAAGAGGGTTGCATTTTTAATAGCAAGTAATAGATACATGCCAATATTCAGATAGTCTAAAAATTAGTACTTACCTCTTGGGGAGTTTTAGATATTTTTTTTTTCCCCTTTCCAGTTTGTGTGTTAGTTTTCACAATCCCATTTAAAAATCTCCAAGAAAACTAAAAGTGATCTACACCCAGATTAAAGCTAGCAATTAAAAGTGGCACTTGTCCATTTACATGATCCAAAGATACCATCACACCTAATCACACTTTTAATGTAAAATAAAACAATAGTTCACACATTTATGGAGTGGACTAAAACCAATCTATTACTGGTGCCTTTTAGTTTGGCTTAGTGTGCTCAAGAAATGATGACTTAATAACAGCTCTCCTCACAGAAAGCACGCAGGTCTGAATTAGAAGTGTGAAACTGAATTTATGAAATAACCTTGGCAGTAAATAACAGCACACCTCAAACTGGGATTCATCACACACCTGTGTGGTAGGGAATGGAAGTCAGCTTCATCACACTTAGAGTATCAATCACTCCCAGGATGCAAATTCCATGATATACAGAAAGATTACTTTACATAACCTGCAGAAAGTAGTTGAATCAATGTAGTAAAAGCTTCAGCACAGCATTGTATGAATGTCCTTAAGAACACACTTTTTTCATCATTTTACATATGAACAGAAGTATGGCATGTAGACAGATGTTGTAGCTTGTGGCTGTGGACATACTAGGCTTCATTCAAAGATTTATTCAAAGGTTTCAGTAATGAGTGTGGACTCTTTTGGTCAGAATAAGTCTCTCCTTCCTTCAACTTAGCCACAAAAAAATATCATGGCTTTCACTAAGGATGGGTGTTCCACCCTAGTGTATTTTTAGTACTCTGCCTCTTTCTGACAAGCTCTGGCATTCCTGCACAGTGCCCAAAGGAGACTCAACCAGCAGGACACACAGCCCCACCCACATGTCTACTGTCCTGGCTGGGACTGCTGCTTTGGAAGTGTTCCCCAGAGATGGGGATGACTTCATGTACTGCAGCTTTCTGTAGACCGGCCCCTGTCCATTCCTGCATAGGCACCCAAAGGAACCTGCATTTGCAAGCAGCCCAGCATCCAGTAGTTAAGCACTTCTGAAAATCCATCCCCTGGGTGAGGTATGTATGTAAAAGTCAAATTCTTTTAAAACATCCGTCCAAAAGGTTGGCCAAAGCCTACTGAACCTCTGTCCTCGGTGGTCATGCTGGGCGCTGGGGTAGGGGGGAGCCAGCACAGCACTGACAGCCTGGAGACGCAGCACTCAGTCTGGTCTCTGGGGCAGGCAGAAAGGTAGCCAGGCGTTTTGCAGTGGGAGGCAAACACTGCAGCCAAAGGAGACAGGCTGTCTTATGTTATCCTTCTGCTACATAGTATAATACTTAGGTTCCATTTACTATACTTACAGTCTCCTATTTACTCTGTTATTTGCTAAAACTGTGTATCACAGTAAACCCCTGTATCATGTATATTGCAAGTGATTTCTGACACCAGGGTACCTTAGAAAAAAAGATGCATATAAAATGAGTAGGGGGAAAAATGAAGATCTCTTTTTCATTCTCAGGGTTTCTACTGTCATCAAAGAAGTATAAACACGTATACATAAAAACATAAATCTTAAAGCTCATTTTATATGCTTTTTATATATTAAACAGAACTGTTTACCTTCAGTTTCTTATTTTATTCCTTTTAAAAAGAGATTAATATTAAAAAAAAGTTTTAAAATGAGGCCTTCCACTGCCACTTCTTTTTTATTGCACTATTTATTACTGCTTTGAGACTGCAGAAAAGAAAAAGGATGCAAATGGCACTTTATTCCATAAGTCTTTAGGTCAAACTCTGCTGTTTACCATGCTGATCAGATTTCTTTTTTTTTCTTTTGGCAAGGGCTAGATATAACCCATCCTAATATTAGATTTTGCAATATAATCCTTGTTATCTAAGCCCATCTACACCTGTCAGCATACAGCTTTTGATTTTTATTTTCTTGTAATTTCTTTGTCTCCTTTTTTTTTTTACACACATACAATATCCACCCTAACTGATGTATAAAGCATCAAGGTAAAAGATAATAAACTTGTTTTGCCTGCATAAGCATTTTGAGTGAACTGCTTCTTATTCTATAGGGGTATCTTTTTACTAAAAAAAAAAAAAAACAAACAAAAACAAACATTGGAAGCAGTTAAAATGTTACATTTAGCACTGACTTACTATTTAGCTTTTTGTAACTTCAAATCCTAAACAGCACGCTGAAGAATTACTGGAGAAGAACAAGAGCTCTTCCAGCACAAGAGCAATCAGACTGAGGCAGTGGTTCTGCAAAGCCTGCAAGGGAGCGCGGGGCCGGAGAGCTGGGGAGATCTGGGTCCCGCAGTCACGTCCAGAGCTAATTGAAGTCGCTGCCAGCCTCAGTGTAACGCAACTGGAAGTCTCAATTCAGAGAAAAAAAAAAAAAAGAGAGACCTTACAGACATGCTTAATTCAGGGCACATCAGATCACCGTCATCATCCACCTGCTGGAAATGAAGCACATATCTAAATCTTGAGCAGAGCAGAGCTTTCGGTGCTATTACATTTCCATTGGGGCGGGGGTCTGGGGGAGGACGTGGGGGCTGCATTTCGGAGCACAATGGCAACATTCATTACAGCCTTCATTCCTCCGCGATAATTCTTCGTACTATGTTATACAGAACAATCATTTTAATATTTGTTTCTAGGTAATTAATTTTGGAAATGCTCTTCATTAAAATTGAACAGAGCACCATGCGTTCTGCGTGTGCTGCAGGAACCCCGGTAACCTGGGGCTTGTGCTGTGCAAAGACGGAGATAGAGGAGCTATAGGTAGGATGGAGAGAATGCAGATTTAGAAGATTATTTTTAAAATGTGAATGAACTGACAAACCTAATTTTCCTCAGTGCAGCAATGGCTCATCTCTAGTTAAGAATTAGTAGATGCAGAACAGTGTGTTGAATATTCAGTGTGCAACCAAGACTTTTGCCTTTGCTGTGCCCTCACTGAAAATTATGAAGCATATAAGGCCAGAGAAATAATAAACCTCTGTTCCCAAGAGTTACACTCACTCTACCCACCTGAATTGTCATTTTGGAGCTTGATTGAAAAGCAATTGAGAAGGAAGAGGAAAACAGTAGTCAAACTGGGGCCCTGGCTGTAAGGCTGCTGCAACTACTCTGTGCCTATTTGCACAACTAAGTTGGGCCATCAGAATCTTCCCCAGCCTATTCCAGCATCCTCATGTCTCAGAGGGCCAGGAAGGTCAGGGTGAGCAGCAGCCATCATGTCAGGGAACAATATAATATTAAATGGTGTCCATGGCTCATCTACACAGAGAATTTTGGGGCACCCAGTGAGGATAACTTAATGTTGCATTTCACAATGTTGTTCTCTCTTCTCCCTAACAAAATTAAAAGGTGATGATTTCTTTCACTTCCAACCAGAAGACTGAGTGTAACCAGCTTGTGCTCCAGCAAATAACAGGTCAGATTTCCTACCCTGGTGAGGGATAATTTTCAATGATGAATGAAGTGTTCCACCCACATTATGAGGGAGGCTTTGGGATTAAAATAAAGCACACACAATGTGTGGTTATTATCTATCATTTCCATACACAATTAAAACCTTTCTAGAAGAATTTAGTCATTTGATAAAACTCTTCTCAAGGGATCACTCAACTTTGGATGTCCAGTCTTAGTCAATTGGGGCCAGATAAGTGATCATACAAGTACATTTTAATTTATATACAAAGAAGAAGAAATTTAATTCTGGTATGATGTAAGTTTGAAGGCTCAATTACTCAACCTTCATACCCCTCAGACAGATGGAAATCAGGAGGAGGAGAACTTTATTACTTGTTTTAAAATAAATGTATCACTGGGTAGAATTAAGTCCTCCACTCACAATTAGCTCTGTGGCACCATTCCTTGCTTGAAATAATGGCAGTAACAGGCTGTTATCTTTTAAGTGGTGCCCGCCAGAGGTGTATTGGGAGCATGTCCAAGGCTAGTACCTCCACAGCTACTTGCAAGGCAGAACATGATTGCTGAGAGATGGCACTGTTGGGTCCTGACCTGGATGCCTTAGGGAGCTCTGAGCCCTTTGGCCTCTCTCTCTCTATCCCCTTTCAGCTTCATATTTTGTCCTACTTTGGGCCCTGATGCTTCCCTCAACCTCTTAATCTCACCTTGTTCCTGCTCTGTTTTCCACTTTCTCTTCTTGTCTGAAGCCCCATCCTCCCTCCACCTTTCCATGCTTCTGGTAGTTTCCTCCTTTCCATTCTCCAGCCTCATCCCATAAGATAAAACACTTAAGATCACAAGAGAGGGATCCTTAGTGGCAGTTTCTCTAGCCAGAAACACAGAAATATAAAGTCACCTCAAAGAGAGGTTGCATGGAAATCCTTCTCCAAGCCACTTACTTGGGAACCCTTTCTCCATCCACAATCTGGCCATGACCAGGTGATGGGAGAGGCTGAAGCATCTTAAATGTATATGGAGCCTGCAAGGACTGCATCTGGCCCAGTCTAAACAAGCAGCTGTAAATTGACATTTTCAGAAGTATCAGAATTTGGTTAAAGGCACTTCCTTGTCCTACAAAATTCTCAGTTTCTGAGCCAAAGCACATTGTGCTAGATCTTCCCAATGATGTAATTGTGACAATTCTCTAGGAAGTTCAAATATATAATTTTCCCTTCATTTCACTCACTGAAATGATTGAACCACAAAACTGACTGCTTCCAGGATAGTTTGCCTTGAGCCAGAGACTAGCCACAAAAAACGCTCTTTCATTGTTACAAGCTTAGCAAAGCTATAAACAATACTGCCAGTCCCAAGCATTAAGAAACTGCAAATCAAACCATGCACAAAAAGCCTCATAGAGTAGCTGTAAAACTATGATTTTTTTCAAATAACAGTAAAAGCAAGCACCTGCAGTTAAGGTGGTTTAGCCTTTTCATCGCATTTGCGAGGTTTCCCTTGCAAACTTCACAACTCTGCAAGCTTTTCATTCGAAATGAAAGATGGGCTGCTTATATTTTCACTTGCCTCCTGGATCTTGATCTGGATGTAAACATCAAGCACTGAAACACTCAAATCAAGACAGATGGTAAAACTATATAAGCAAGAGGAAGTAGAATATTATGATGAAAAGCATCGAGGAATGTATCTATAGGTGATAGCATCAGTGTGTCTATCATGCTCCTCGATCTCCTTTCCACCGCTTCAGGTAAGATTTCACGGCATGACAAAGCACATGATTTAGGGGTAGCAGTACTCAATATAGCAAGCATAAAGATCTGCTTCTTGCCCTGATCTTCTCCCTCCTTTGGAATGTGTCTATTTTCTTATCTAAAGGTAGAAT
Organism: Eurystomus gularis; assembly: GCA_013400335.1. NCBI lineage: Eukaryota > Metazoa > Chordata > Aves > Coraciiformes > Coraciidae > Eurystomus > Eurystomus gularis. The sequence goes on along the minus strand of VZZY01022166.1, from coordinate 10,692 downwards.
TAAAAAGTTGTAACATTTTGAAACCATCAGCTCTCTTAGCAATTCCCAGTGAAGTCTACAGGGGTGCTTATAAGTACAGGGATCAAGGCTGAGCCAGCAGCTTCCAACCAAAACCATTCTATGTTTGCAAGAAAGGGCATTGAGGACCTGACCGGACAAGCTGCTTCCAGCGATGCCACAGCTGGCTGCCTGGGGGAGCAAAATGAAACTCCCTGGAAGAGGGACCACAAAGGCGTACCTTCTGGGTACACTCCTCTCTAGTTCCACCCTCCTGCTCTCTGGGACCATCACACTACTTACTATGGGCGCTTTTGCCTCTGCTGACTCTTTTCCCAGAAAGTGAATCTACACATAACATGATATGGGCTGAATTAGTATCTAGAGCAGTTGTTAAGAGAAAAAAGAGACATGAAAAAGGCAATTAGACAGACAGTTGTTCCTGTACCCCCCCTATTTCTGCAGCTTCCAGAAGAGTTTCCTGAATATGTATCTCATCCTCTCCCAGGCCACTTCCTAAATGGCACACCGACTTTGATAAGTGCAATGCAAAGATGCTCCTAATGCATTCAAACCTTCCTGGGGCCTATATTGCATGGAACTGATACCACTGCCAGCAAGATATGGGCCAGCGGTCCAATAATATTAAACTGAGCTATATGAGCATAGAGATGGAAAGAAAGATGCAAAATGTACAGGGCAAAAATCCCAAATCTTCCTTTTTTTTTGAAAAAAGGGGAACATTTCAAAGCCAGTATCAGGCACCTGTTGTTACACGCTAAAGGGGAAGTCTTTCTACCAGATCCACAGGGCAGGTCTGAGATAAGCAGCTGGAATGATAAGTTATCTCTGTTGCGATTCAGGAAATATAGATGCTTCAGATGCTAATGGTGTGTCAGCAGGGAAACAGACACGCAGCGGACTGGGGTTAAGTAAGCCTAGGAAGGTGTTTATTCATGTATAACATCTGCAGAGAAGGTGACTCCCTACCTCGCTCCTGGCTGCCCAGAGGAGCTGCTTATAACCAAAAAAATGCTCAGAGAAGTCAAGTGGAAAGGTCAGGCAGGGCAAGGGGTGAATCCCAGCCGTGACAGCCCTCCCATCAGTGCTAGCAGTCCCCACCACCCATGCTCTGTCCCAGGAAGGATGGCAGCCTGTCCGTCTGCACCTGCCAACCACTGTGCCTTGGAGTAACACAGCCAGGCTCCTGCGCTGGCGCTGGTGGAGGGGACCACTGCCAGCTCTCAGAGAGCATGATGTGCTGCAGCTCAGAAGAATTAGAGGTCACTTGTGCATCCTTTTGCACTGGGTTGGATCGACTGTAGCTGAACCATTCCCGGCAGACATTTGTCCAATCTATTTTCAAAATCCTCCCACTGCCACTCTAGGCAATCTATTCTTGTGCTTTCCAACGGAAAGTTAGAAAGCTGTTCTTAATGTCTAATCTAAATCATAAATCAACTTTAAAAATGACAAGTACGGTTAAAAGTTTCAAGATTTTTCCTAATAATAAATGTGGTTTTCATTTTATTTCTCTGTTGGTTGCTGCACATTCAGGGTACTTTCAAATCACTTTTTAAAGCATCCCTCTAGAATCATGATGTATAGAAACCATATTTTTTATTTTTCACAAGAGCTGAGATTGTCATTTAATTACATAAATCCAGGAGTAGGAGATTTAAGGAGAAAAAAAATTGTCATAAAGTCCTGTGAGAGATGCCAACACTTAATTTAGCTGTAAAAGGCTTTTTTTTTTTTTTTTATCCGTATGCCTCACAGACCCATTGCCCAAAAATGTTCTGAAGTGACAGCAATGTCAAGCAGAAAAGATATCTCACCCATAACTAATAGAGAAAAATACCTCAGGTGTGGGAGACACATATTCCTATGTATATGCATACATATTCCTTCATTTACCTCTCACCAAAATCCAATTTAACTACCCCAATCATGTGAACATTGCCTTTAAGTAGACATTTCGTAAGATCCCATTCAAATGAGTTAATAGCAAGAGAGGTGGTTTCCTCCTGCCTCACCAAAGATGAACTCATAGAAAACTGACACTTTGCTCTGGTGCTTGAACTTAAGAATATTTTTGAGAAGTAACTGGACTCACTTTCTGCTTCAAGGCTTTTGAAAGAGCTGCCTAGTGTTGCTTACCAACCCTGATGCAAATGCAGAAACACAATGAAAACACAAATAGGAGCTCTGATATTCTACATCCACAGAACCAGGTACCAAGGAAAACTGCACCACCTCAACTTTTTAGATACATGAGGCTGGGCACTGAGAGACCACCACATTCAAAATTTACAACCTCAAAGGAGAGGGAGAGGAGAGGGAGAGGAGAGGAGAGGAGAGGAGAGGAGAGGAGAGGAAC
>VZZY01022164.1:124806-153409 GCA_013400335.1 Eurystomus gularis | reverse complement strand
TATTAGGAAGAGAAAAACTAGTTGTAGGATGGTGGAAAGACAAAGGAGATAAAAATCTCCTTCTATCTGTCCCCACAGGAGGGTTAAAGATGGCTCCAAAATGAAGAGTCAGCCCCACTGTATCCATTAGAAAATAATCACAATAATGGGACCACAGTGGATACTATTTTCTCTTTTTAATTTCTAAAATGAAAATAGTGCTTCAGGCACCGGTGCCAAGTACACGTGCTACATTTATATATATGTTTACTTAGTGAAGCATTATAATTGCTTAAAAATATACCCAAAGAGCATGATGGTAAATGCCTCTAACATAAGTAAAACACAAATTTCAAAAAACAGATCTCTTTTTTTAAATCTTTTTCTCACAGGTGTGTTGCAGAAAAGGAATGGCAGAACAGGGCAAGACTGGAGGGGGGAAAGTGCCTGTCAAGGTGGACAGGGTCTATTTTGACCTGACTTCTAAATGTAGAAACCGGATTTTAGCAGCAGACTCTTATAATATTTGGAGCTGTACAACTGAAGTAGTGGCAAGCACAGGAAAGAATTTATTCTAAGAATCCATATTCCTTCTTTCTTACCAATGGAACTGTCATCACATGATCTACTGTTCATTTTCCAAAAGTTATCTGCAAGGGTTACTACTACTGATCTACTTTTCACTACCCTTTTATAGGGCTCTATTCATTCTCTTTGATCAAATCTCAAAGGCGTTGCTGTCTCTCAGACTCCGTGCCTCCTTCATGAAATTCTTGCCCCATTTTCCACCTTCTTGGCTGTTCCTTCAGTGTGTTTTTAGCTATGGGACAGAGTGGAAGGAAGAGAGTCTAATCTGTGGGGCTCCCTAGAGCTGTCATCACACCCTGGTGCTATTCTCATTTTAGATGTGATTCCTTTTACACAGTTATTATCCCTTTATTATTTATTCACAAGTATTTATTTTTTTAGCTCCCTAATCCTGCAGTTTGGCTCTTCATTCAAGTCTGCTCTCTGATGTCTTGCCATCAGTTTAAAATGTCACTTGTGCAGAATCAGACTCCTCGTTAATAGTCGGTCAGAAATTTTACAGTGAGCTATTATGCCAAAAACAAGAACGGGGAAGGAAATGGTACTACGACACCTACTTTTATGCCTGAATTGATTCTGATCCCTATTGAAGCCAAATGACCTGGCATATGTTAAAAATAGCAGGTTACTCTGCCTTCTTCTGGGATTATTTTTGTTATTGTGGCTCTATGTCATGAAAGGATGTCCCCCTGCAAAGCGAATCTCCCATTTATGGTAGTTTCCGGCCTGGTTTTGCAGCAGTCACTGGAAATGGGATGAAAAAGTATTTTATACCTATCTGTAGGATTTTGTAGGAAGCCAAGAAGACTGGGTAGTGTCCCAGGGCACTGCAAGTGAGCATATTTAAACAGTTTCCTAAAAGGATTCAGTGTAGAGGCTGCTATTGTTGCATTCTTCTGGTCGAAGGGATATCAGGACTTGTTTAACACCCACAGAGAAGATAGAGCTTGAGTGACTATACATTAAAGTTACATAAGGAGTTTTCTCCTGACTTTGATGTTGTTGTTGCACCTGAAAGTACAGACTGCCTTATGCATATCACCCACTCTATTATCTACATTTCTTTCCTGCATTATCTCCTACTTCAAATTAATTTTCTACCTTTTATTTCTTTAGATGCTTGAGTTTTACCTCTTCATTTTCTCCTTTCTCTGCATTTCCCATCCCCTCACTTAATTCTACTAGGTGGGACACAAGCTTTACAATGAGAAACCAAGCTACCCCATCCACCATCTTCAAGTAGCTTCAGAATCACATAAAATGAATCGATTTATCTGTTTTCCTAGTGTGAAGGAACTATTGAAACTCTTCCTAACTCTTCTGAAAGATTGCCTTTCCAGAGAAGAGCTTTCAAAAAAAAACCTGTAAGTATTCTGCTTTTATGTACAGTAAATAAACAACCACACAAGGCAGCAGGAACCAGCTTTGGCAAGAAGATTCACTCTGTACTGGGGGAAATCTGTCTCTGTTAATATGTGAGAATGTGTCTGTCTGTAGCTGGAGGGCTTTGTACAAAAAAAAATAATGCCAGGGAAGACAAAGGCTTTATGGTCCATCAGGGTCATTCCTCGGGATAAAGTATTTGGTAGTTAGCATATTGATAGTACATTAGAATTAATGAAGGCTGACATGCCACTTTAATCAGCACCATTTATTTCTGTAACCACTAGCGATTCCAGTGTCCAGATTGCTCTGCTACTTCCTCAAGCTCCATTAAAACACTTCCTTTCTGCTGCACAGGTGGCTTCTTTTCTCCTTTTCCATCTTCTGCTAAAGACAATAATCATTGGCAACTTACTATCTAAATAATGAATATAGAAGAGCAGGGGCCCCAGCTCGCTCAGGGCTTTAATGGTCTTTAATTCAAACTCTCCCTTTCTTTCACAAAAGCAGCACTCTCTTAATCATTATTATGCCGATTAACCAAGGGTTCAACTTTCCTCCGGTGCTTGTGAGTAGAAGTGCCAAACCCATTTAGCAGCTGCCAAATACACACCAAACAGAGAAGAAATAAATACACAGGTCAATGGTGCTGGAGGACCGGGAATTCACTTGAGAAGTTGCAGATCAATGGCATAATATGAAGGTGTGTGGGGGGGTCGTGAATCTCTCTTTAACAAAATGCTATTTGCATTAATTTTAAAAAGGAAATCAATAGCTGATATGTGATTATATGTTTGTGAGGGATGCTCATGTCCCCCACATATTCCATTCCTTTTATGCTTAATTCCTTTCTCCTGATAGAAAGTTCTTTATATTACATCTGCCTTCCTTTATGTAAGAAGAGCTGGATACAATTCCTAAGTCAGCATCAGGCCAGCTTTGCTTTACTTCTGTCAAGGAACAAATTGTGCCATCTGCATTACAGTTGGCATCCTGGTCTCTTCTGATTTGAAGTGAACAAGGCTCCCCAGGCAACAGTTATCAGGCCAAATACACACCAAACTGTTCCCATGTTACTTTACAACTTACACCCCCCAAAAAAACAACCCTATCTTCAAAAAGAGCTCAAAGTGTGGCCTAAGAATGTTATATGTATGACAGGATTTGGGTCTTTAAGCAAAAATAAGGCATTGGGCTGGATTTGAAAAATACTCCATCCTAAATGACTATTCTAAGACTGTTATTTATTTAGAACAGCCAATTTTATGAGATTTCTTTTATATTAAACTTTTTTTTGTTACTTGAAAAAATTATTATTTGTCTACCAAACAGTGTAATTACTCTGCAATTACAGTGATGTTAAAAATCATAAACCAGGCAATTAACCTCATGACTACAGGAGTGTGTGGCCAGCCCAAGTAGCAAACCATGTTAGTTCAGAGTAATGACACTGCCATGTACTGAGCATGAAACTCATGGGATGATGATGAAGAATCCACTTCTGTACTTAACCTCCCTGTTAGCTGAATTAGCCTCAATTACTGGTCTAAAAAAATGGTTCCATTATAATTACAGAGCAGTCAAAGAAAAACCAGATCTCATAAATTTAAAATTCAGGGATACATTCTAACAATCTGATTTGACTGGAAAAGGAAAATCTCCTGAAGGCAACAGAAAGAGAATCCCCTTCCTGAGAGTACTTTTAAGACCTTGCGATAGTTTAGAAGATGAGGGCTCAGTGTTTCTGTCCTAAAATTCCCGAGCAAAGAGATGGGCACAATGTGTGCTGTTTGCAGAAAAAGACCAAGGGCCCAGATCACAATGTGCTGACTGTTGGTTTCGTGTGTGCACAGTAGAGCTATACTTTGATTTCTGAAGGACAGATTAACTTCTACTTTACTTAGGTCAAAGGCACTACCAAGATGCTTTTTTGGATATATTTTTAAGAAATTGTAATGCTTCCCTAAGTAAACATATATATAAATGTAGCACGTGTACTTGGCACCGGTGCCTGAAGCACTATTTTCATTTTAGAAATTAAAAAGANCATTTTAGAAATTAAAAAGAGAAAATAGTATCCACTGTGGTCCCATTATTGTGATTATTTTCTAATGGATACAGTGGGGCTGACTCTTCTTTTTGGAGCCATTTTTAACCCTCCTGTGGGGACAGATAGAAGGAGATTTTTATCTCCTTTGTCTTTCCACCATCCTACAACTAGTTTTTCTCTTCCTAATAGAATTCAATACACATTGAGATCACAGTATGTGTTCAGTATGGCTGGTTGCAGTTTTGACTCGGGTGGTATATTTATTTCTTTTGCTAGAAGCAGATGTTATGGACCTGGAGCTTCTTTTTAATTTAGAGTAGGACAGAAATAAGGCCAGCCCTGTTAAACAGCAGCTTCACTGTTCAGGCACAGTAGTGAGACCTGTTAAAAGTTCCAGTTTGAAATCCTGAACTCTTCTCCCATGGGTATGACTCAGAGGAATGAGTCATTTTCTTGCCCCAGTAAGTGCTAAATTATTTAGCACTGCTGAAACAACCCCAACAGGAGAGACTGAGAAAAAGAAAACATTTCTCTCGATAAACCAAAAGGTCTGGTTGGATGTGCAGCACTTATGTGTCAAGGTGCCGCTTTGAATTCCTTCCACAGCACTCCTGTGGTGATGCAGCCACTGGGCTGGTAGTAGACTAGTCTTTTTGTGTTTTCTCACTTTCTTTTGTGTACAGATGAGGTTGGTTTTGTGCCTTAGAATTAAAGAGGTTTCAGATTTCCAATTTTCATGAAAAGTAATTCTCCTGCTCTGGCGAGCCCTGCCTTCCAGATGTTTATGGCTGACAGAGACCACCGCATTCTCAAGGCTCATACAAGGCAACAGGAGGGAGAAGCATAAAGGTTTAGAAAATAAAACAGCATAAAATAATATGCATAAACGTATTCCTATGCATACAGCATAGGCTGTATGGATGTGGCTTTAGGAGCCAGTTTGGAACCTGCACTGAGAGTAAAGTCTGGTATAAAGTATACCTTTATCAACCTTCTGTAAATCTGTGCTTCCCAAAATGTGACTAACAGTTGTGCTGGTTCGGCCATCATCATTTTATGTTGCCTTTAGTCGCCTGATCACACAGACCAATGCTGAACTCAGCAATATCCCCTCAAAAGTCTTTTTTTGGACAGTCCTGCCATAGGTTCCTCCGGGCCTAATTTTTTTGCTGCCCACTGTGGTGCCAGCATCGCCTGCTGGACACAACAGACAGAGATGGCTCCTCAGAGGCCCTTCACATGGAAGGACACCACCATGAGAGCTCTGCAAGATGCAGCCAGCCCCAACAGAAGTCACACCCAACAGGAAGCTCCTCTAACTAATTGGCTCCTGGTTGATATAATCCTGGCATTGCCCACCACCCCAACCACAACTACCTGGGTGAGGTGGGAGCCACAGAGACACAGGTGGGCCAGGTTCTGCCTCTGGAACACGAAGCCAATAGGAAAAACAAAGCATTCTGCTAGGCTACGACTCATTCACAAGTCAGCTCCAGCTTGGGGCCCACAACTCAGGCCCCACACTTCATTAACTGGTCACCTGAAGTGACTGAATATGTCCTTGATCATAGACTTCCTTGAAGAAACCAACCAGCCATCAGGCTGGGATGCCTGAAGGTGTCCTCCAGCACTTTTGGACAGTGGTTAGGGGGCTGGATCTACCAACCACTAAGGAAATAAAGGAGTTGGTGACAGATGCTTCAGCTGTAGTGACACCTAATCCACCTAAAGTTATGTTGGTATGTTCCATCTGGATATCTATGTGTAAGATACTGGGATGATGTCAGAGGACCAAGGATCTTTCCAAGATAGTCCCTAATGTGTTCTGTGCCAATGGCAAATAAGTGCTATCCTAAAACAGGTGAGATGAATAAGGGACTAGTACTGACATAGTCCTGTAACATTCTCTAAAATTTTCCCTCAGGTTTCTTTCTGAGCTCGCAGCTCAGCAAAGTGAATACAAAGAAATTTTAATTATGAATGTATATAATCAAAACACCATATAGACATTGAGATAGATTTTGGTGGAAGCTCAGAATTGTTCCAGATACCTATTTGAGTAGGTGCACGGTGTGGATAAATCAAAGATTATTCATTATATGATTCAAATACACCGCATACTCTGCCACTGTATCTTTTTACCATGGAGAAGGCTCATTCTGCAGACCCATCTTGCCCTCGGAGATGAATGCTTGCTTGTTTAAAGCCCTTGGTGGACATATGACATGGGTGTTTCCTTTGCCTGGGTGCTAGGTGAGAAGGGCAACTTTGTATCCCATGTTCTGCTCAGAAAGCAACTCATTTCACACTGGACACACTTAGCTGCCCTTGGAAGTAACAACTTTTGCTTATTCATTGCCCAGACTGACTTTGAATTGAGATCTAGATTTGGCCCTGTAATCCCATTAGCATTTTTCGAAGCCGGTCACTTCACAGCTCTGCATTAAGATGGATGCATTTGTCTGTTCCAAGCCCATCTCTAATGAATCCCTTCCTCTTACTTCTGCTGATACCATTTGCCTCTGTGGACCACAGAAAATGAGCCACCACTAAAAGCTGATTGAAAGGAAGAAAAACAAACAACATTCCCTCAATTCAAAACCTTAAAGGCTTCCAACAGCAGGGCTGCAGTTTCCCTAAAATCCTAATTACAGTGAATTAAATGACTAAAATGCCACTAATTACTTTTTAATTTCAAGAGAGATGTTTACAAAGCACAGTATAATGAGTAATACAGTACTTCAAATGATTACTAATGTTGCCATTTTGTCTGACTTAATCTCAATTAGTATAAATCACAATGTCATCATTGCTAATTGCCATTCCTTTTGAGCAAAATGCTAATTCCTCTTTACAATCATACAATTGCTGTTTGTTTTTCCCTTAAATTATTCCATTTAAGAGGCCCTGATAAAAGAAGTGTTCAGAATATTTTATTTTCTAGAGCTCAAGAAGGGGAAGCCATGGACTGAGGCTTTTTGGGTTTATTTTTCAGTATTTTTGTCTGTTAAGTTCATTTTTTCCTATCAAAAAAGCTTTCATGTCTCAGATGAATCATCAGCAAGATGTAAATTCCTAACAAACTGTACTTCAAGGGATTTTTCTTGTTGTACTGTCAGAAATTGTCTTTATTACCAATATCTGAAAGGCAGTTTTGAATTTTTTTGTCACGAAAAGAAGGCTGTACACATAACTGTAACTATGTTCTTACAAGGTTCTCACTGTACCTGTGAACAGTTAAATAATCAGCAGAGAAATTCAAAATGGTTTGTCCAAGGTCAGAGAATGTAAAAAGGGGATGGCAGAGCTGAAATCAAGCACAGAGCTCCTTATCCTAGGTTGGATGGGGCTTTGAGGAACCTGGTCCAGTGGGACGTGTCCCTGCCCATGGCAGAGGGATTGGAACTAGATGATCTTTAAGGTCCCTTCCAACCCAAATCATTCCATGATCCTATGTGTGGACTAAATAGTAGTCTCCACTCTTGTCATCTAGAAGCCTCATGGAATTGGATGTCAAAAGCATGGGTCCTCTGAGCGGGATACACACGTATTTCTGCTCTGGTGTTATATAAATGAGCAAGGACAGGATACAGGACTTTGGTACTGCTATCTTCACCACTGGTAACAGAGATCACCTCCAAACCTTGAGCTATCAGAAATTATTAGAGCTGTATTTGTGTGCTCTAATGCATTGACCTGTCTTGGTGGGATTAGACTCAGTCCTGTCATGGCACTTCCTCCTCTCTCTGTATATCTTTATGGGAATATTTTGATCAGCAAGGCTTATTAGAGGGAATGGAGCTGGAAAGAGGCACTAGAGAGTGATAAAGCATGCTATTCTCTACTGTAAGACATCTTTGTACTTTTAAAGCAAAATTAGTACTCCAGAATCACAGAATCTCAGCACAGTAGGGGTTGGAAGGGACAGGGTCACCCAGAGTAGGTGTAGGGGTTCAGTCTCTGCTGGGAGCTGAGCCATGTGGCCACTGCCGCTGCGCCCCCACCTCGGACAAAGGGAAGGCAGGAGTGCTTGAGAATGCCATTTTGGGTTGAGATAAGGAGAGTTTAATGCAATGACACACAAGAAACAATCGCAGTAACAACAGCAATGACAACAGTGAGAAAAACAATGTACAGAACGAGCGGTACCATGCGGACAAACAAAGGGAGCCGAGCGGAGCTGAGCAGAGTGGCTGAAGGCGCTCGAGTCCCACCGGAACTGGCTCCGGGGCATGATGTCAGCATGGTATGGAATAGCTGGGCTGCACCAAATTCACCCTGTCCTGGCCAAACCTGGCCAGTAGGTTGCCCAGGACCACGTCCAGGTGGGTCTTGAATATTTCAAGGAGATTCCGCAGGCTCTTTGGGCAGCCTGGTCCAGGCTCTGGAACTTAGCCCACTTTGCTATGCTTAGTATTAGGAATATGTATGAAAGACAGTGAGAAAAATCCATCCCTCTGTGTTGGAAGGTGATGGAACAGAATAGATCTAATACATTTGTACTGAGACCTTTCAATTGTCTTTCACTGAGATCTCTCTATGAAAGTGGGAGTCCTCCGGACTCTGCCCTTTCACTCCTCATGTACATCAAGCGGTCCTCTGAAAAGCTGGATGTTGCACTGAGGCCCAGTAATTCTCTTTCGTTAAGTCCTTTCTCTTTCCCTAGCCCAGCAGTAGCATTCCTGCTGATTGGAGTGGAAGCTCAGGCAAGCAATAGTTATTTTTTAAGATACGCAGTACAGGTCACAGCTCCTGTGAACTCTGTCTTTCAGAAATGAGCAGAAGATTAATTTCTTATTTACTCCAGACTTACCTTTAGGTGGAAAACATATCAGTGAAAATGCAAGTAGTATATTTTCCCAACAGCAACTCAGTTACATTCCATTAATTCAGTAGCTGTATTTTAAGTACCAGCTGATGGTTTGCTTCTAGACTCCGCTTGCACAGATACTGCTAATAGTGTTGCAAGAAGTTTAGCAGTTCAAAGTTCTGTCTTAAGAAGAGTGACAGGCCTGGAAAGCAGATTGTGCTTACAGCATCTTTTAAGGATTCATTTCCCAGCCAGCCCAAAGAGATGAAAAGCACTTTAGTTAGCTGTCTGTTTACCAACTGCTGAATAAAATCTTGAATCACCAGTGTTGGTAGGATTTCCAAGGTAAAGAACAAGCATTTGAATTCAGTTTCCAGATGGGATTGCATTTGTTTGCCTTATTATTCCTTCAGAAACATAGTCCTGCAGGATTCTGACTTTGTAGAAGAGATATTGAAAGTGAAAACCAGTATAGGGATCGGAGGGGAAAACCCAGCTTCACATGAAGTCAGCACAAGTGCACCTGCACCTGTAAAAATCAAACTGGGCAAAATTTAGGGAGGTTGTCCCCAGTATTTTAAGCAGCTTCTTCAGAGAAATTCCAATCTTGGATACACAGCTCACACATTTCCTGAGTATTCCCAGTGGCACTCGCTGCACAGCATTTGCACAGGAACAGCATCAGCAGTTTTCTGGATCCATGTGAGCTTGCACTGAAATAATGTGAAGTTAATCAGAGTTTTGTCACTCTCTTCAGTTTGAGCAGCCTAGGACCCAGTGGGACTTGTAGTTGATCTACCCAGCAATATTCTGTGCATTAAGCAGCCTTTTCCCCCTGTGTAGAGCTTCCTTTGTAAACTTTCTGAGTCACTGTGAATGTAGAAAGCTTTATTTTTTTCCCAGCCCTCATTATAGTGCAGTCAAATTGCCCTTCAAGATTTTTTTTACTGTGCTGGTGGCTGACCTTTACATTTCATATGAGTAGAGGCAGTACTGAGAGGACTATGCCACTGTTGATGTAAAGAATGGGATTTAAAAAAATTGCTGTGTCTAATCATTTTACATTTTCCAAGCTTGCACAATAAATAGACTAATCAATCTTCTATGAAAACATACCCTGGAAAGAACAACTACAGTACAGAGTAAATAACACAGGTTTTATTAGCCTTGTGTTCTAGTTACTTACAGAATCATTATGGTTGGAAAGGACCTCCAGGGGCATCAAGTCCAACCTTTCTCCTAGCATCTCTCTAACCACTACACCATATCCTCAAGCACTGCATCTATTCGTTCTTTAAACACCTCCAGGGATGGTGACTCCACCACCTCTCTGGGCAGTCTGTTCCAGTGCCTAACTACCCTCTCAGTGAAGAATTTCTTCCTAATATCTAATCTAAACCTCCCCTGATGCAACTTGAGGCCATTTCCTCTCGTTCCATCATTAGTAATTTGGGAGAAGAGACCAACACCACCCTCACTACNTTTCTGATCCAGGCCAGGATGCCGTTGGCCTTCTTGGCCACCTGGGCACACTGCTGGCTCATGTTCAGCCGCCTGTCCACCAGCACCCCCAGATCCTTTTCCACCAGCCAGCTTTCCAGCCACTCCTCCCCAAGCCTGGAGCGTTGCTGGGGGTTGTTGTGACCAAAGTGCATGACCCGGCACTTGGCTTTGTTAAACCTCATACAACTGACCTCAGCCCATCGCTCCAGCCTGCCCAGATCCCGCTGCAGAGCCTTCCTACCCTTAAGCAGATCGACACTTGGGTTACCTTTTTTTTTTCTCATGTAGTTTCACAGTTTTGGGGGATAACTCTTTACATTGACATACTTTGTAGCACTAAGTTGTTTAAGACACTACATTTTCATGTACAATGAGATACTGCAACATTGAACCTCAGATGAAAAATGTAGAACTTAAATGGCCTCCAAGTGAAGGATATCAGCCCAGTTGCTGTTGAACACTAAAACGAAAAAGGCATTTGTGAAGGTCAAATCAGTTCTTTATTCTCCTGAATTGTGAGTTTGTTTTGAATCTGGGTGTAGTGTTCATGTTGAGCTCCTAAGACAGCCTAAGACATTCCCCTGTAAGACTTTGCTTTTTAGAAATGCTGGAGACTTGGAAAGAATTAATGGCTTTATAAGATACGGAAATGTCTCTCTGGAAAGCAAAGAAGCAATTAACCACTGAATATCTGCAAAAGTAACCTGCTTCCCTGGAACAAACAGGGCAAACCTTTGTGAAACCAACTCACTCTGAATTAACCAAATACAATTACCCCACAAGTCTTTAATTAGAATGCTTTCTATCTATGCAGGAACAGAAAGGAAATCCATCAGATTTAGGAGGCATGCAGAGTCTTAAGAACAGAGTATTACTTTCTATGAGCTGTGCTCCCATCTCAATGATCCTGAAGACCTCAATATTGTACCTGTGAGAATTTCTGTGTAGACAGCATCTTCAGTTAATAAAGGCAGCAAATCCATCAAATATAGTCACTACGTGGTTGTCTGTGATAACAAGGATTAGATGTGATGAGCAAAGAAGTCTGTCTTTTTCTTATGCTCCTAAGTAACAGATATTGCCTCTTCCATTTGGAGAATTCCCTTGCAAATTTCCAAGATAGTACGTGATCAAGGAAGTTTCATTAGAACCCTATGTTTTGCTGGTTTTATGGGAATGAACACTAAGAAGGTGTTTTGCCAATTACCCAGCCCAGCACAAAAAACGCCACCACCATGAGGAGCAGATGCATAAGAAGATATAGATTTTATTATCTATCCCTATGGGGCACAGAAATGACACTACATGGCCAGCAACAGAAGGGAGAAACCCACTCACCACCGGTGATATAACAAAAGAAAAAACGAACTTAACTACAAGCTCAGTAACAGAAGAGAAAAGAAACCAAGTGATCACCTCAACAATCGAGGGGGAGACCAACCGTACCCCAAATATCACCATGGCCATGCACAAACCACCCCGGCAAATACCCGAGAGGTGCACCAGCAGTATGTGATACTTTCCANACTGTTGGATAAACAGTTCAGGTTGCACAGGCAATCCTCAAAAATAACTTTAAAAGCAGGACACTTGCTATTTTTCCTCCTTATTGGGTTCTGTCCGAGGTCAGCCAAGCCTGGGGAGAAACTCAAAGAGGAGGAGGCACCTCTATCTGCTTCGGTCTGTTCTCACGGCTAATCAACTAATTTCCCAGCAGAGAAAAATCCTCTGCTGGTTTCAGTCATAGTGTCTGGTTGTGAGATTCATCCATACATCAACTTTAATTCAGGGCCTATTGCTCAGGCCCCAGCATTTCAGAAGGAAAGTACACAAAAGATCTGGGAAGGGAATTTTTACAAGGGCTTGTAGTGATAGGACGAGGAGTAATTGCTTCAAATTGGAAAAGGTGAGATTTAGATTAGAAATTAGGAAGAAGTTCTTCACTCTGAGGATGGTGAGACCCTGGCCCAGGTTGCCCAGGGAGGCTTTGGATGCTCTATCACTGGCTATGTTCAAGACCAGGTTGGATGGGGCATTGAGCAACCTGATCTAGTGGGAGGTGTCCCTGCCCGTGGCAGAGGGGTTGGAACTAGATGATATTTGAGGTCCCTTCCAACCCAAACCAGTCAGTGATTCTAAGAAATTGTGTTTGGAAGTGACCTCTGAGAGGTTATATAGTCCAACTACCCCTGTAAAGCAGGGCTGTTTTGAACACTAGATGCAGTTAGCCGTGGCTTTGTCCAGCATGGTCTTGAAAATCTCAAGAATGGAGGTTCCACAGCCTCTCTGGGTAATTTCTCCCAGCGCAGTCCAGCTTCCTGGTGATTTTTCTCCAAGGTCCAGCCCGAAAATACACCCACACTTAGCAGCTTTTGCCCTTTTTTATACTGGCTTTAATGAGAAGAGTCTGGCTTCATTATCTTTGTAACTACTGTACAAATAATTACATGTTGCTGTTAGATTGTCCCTCACCTTTCTCTTCATCAGACTAAATAAACCCTGTTTTCTGAACCTTTCCTCATAAGTCACATGCTGTAGGCCCCTGGTCATCTTCTCAGCCTTCCACTGGAACCTCTCAAGTATCTCCCCACCTCTGCTGAAGTGGAGGGCCAAAACTAGACACTGTATTTTAGCTGTGGCTTTACCACCGTTGAGTGGAGAGGGCCAATACTTTCCCCTGGTCCACCTGCCACATGTCCCTATATATATCAATGGCACAGTCCCCTGTAGCCCCCTCACCGTCCATAGCCTAGTGTGTGGTTTCCTTCACTCACAGTAACACTGCTGTGTTGGCTGATGTTTAACCCCATGTCCACCATCGGCAGCACATTCTTCTGCAGCAGGGCTGCGGTTGGTTGCCAGCCCACAGTGACTCTTGCACACAGAATTTTGCACTTCTCTTTGTTTAAATTCTACCGGCACAATCCACAAGTTTTACAAAGAATTGTGGATTGATGCTCTGCGTGTTCTGTCAGCTACTTCCCCTACCAGCTGGTAGCTCATTACTGTTGGCATTCCTCAGGGGTCAGAACTGGAGTTGACAGTTCATCATCCTCTTTACTCGTCTTGATGATGAGATGGATGTACGTTCAGCAAGTCCACAAATTGTGGGCAGCTGTTGATACACTGGTGTTTACAGCTGGTCTTCAGAGACCTCAACAGACTGGAGACATGGGCTGACAGAAGCCATATAAAGTTCAAAACTGCACATGCAGAGTCCTATACCTCAGATGTCATAACCCCAAGCAACAAGACAGGCTATGTACCAAGATTCTAGAAAGCAGCTGTGCAGAAACGGGCAGGGGGGTTCCTATGAGGAACAAGCTGAGCGTGAGTTAGGAGTGACTTAGACAAAGAGCCAGCCACATAGCAAGCGGAGTTAGCAAGGCTGGAGTTTGAGGGAAGTGATTATTCCCTTCTATTCCGCATGTGTGAGACCACTCTTGCAGCTAGGTTTACTTTGTTTTTTGTGGATTCTGTGTGCACAGGGATTTTCCACATCACATGAGACTAACTGTTCCAGTCTGCTGAAGCAATGGGAGAATTAGCAAGGCAGACCATCCAGATCAGCCTGCTAAATACATCTACACCCACTTTAACCCTGACTTTCTCTCTCTGGTGCTGATTTCCCAAAACAGCAGAAGGATCCCTCCAAACAGAGCCAAGGGCTTGGTTTTGACATTGAATAACATGATGTCAGGATGAATCTATTGCAGTTACTTGAAATTGCTCCTCAGTCAATATTAGGAGACATCAGTGTCGTATCTCATCAGAGAGTCTAGTTTCAGGAGATGGAGACTCAGATGTTACATTTCAAACCTTTATTTTGGTTCTGTCCCTCAGTGGGTGCCAGTGTTGATTTCTGAAAAGACACAAATGTTTTGCATTCTGTTTTCTAGCCTAGATAGTAGTTGAGCCTTGAAGAATATTTTGCAATCCATTCTGGCAAAACAAGGCAGATGACCATATAAGTTCCCATCTCTTGTGGGTTCCATTAGTGGGTGAACACAAAGATAGCATCATTATTTTAATTACCAGAATTGAAAATTCATCCATATAAAGAGGAAGAATGCTCACTGGCACTCTTTAGCAGCACAGCTCTGCTACTCTGTAGTGCTTCAGCCTTTCCTATTGCAGCTTGCATTTTTATTTCAAAAGCAATTGTTATTCCAGCAAGTAATAGTTGTGTTTTAAGACTGCTGGTTGAATTGGGAGGAGTATCAGAGTTGCAAACACTTCCGACTCATTAGACCCTAGCAGTGACTACTCTTAATACTATTATGAGAAGATCTAAGTTCCTTAGTAAACTCTTGGAATATATAATTTCTTGCACCTTATCAGGTCACTGAACTATCAAGTCTTATGTTTCTGTCATTGCCAATAGCAATAATTACTATTTTATGTTCTAATGCAAGGTCATTTTGCTTCACCTGACTAACCACTGTTTAGCACTTTACCTGTACATATACACTGGTTTATAAGATTTTATCACCCTGTTTTAGGTGTCCTGGTCATAAATACGAGAATTATTAATGTCACATAAAATCAGTGCATTCGCTTTAAAATATAACCACAGCAGGAGAATTAAAGAATCGCTGTGTTGGGTTTGAAGCATGATTCCTTTACTCGGGTTTCTTATCCCTGGTACCTACCATCCCTAGATGTTTCTAGCACTGCTGCCAGAAATTACACGAGTCCAAGTAGCTATAAGACAGTTTGCTCACTGTGAAGATCTTGTTCTAAACTCAGTAATGGGAAATTTCCTTAACTGCTGTCTTTCTTAGAACCGTTTAGGTTGGAAAAGACCTTTAAGATCATCAAGTCCAACCATTAACCCAGCATTACCAGCTCACCACTAAACCATGTCCCTCAGCACCGCATCTGTACAGCTCTGGGTGCAGTCTTCCATGTGGCATTAATGCTTCTAAAGGTCTGCACAGTAATTAGATGAAAAAAATCTTTGTTATCTAAAGGTAACTACTATAGTGTAGAAGATATACTTTGTCCGGAATAGTAGGTTAGCAATATATTTCTCCAACAGTGTGCAGTTTTATGGCTGTCACTAAAATGTCATCCATTGATCCAGTGGTAATATTATCTGAGATTCTATTATAGTGGATCGATGTTGGCTTTTTAACAATAACCTTTGTAACATGCTGGGCAGCACTGGAAATGTATCTTACTCCACATCCCTAGCACCAATTGATAGCAGCAGTGCTGTGAACATATATAAATGGGAAAATAACAAACCATTAAAGAGTCAACTTCCAAATGTTTAAGAAACTTTGAGCACTAAACTCTGCCTTAGAGCAATAAAGGAAGAAAAGTTAAGGAGAGTTTGAGAAATTCTCAAATATTTGCCAAAATATTTTCCTCTCCATACATATATTCACTCACCCGCAGAGAGATCGTGATTTCTGAATGGTAAAACACTCTTTGATTTCAGAGAGTCCTTGCTGCTATACTGCAAGTGTTTTTTCTAGCAGTTTTCTCAGAAGAAGTCTGATTACTCCAAGTAATACAATTCAATATTTTCAGGCTTTTTTTTTGCAAGTTTATTTCTTTCTGTATCTGACCAGAAAAATGAATCGCAGCATTAAGACTTATGTTCAGTTTCTGTTGCAGAGTTCATGACCGATGACAGATAAATTCATTCTTTTCTGTCAAAAAGGGCTAGTAACAGCTTTTTTCCCCAGTCTATCATTTTAACCTGTGGTTTTGGGCACAGACTGGATGTTACCAATGGCCAGTTTGGGGAACAAAGTCCTTCATTTCAACTCCCAGGTATTTAAGTAAAATTGTGGTGCAGGAAAAGAAATTAAAAATTCTCCCAGTTTTAGAGGGAACTTCACAACAGTAATACCGGAGGAGATTGTCTTGTCTTGTTTTGTAGTTTTTCACAAAACCTTATGGGTCTATTAATTTTGTTATTAATTTTTATACGGGAAGGTTTTCTGCAGTACAGAAATAGGCTGGGAAAACGTGCCATTCTTTCCTGTTATCTGCACTTATCCTTGAATAGCTAAGGAAGGTAGGAAATAGGAAAATGAGAAGTAAGAGAAGTAGTTATGACAAACTCCCGTACATTTTGGATTGTTTAATTGTGGAATTAAAAGGTATGAGTGTTAAAATATCTTATTTTAGAGATATATATATATATATGCCATATTAGACTGTCCAAGGCAAGGCTGAAATCATTCAATATTCAGAGCCTTCTTCCCCATTAACTATTACTCTTTGTGATTAATACTGACATAACATTGTTATGGAAATAATAATTCAACTCCATAGTCCTTTTTTGCAACAATTTTTAGAACTTGCAGAAATATTTCCAAACCCTTTCAAATCAGGGATCACTTTTTTTCTATCACCTCCTGTGGCTCTTAAAAACCACCCAAACTACGCTGTCGTGTTTGTCTTGTCAAAAGTAAGAAAATTAGCAGTTCAGTACATGTCTGAAGCTGTGTAGCTGTACATAAGCATGCTTACAATACCTGGGATATATTAACAACTAGGTTAATATTGATGGTGGTAGGTAGTTATCATCAGGAGCAAAGGCAACAGGACTTACAGACATCCCAGTGAATACAGGGATTTTCAGGGCGTGTTTGACACAAATTTAGCGGTAAACTGAGGCAAACTGGGGCAAATTACCCTTCATCTGTTGTTCAAGTAGGCCTCAAGAGGAGGTATGAAAGGCTTTTGTTCTTAGGTCAGTGTAGTATCTGGCCTTTTTACTGGATGAAGTCATCAATACAGCTTTAAAACTGTCTTACTCGCCAAAGGAGCACCCAAGGAATACCGGCAAATCAAAGATAAATTCAGATGTTCTCACTTCACCTGGTTAAAGGGAACAAAAAAGATGGTGCAGAGAAATTTCAAAAGCCTCCTTTGGGATCTGTTCATCTCTCTGACCATGATCTGATCTAAAGATGCTTTCAGGTCCTCAGCCACAGAAGTCACAACTGAAAGGCCATGGAAGCCTGGGCTGTCATATCCTGCATACCTGGAGGGTGGGAAGTTCAAGCCTCTTCCTCTCCTCAGGCTTCTGGGAACTCCACCTCTTCTTTCCTCAGGGACTCTCAGAGTGTGCAGAAAATTCTGCCTCTGGATCTAAGGGACAAGGTCTCCCAGGGATTTTGATCTTAAATCGTGCAGGGTGCTCTTTGTCAAGAAGTTATAAATTAACTTCTTCACTCCTTCAAGCACTCAAGTGAAGAGGTGAGAAGTCAGCATGGGCTGTGTCACATTGAAGGAGGCCAGGCCATTGCAAGGTAATGGGTGTGTTTGAGAATATGGTCTTGATGGCAGTAAATACTAAATAATTGAAGTGTAAAAGAGAGAATTCTCACTACATTTAGCCAGCTGAAATTCCACAAATGGACTTTACTGGTATAAAAAAGGCTGGAATTGGGGCCAGCGTCTCTGCTCTCATAAGTAAATGAATGAGAAAGGTAAAGTTAGGAATTTGACAATAAAGCCCAGGATAATCAGCACTCACATTCTAACATTAATCTGTATTTAAATCTATTTAGATACCTTTTTATTTTACTGTACAGGTGAACGGAATGGCTCCATCTCTAAATGTCTAATCTGCCCATCACTCAGGAAAGTGTTGATTAGCGAGGAGAAAAGTCATCTTAAATTGTTCATTTCTGGGTAAAATTTGCACTTTTGCTACTTGGAGATGTATTATTAGCTTGTGGATTAAGAAGCCAAACTTGAAATGGAAAAATAAAAGTTTGCTGCCAGGCAGCTTTTAGCTGAACTTTGTCAAATCATTAAGTTATTTTCTAGAGCACATTGAGACAGAGACATCTTCATTACTTGAAATTTAAGCTCTTCTTAGAAGGTATTGGGTTTAAAATTTCATACAGGGTTTGTACAGTGTGTGGATCAAATGGATATTGGTGACTACTGTGCTACAAATCTACACCAGGAGTAGGTCTATTTAATTGTTGCTTGTAAGTCTATCCAGACTGCTGCTTAGTCATTGGCCTGTGGAATGTTTCTGTGCCTCATTAGGTGGAGAAATATCCCAGTTAAAAGATATTCTCATAAAAGATACTGTAAATACTTAGTGGAGAGCTTCTCCATTCATCTTGCAGAAAAACTGTGGACTATAAAGAATGTGGAAAGGAAAAGAGACATATGTACCTGCATCTCAGACTAACATGCACTGTTCCAACAAGATATATTTAGAACAGATTTCTCCAGCATCCAAGTTACCACTTACTTTCCCTGTCATTTTCCCAGTGAAAGGAGAATGATGCTTTCTCCAGGCATAGCAGAGAAAGGCGATGCCGTTCGTAAAAAAACGGCGTAAAACCAACAGTAATTACTCACCTTTGTGCTATGATTCAACCTTCGTCCCAACTACGCTTTATCTCAGAACAAAGACATAAACAATGCTCTATATGTGCCTTAAATCAAAGCCTCTTTACCCAAAACATACAGAGTGTAAACTTCCTCTGGCCATTGGTAGGATATCTTGAGGATTTCCAAAAACAGCTTAAAAAAAAGAGAAATTGCATGCATACTTCATTGGATTCATGGCACTTAATCAGGAGCTTTATTAATTGAGGTCCACATCTTCTGCGGTTCCCTTGGGCAGAGATGTGTGTTTCTGGGGATACTAATGAGGGTCAAGCTGTATCTTCCTCATCAGAGGTTCATAAATTACTTTCCCCTGCTTAGTTAAAACTGCATGTTCTTTATTACAGAAAAAAAAAACACATGGAAGATACAAACCGACTATAGTAAATGCCAGGGTCCTAAATTTTTCCTTGGAATGAACCATTAAGAGATATGAACTTCAGCCGCTGCCCCACATATGCTATCTGTAACATGAGTGATAAGTTATTTCACTTAAAAAACTCAGCTTGCCAAGGAAAATAGACTACATGGGGTCAAGCACAGAAAGAGAATATACCGATGTGAGAGCCGAGTTCGTCAGAAGTTATCACAGAATCCCAGCATGGTGTGGGTTGGAAGGGACCTCTGGAGATCATCTCATCCATCCCCCTGCTAAAGCAGGGTAACCCAGAGCAGGTTGCACAGGAACGTGTCCAAGTGAGTTTGGAATCTCTCCAGAGAAGACTCTCAAAAGTTCTGTTTATAGCAGATTTTTTTTCATCTTGTTTACTTACTCTATAAAATGCAAATATGAGTAGTTATTGACCGTACGGGATGTTGTAAACTTCTAAATCTGAAGAAGCCATGAAGTACTAGATCTGATTCCTAATTAGCACATTTTCAAATTTAAATATGGATATACAGTTCCTTGTAGAACGTGCAAAGCTAGTTAGGCAATTCTTATCTACAGACTTTCTGTATCGTTGCTAACAATTTACCTAACAAAGTTTACTTTCTAATGAGCATCAAGGTATCTGTATTTAAATTGCAAGACATGCTTCTGCTACTCAGTGAGAAATTTTTAATGCCTGTTTTTATGGCAATGAACCAGTCAGATAGATCCAGGATAATAGGATCACAAAGGGTATGCAGAAACGTGCATGTTTTTAACTTCATCTGCACATTCCTTTCTCAGCATATAGTTGCGGTTACATTGTGGTTGATATATGCCATGTGTCCAAGCTCTATTTCAGTTAATTCTTGCCAGTGAAACTTAGCAGCTAGCAGAATTGCTGATTTGGCCAGTAAAGGAGCAGGATTTTTGCCAACATTTTCTACGAGTTTTGATGGAGGTTTGATCTTACACCTGCAAGTACAGGCTTTTTATTTAAGATGACCACTTTGATGAGGCTTAAGAAAGGCTTGGAGTTTGGGAAGAAGTACAAGAAGGGCTGAGGTCTCGGGGACAGGGTTTCATTCCATGTATTTAGTAGAACTGGAAAAGGAGTAGAAGAAGAAAGGAGAACATATTTGCACAAATTTACCTGATAGTTTCCTCCCCCACTAGATTTCATTGAAATATTGATGCATTTTCAAGGTGGAAAAAAACAGTCAACAGCTGGTTGGTTGTCACTGACTGTCAACCCCTGTGCGTAATTAGACATATAGTATACTTACATCAAACTGGGAAGAAAGTGCTGAGAAAATTCTTGATAGAATCCATGGCGTTTTTCTTAGGAACATGCACTGAAGTAGTCGTAGGCACAATTCAGTCACTTCTAGTTGCATCATACACATGAAAAAAAAAAAACCCAAACGCTACTCATTTATATTATTCCTAAATCTGAGTTGTTCTGATTTTCAGTAAATAGATTTAGTTCCATCTTAGAAAGTTGTGAGTAGTAAATTCAGCCATTTGGGGCATCCCTGTGCTTTGATATGAGACATTATGTCAGGCTTTGCTGGCAGAGGAGAGCATGTGACCACTTTTTAGAATACAAGGCTAAAGACTAGGATTTGGTGACATTTTTGCATAAGCAGTGAAATGAAATCTCAGTCCCCTACAAACTGCAAAATTCAGGTTAACTTCTGTGATTTTGTTCAGCTCAAATAAATGGGAAGAATATGTTAAAAATTGGGAAACACAACCACAAAAAACAGAGTATTGCACTGTGAGTTAGTAGGGAAGAGGCAGTTGAGCATTTCTGGGATCTATCTGTGTAAATTCTCAATGTGTGATACGAAGCCCTACATACCTGGATACCACACAGGTAAAAGGATTGCTCTTACCTCTCTTAATACTGAGAAACACCCTCCCAGTGTTTTCCAAACTGTTTGGCTTTTACTGCTCTCCCTTTGTTGGTGTTTCATCTTGCATTTCTAGCAGATTTTTTGATAACTCTATTTACTGTAGTCAGGATTGTTAGGCTAGGCTAAAAGTTAGGATGTTCATTCTGCTGTTTCCAGCAATTCTTGAACATTTCAATTTTCCTTATTTAGAATGAAGAAAAGCCTGGCTTATGATAAGTAATTGCCATTAATAATTAGCCATGTTAGTATAAACTTTTTTTAGAAAAACAAACAAGTAGATAAAATAATATATTTAAAATGGATAGACAAGCCTTTATAAGGAGAGCTGAGATGAAGCTATTTCCTCTTAGGGAGAGCTGATCTGAAACTATTTTGTCTTACATATTCTGAGAGTGTTTTTGCTAACTTTTCAGCTGCAAAATACAATAGCTCCAACTAATACTCAGTTGAAAACTGCTTGGTAATTGATCTGTGATGAACAAGGCCATTGACTGACTTATTAAATGCTTTTGACACAGCATGTTTGTTTTTTTCTGCCTGGAATACAGTCCCCACCTCTTGCATATATGGAAATGAATGTTATATGAAATGTAGTTGAACAATTGTCGCTAAAACTGAAAAGCAGAGCTGTAGTCTGTGTTCAGGCCCTGAAAGCATTGGCCATCATCAAAGACAGTTTCCAGGCTGCACAGGAAGGAGTGATCCCAGAGCACTTAATATTTTGCCTTATGTTAAGGTAAAGACTGATATCTCTGGCATATATCTGGTGAAAATGACTGATACTGTGCTACCATCCGTCACACTTCTTTTATCCCTCCATGGATGCATTTTTGTGGTGAGAGAATCAAGCCACCTTTCTCTTCCAAGGGTCAATAAGTGTCAAGATCTGGCAGACCTGCAAAGCATTAATCAAGGAGAAAACTCATGGATTTAGCTGTATAAGCAATGTCTCTATCCTTTGTTTTTTATTCCACATCCTTACACCTCTAGAACCTGCCTTCTGCAGAAATGGCCACTCACTGTGTGTGTTTTAGCAGGCAGGGACCCAGACACAGTGACCCGTCTGGAAGGCTGCACTGCAGTTTGTCCTGAAGAATGATATTTGGCATGAAGAGTGTTTCTTTATATGCTGTGAAATTGTACTTGAGAGGGGTAGGGTGCAGTGTGTACCTCTGAAAAATTTCAGTGGTGAGAAGAGGAGGTGCTAAGAGGCTTTGCAAAGCAGCAAGGAGCCTGCAGAGTATGAAAAGTCTTTCATTAGATATATGCCTACAGCAAGACGGGCAGAGGCCCCGATCCCGTGTTAGAATAAAGAGATTTTGATATTTTTTTGAAAGTTATTTCATGCTTCACTGGAATAGGTGGGTTTAACTTTTTGGCTGTCAGTAGTTAACTGCTGTTTATCACCTAGGAACAGCTAGTAGCATTCAGCTTTCCGTTAGATTTGTTGAGTCAAATCTTAAAGAGACAGAAAGGTGGAATGTAAGACTAGATCTCTAGGTACTCTAGTAGGAAGAGGCAGTTTTTTTAGTGGAATCAACTGATTAGATTGTAAGATGGATGTAAAAGTTTTTTTCCTGCTCGATGGTGATTTCAAGTGTCCTTCCTCCTCCTGCATTAACTGTTCTCCAATCACTAGACCTTCTAATGTGACCGTGATCAATTAACAGAAATGAAGAAAGACAAAGTTCACTAATTCTAGGTTAATTGCTGGCTACGTTTCCCTACAATCTGTGTGAATTTGATAAAAGTGCCACACAGTACCTGTGCCTCACCTAGATTCCTCCCAGCGTCTCCAAACAAGATTTGATTGCCTAAGTTTTGTTCTAATCCTCCACATACAGCTGAATTTCATCTCAGTGCAGGACAGCTGCTGACAAAACAATCTCCTCTGCCTTGTCCAATTTGGCTGTAAATGACTAAATCCATGTGACCTTCAGGAAAATCTCCTAGATGATGATTCTGTAGCCTTTGCTGCCAATGTGAAGCGCTTCCTGTTTACCAGAGCACTTCAGACAAAGGAAGCCACTCATCAAACAGGTGGCTGTTTATTTCAGAGGTGGGGAAACTGAGATAGTTCCTGATGCAGAAGCTACAGAAAGTAGCTTCTGGAGTATTGCTAAGAAATTTAATATACTGTTACAATCATGCTCTGGCTGCCAGGTCCTGCCAGAACATACACTGTGCAAAATCCCATTTTTTCCCTTGGCTGCTCTGCCACTGCAACTATATATCCATTTTATTGTTCTTAGCCTCACAGTTAGGCAGAACAGCTTTCCAAAGCTCTGATCTCTCAAAGATCTCAGGCCCAGCCTACAAACATACACATTTGTTTCATTTTTAATGAGTAGCCCTACTGCAGGTATGGAGAATCAGGGCACGTTGAACATCACATTTCAAAGAACTTAGTGGGATAAAAATGGATCAATATCCTTAGTGCTACAAGTTATTATAAATTTGGGACATTAGTTATTATAATGTGGGACAACCCCCCTCACTGCAGGGGGTTGGACTAAATTACCTTTAAAGGTCCCTTCCCACCCAAACTGTTCTACAATCCTGTGTCTTTCTCTGAGGCATCTCTTACTGATCACTGCTAAAAAGGAGACAACAACCCTTGGTATTTGTCGTCTATGCTGCCATTGGCCTCAGTGGTTGAGGATATTTTGGGTAGGTTTTAAAGTCCAATTCTAAATGACCACTCTGGCTATGAAGAAAGGCAAAAGTAGTTTCAGAGACACCCACTGCCCTGCAGGACTTGGCTGGAGAGGCTTTTTAGGGCAATGAGTTGAAAAAAACTATTTCCTAGTTTTTCTAAAGAGCTATAAAAGACATTTATTTCAGATTCTAGTTTCTTCTTCCATTTTCTCTGGTGCCTCATTAAATATAATTTTTAAAGGCTGTTCAGTAGATCAGACATTAGAAGAGCCTTACTGATTTCATCCCTTTTATGAATGTTTTTCATTTCTCTCCTCTTCTTTTCCTTCCCAACACACTTGTTAAAAGCCATTTTAACTCCCACACTTAAACACAACATTTTGGTCCTCCTTTTTTCATGTGCTTTTCCCTACAAGCAGTAACTGACTCCACAGTGTTCTCCTTTCCCCTCTTTTTTTTCCCTTTTCCAAACATTTCTAACCCTTCCTTTACCAAGCAACGGTGGTAGCTTTTCACTCTGTGTGATAGCTTGAAAAAAAAGTTGTGCAGCACTGATGGCTTCGCAGGATTTTATATGGGAAGACAAGAGGTAACAGATGCAGAAAAAGTGGGAAAAAATATGAGTGAAGATACTAATTTGTAAACCTCAACATATTCTCAGGTTTCTCTCCCTCACTCTCATCTCTCCACACTCATGTTGTTTGGAACTTTAGCCTATGGTAGATTTCAGCACAATACTTTCCTGGGATACCATAAATCTCCCTCCACAGACATGCATTTGAATCCTTCTAGCAGTCATCCTTGTTCAGTCTGTCTCCGATGGATTTGGAGAGCAATAACATCGCAGGAGCCCAGAAAACATTTTTCACAGGCTACATCAAAGCAATTTCCAGATGGACAATACAGTGAGCTCTTAGATTTCCTCTCTTCTCAAGGAGTGAGGCCAGTGCACAAGGAAATAACAATGGTAGCAAAGCACCACTACACAATTACTAAGTTCTTGACTGACCTCAGATATTTGCTCCAGCTTTTCAAGGAGCTGATCTGCAGGACCCCTTGGGAGGCAGTCCTCAGGGATGAAGGAGCAGAGCAGAGCTGGCAGATCTTTAAGGAGGCTTTCCATAGAGCGCAAGAGCTCTCAATACCCATGTGCAGGAAATCAGGCAAGAAAGGAAAGAGACCAGCATGGCTGAGCCAAGAACTGCTGGTTGAACTAAAGAACAAGATGAAACTGCACAAGCAGTTAAAACTGGGACAGGTAACCTGGGAGGAACACAGGGATGCTGCCCGGTTATGTAAGGACAAAATCAGGAAGGCCAAGGCTAGAGCTAAAGCTAGAGCCAAATTTGGTGAGGGATACAAAGAAAAACAAGAAGGGATTCTGTAAGTACCTAAATCAGAAAAGGAACGTCAAAGAAGGTGTACCCCCCGGTGATAAACAATGGCAAAGTAGTAACAGCAGATGAGGAGAAAGCTGAGGTACTCAACAACTTCTTTGCCTCAGTTTTCACTGGCAACCTCTCTCCTCACAGCTCTCAAGTTGACAGCCCACAAGACAGGGACCAGAGAGACAAAGTCCCCTGTCTTATAAAGAAAGAAATTTTGATCAGGGAAACATCATCTTTCTGTCTGGGAAATGTAGTTGATCAGCATTGCTCAACGACTGTGTTTATCCCTGGGATTTGAACCAGCATTTGAATACTGCACCTTGAATCCTGGGGTCAGGTTTGGGCCTCTCACTCCAAGAAGGACATTGAGGGGCTGGAGTGTGTCCAGAGAAGGGCAACGAAGCTGGGGAAGGCTCTAGAGCACAAGTCTGGTGAGGAGCGGCTGAGGGACCTGGGGGTGTTGAGCCTGGAGAAAAGGAGACTCAGGGGAGACCTTCTGGCTCTTGACAAGTCCCTGAAAAGAGGTTGGAGCCTTGGGAGGTTGGAGGCTAGAGGTTGAAGGCTTGGGCTCTTCTCCCAAGGAACAAGAGATAGGACAAGAAGAAACAGCCTCAGGTTGCACCAGGGGAGGTTTAGGTTGGACATTAGGAGAAATTTCTTTCCCAAAAGGGTTGTCAAGGGCTGGCCCAGGCTGGGCAGGGCAGTGGTGGAGTCCCAATCCCTGGAGGAGTTTCAAAGCTGTGGAGATGTGGTGCTGAGGGACATGGTTTAGTGGTGACCTGGTAGCGTTAGATTTGCAGTTGGACTCAATGATATTAAAGGGCTGTTCCAAGCAGAATTATTCCATGATTCTACCTGCAGCTTTTAAAGATTTAATTCTAACTGAAAATCAGGTTTTGTAGTGCAGTCTGGTGCCTCAACCTAGGGAAAGAAGATCAGAAGAAAATGGAGAGGTGAAGAGTCTGTGTCCTAGTCCCTGTTGGGCTACAGAGCTGCTGTGTGACCTTGGACAGGATGCTTAACATCCATGCCTTATTGCTTCCATTGCCCAATTAGACAAGGCTGACCTGCCTCTGAGAGGGCTCTGAGCGTCAATTTTTTAACATCTCTGTACAGAACCACTCAAAACTGCAAAACAGAGGCTTTTGTTGTTGTAACTAAAAAATGGAGACCAGCTCAGTAGAAATTAAAAATCAGTACTTTCTTCTGGTACCCCGAGGGATGATGACTTGTATAAGTGCAGGAAGGCTCTGAGGGATGGGAATATGAGCAAGTCGGAGAATAAATGGAGGAACAGAAACATGTGACACAAGTTTTCCTGGCTGTCCTCACCTCTGCTGCTGTGATTAATAGGGAACAATGAAGTAAACAGTGCTAGAGGACAAAACGAGTAGCAAAGAATTGTAGCTGACAATTTGCTGCTAAAATACATAGTGCCTTGTAAAACTTATTGATCAATGGAGTCTCTCTACTAGCATTCAAAAATACACACACAACAGAGGGAAACAAATTGGAGTAAATACTCTCATTAGGAAACTCAGCATCACGCAGCATTTAATCTGTTTGCTATTCAATAACAGCAGCACGCTACAAGTAACTTTTCCCTTCTGTTATTACTCACATGGAGCTATTAATCATCAGACAACAAACAGAAGAGTAGAAGGAGACAGGGATGCAACACCGAGGGCTGTTGTGTAGTGAGGATGGAAGAGACTGAGAGAGATGGGGTGCCACCAACAGTCCCTGAAGTCACCTTCCCTTGCCAGCCCAATTTTTTAGTCTAACAGAGGGACATATTGTCTAAAGTACCAGGTTAGTACAAGGTGGTGTGTCTTGTAAGGTGGTCACAGATCTGAAAGCTTATGTGGCTCCCAACTAGCCAAGTGCTGCAGGTCCTTTGACCTTCCAGCCCAAGCGTGTTACCGTAACAGGTTGCTGTTTCAAGGCTGTGTAATGAAAGATAAGCTGACCAGGCTGGACATTTGCAGATGAGGCAGTAGGAAAGAGGAAGGATGCGCAAACTGTTCTGTTCTGACCAAACCCTTCTGAATCAACCTGCATTAACCTTTTGAATACCATACCGAAATGGAGATACATTCAGAAGCTGATCGATGCAGGAACCTGAAAATCTAACTTCAACTGGTGACCATGTGAGAGCAATACTAAAGAATTCAAAGGTCAAGGGAAGGAGAAGAGTTCTTGAACAAACTACTGTCTTATTAATAGAACATTAAATCACTCTAAAGCAATACTTCACCTGAGCATATACACAGGAAAATAATTTTCTCACTTTTAAAACAGGCTGTTTGCAAAGTTCACCCACTGCTTGCTACTTGTGTGTGCTTCTTGATTCATTATTGCACACCATTATACAGATAGATAAACAACTTGGTGTGATTTCTGAAAAAGAAAGTATTTGAATTTTTCCTCTAAATTTTGTATGTGAGAAGTCTTTTAAGATTCATTTTCCTCCAAAAAACATCATTTTGTTTCTTTGAGTTTAATTCTGTTACAGGGGCGTTTCCCAGTTTATACTACATGCCTACTGTTTTTGCTTTTTCATTTTATGATTTAAAAAAAAGGGAGGAGGAGGATGCTTTTCCTTCCATAAAAGGAAAAACACCAGAGAGAAAGTGAAAAGATTTGATAGAGACAGACACTTGGTAGTGACACTAAATAATTAAGACCAAACCTCAGAATTCTTTGATTAAATGTTTAAAGCAGCTGCAGTCCTGATGACTGATAGAAGTTTTGGTATCCTAGCTCAACAAAACTTAATGTGAATTTCAAGTTTTTTCAGCAAGGCCCAGGATACCATCAAATTGAGTCTCTGTGGGCTCCATTATTGCTAGCACAGTGAGGATTTATCTATTATTTATAAATGTTTGTGATCAAAACTTCTGTATTCTATTATATATATGGTGATTTACCTCATCAATGATACTGTAATGCCCTTGGTTGGGTTTATTAAGCTTTGATCTGTAGTATCCATCCAGAACTCTTGCCACCCCAGCTGACTCTGCAGATGAGCTATGGGTTTTAAGACAACATCACTATATTAACATCACTATACTAACAAATAAAGAAGGACTAGTTGGGGACATTAAGGCTGGGAACGGCCTCAGCGACAGTGATCACGACATGCTGGAGTTTAGTATTTTACAAGGTAGAAGTAGGGCAATGAGTAGGATTACAACCCTGGACTTCCACAGGGCTAACTTTGTACTCTTCAAAGATCTACTTGCAGGCTAAGACTCTGGAGGGTAAAGGAGCCCAAGAAAGTTGGTCAATTTTTAAATACCACTTCCTCCAAGCCCAAGATAGGTGCGTTCCCTTGAGTAAAAGTAGACGTGCTAAGAGACCTGCATGGATGAGCAAGGAGCTTCTGGAGGAAATCTCGTGGAAGAAAGAAATTTACAGTTAGTGGAAGAAGGGACTTGTCACTCGGGAGAACCATAGGGAAGTTGTCAGAATGTCTAGGAAGGCAACAAGAAAGGCCAAAGCCCTCTTAGAACTAGAACTGGCAAAGGAAGTAAAAGAGAACAAAAAGGGCTTCTTCAAATATATCAGTAGCAAAAG